>JANVCC010000010.1:27157729-27165639 GCA_025345505.1 Todiramphus chloris collaris | reverse complement strand
TGTTTTGGTTTGTTTTTTTTTTTAAACCCATGCCTAAAGCCATTTGGAACAGATGCTTCAATGCATTGTGGTGGAAGCTGCGTAAGAATGATCAGTTACCAGAACAACATTACCTAAGTTGATGCAAAGCTACCCAAGTTAGCTGTCAGTGATTTGTTCTGCGTGTCCTATTGCAGCCCTGTGCAGGTACAGAACCAATCGATGCATGTTATGGTTTAGGGTCAGGGCAGCCCGCTATACCTATAACAGACGCTCTCTGTTAACCTTTCTCCCTCCCCAGAGAGGAGTAGAAAGGAAATAAGGGAGAGGGACTTAGCAATTAGAGAAGGAAACTGGAACAGCTTTAATTAAAATAATATTAATAAAAATGGAATATATACAAATATACACAAAGTTGGTACTGAACACAACCCCCCCAGTGGAAATTACATCACCATCACCACTGATGTTGTGGAGCAGGCAACGGGAATGTCCCAGACTGGGCCCAGCAGCAGATGGGAGCTGTGTTCAGGAGCTGGATTCTGGTTCGGGATTCAGGAACACACAGATCAGGATTGAAGGCAGAACAGACAGAGTCCCCCTCGGATGATGGACATTGAAGAAGTGAGGAAAAAGCCAGAAGAGTTGAGACAAGCAGGGGCTTGACCTTGCTGATCCCTCAGCTTTCTACTGAACATGACGTATATGGGATGGAACACCTCGTTGGTCAGTTGAGGGTCACCTGTCCTGTCTGCTCCTCCCTGCAGGTGCAGCCTTCCACCTTCTGCACCCACCAGAGTGACATACAAGATCCAGCAGGGTCCTTGGTGTGCACACCAGTCCTTGTCAGTAACTCTAAACATGGGGTGAGAAAACATGCTGCTAACTTCAGAAAGTGCAGTTAGTTAGAAGAACTGATCTGGAAAGTAAAACTACTGAACAGAATTAGTTCTGTTCTCACTCAGACCAGGACAGTGCAGTTCTAACATAGCACTACTGCACCAAGTTTGTTTTGGCTAATATATAGGACATGGCTTTGCTATGTGGGTGCCTGAGCAGTGACCCGAGTATGCGTAGGAAACCCATCATGTCCCTAGTTTGGCAGGGTTGCTGTGCTCACCAAGTAAGTGTGCGAGCTGGTCTGTGCAAGCACAGGGAACTTCTGCAAATGCTTCTATACATCCTCTGGCCATTGCATGAGACGGACAGAGATGGTTCAGGTAATGTCTATAGTACTCAACGATCTCTATTACCCAGGATTGGTAATGGATAAAATTATGGGCTTTTGGTGGAGTTCAGGTAGAAAAGGCCCTCTGGAGGTCTTGTGGCCCCATGCCCCACTACAAACTCAGACGAGGCTGATCAGGTTCTTTCCTAGTTGATTCTGAATCTCTCTGAGGGTGGAGACCTGTTGCAGTTTTAGAACACTTGACTGTAAATGAGTTTTTTCTATCATCTAATCAGATAATCTTGTGTTGCAACTTGTGTCCTTTGCCTTTTGTCATGTTGCAGTGCATCTCTGGTTCCACCTTTCCCCACCTTACCACTGAAGGACAGTAAAGGGATCCTTACATAGCCTTCTCTTCTGAATACTGAACGAACCAAATATTCTCAAAATCCCAGCTCCCTTACCACCTTTATGGTCTTCTGCTAGACTTACCATAGTACAGAAGCCTATAGTGCAGTACTCCAGAAGCAGGGCTACAAGTGCCAAACATTAGAATAAATCATTTCCTTTGACCCAATGCCTACACTTTGGTTAATGCAGTATACCACTGGCCTTCTTTGCTGCGGGGGTACATGCAGAGTGTTGTCCAACTTGTCTGCCAGGACTTCTCAGACTATTGTGAAAGGATGCTTTGTGTTCTGTTTATTCCTCACTTCTAGTGTGGAGTTCTTACTGTCCAGTTTCAGCACTTTGCACTTGCTTTTGGTGATGTTCTGCATGAGACTTTTCATTCCTCTGGCCTATTGAGCTCCCCTTGAATATCAGCCCAGTAGTGCTTCTACTTCCCCTCCACCACCCCTGATTTGGGACCATCCATGAACGTGCCAAGGGTGCACTCCATTCTGTTGTCCAGGCTGTTGACAAAGAGTTTGAGCAGTATTGGTCCCCGTACTCATCCCTGGGAAGCATCCCTAGTAAGTGTCTGTCTGACAGTTGGTTTTCAAACAGTTCATCTCAACACATAGGAAAAAGATGTGTTGGAGAAGGAGGGTCCCAGCTGCTGATGAGCAGAGCAGAGCAGCCATACTGAACCCATGATACTGTTTCTGGCCCCACAGTGAGAGAGCTCTTCTGCATACCAGAGATGATAGATCTCACCTTACCTCTAAGAGGCTGCGGTACAAAAATAGGGCAATTATCTAAAAATGTTAGCATGCGTAGCCCTCAAAGATAAAATAATAGGAAGAGAGTGTAATATGATATGTAAACAGTTGAAATCAGGGAAAAATTTTGGGTGAATGTCAATTAGAAATGATTAATGAGAAACATGTGACTATACAAGTGTCTTCTACAAGAAGTAGCTGAGTTCTGTCTAGTAAAAATCTTAATTTTTCTCTCATTTGCTGAGAAAGGTATGGGCTGAGTTGTTAGATATCATTGTGTTTTCTAATATTTTTGTGTGTCTGGTATTTCTGATGTCTGTGGCTATTAACCTTCTTTGCTGCATTGTTACATTCTGTTCATGTGGGCTTCACAGCTAAACTGCCAGCCAGAATTAGACTGGGACTGAAATACAGTGAAATGTTGGATCGCAGGAGAACGACTAAACACAGATTCATGTTTTAATTTAATATTGTTATGTAGCTTTGTTTATTAAATATATTTTTGCACTTTTCTATTCTTATCACTGTGTAATCTGAATAGTTTTTCCCAAGATTGCATGTGGTCTTTTCTCCCCTAATATGAAAAAAAAAAAAAAAAAAAATAAATTTACTTGAAAAAGGAGGGGTTTTTTTTGATGACTGGACTTGAAACATCGAAGAAATACACATTTCTGGCCTAATCCTCTATGAAATCCCATTAGATAGTGGCTTCACTGAAACTTAGAGCTGTTTTAGCTCCTGAGTGTGCAGATCTGATGATACTTGGGATAGAAATCCCTGTGAGTTTAATACTGCATACACTCCAGATACTCTGTAGCACTGCGTCAGTGTAAGTCTGGTGCAGTAGGATAATCTGCTTTACTAGTTAAAGTTTCACGTATGTGTCCCTGCTATTCTGTCTTGATGACACTCTTTTCTTCTAACGCTTTCCCCAGGCACTAGTTCTTGTAGTTAGTTATTATTTATTTAAGTTGCCATCCAACTAACACAAAACGAGCTAAACCCATTTCGAAGCAAAGTGTCTGGCACTCCTTTCGCTGCAGTGGAGTGCACCTGTTTATACTAGGACAGAATTTCCCCCAAATGTCTCATTTAAAGAACAACATCAATGATAATTTCAACTACTCTGCCAAATCCTGTCAAAACATTTTTGTTTCTGCACATCATCATTATTCGTTTGTGACTGTGTGGCCGTGGGAAAAGCATTTCTTAGTTAATTACAGACACGGAGCCTGCAGAGGGAGCTCAAACCTTTGTTTATGTGGCCCTCACTAAAACAGCTATTTTTTTTCTACAGACAGTGGAGTAACTTGTTATTTAAATATATCAGAAATTTGTTCTTCAATATATAACGGTTTTATGGATGGAACCTAGCTATTTTGGAGATATATGTGAGAATAAAAGCCTTTGCAAAATGACTGGAAAGACTCAGGATTTCTGGGACTTGTTAGGTGGCACTGTTTGAAATCCCCACAGTTGTAACGTCCAAACATCCAAGCCTTCCTTTTCAGTCCTCATTCTGGATGGAAAATAGCTTCAGTAGGTCACTGCTCTGTCAGGGCAGAGCCAAAATAGTGCAGAAAGACCAAATCAAACTCCATGAGTTGGAGGTCAGATTGGGAACATGAAGATGGAATAAATGAGGCCAGGAATAGATGAGCTGAGAAGGCTGTTGCAGACCTTCATCAAAGAAGGACAGAGAGTGCCTTATTTTTGGGTGGGAGCATGTGTCATACGGTTGAGTGAGATGTTTAAAAAAAAAAAAAAATTGGATTTGCTTTGCTGACTGTGATACATTTCATCATGACTGTCATGAGAAGAGGGTGGTATGTAAATGCCATTGGAAGGAAGCAGTAACATTACAATCTACTGTTTGGAAAAAAACCCAAAGCAACCTATATGCAAATCTAACAGAGATAAAGTGATGGTGATGTTGAGAAGCACAGCACCACAACCCTTGATCCTCCCCTTGGCAGGTGTGGGCAGGGCTGGTATTTAACAAGACTATGTTCCTGTGCTGTCCTGGGGCGTCTCCAGTTGCAGAAGACCCCTCTTGCCTTGCAATTATGAAGTGTATTGAACTTCTGTTTCTTTTTCTTGCAGCTGAAAATGAAAAAGGACTATGTTGTTTTCTATGCCATCAGACATTTTGGCTTTGCAAGAGACAGGAACATGTATGTAGCCAGATTCTGGGAACCTGCCAAGCTTGGCTGCTGTGAAGGCAAGAAATATCTGCGAGTTTGTTCTGTTTTGAGAGTCCTTTAATAACTAAGGATGGAGGAAACATTTTAATGGTACTGTTGGGGTTTTTTGGTGAAAATACATTTTCCCTATGAATGCCTCCTGTGCCTGTTGGCAGTGGGCTCTGGCACAGCCTGAACTGAAAATTGATATTGGTAGCTGGTTGCAAATAGCAAAGGTCTGATAGAGGCAAAAGAGATCTGTTTTTTTGGTTTTGGTTTGGTTTTTTTTTTTGGTCTTTCTGGTGAAACTGTAAATATTACCAGATGGTGTATCAGTTCATACTGAAAAACTAAACTGTTTCACCAATCATTCCAGATTCTTTTATATATGACAGAAGATTTTTGAATTCTATCTTCAATTCTGGATGGTACGGAATATCTGGCTGCCATTCACTAAAATGTGAATGGTATCTTTTGATATGGCTTTTTTCCAAGTGCTATTCATGTCTTTTTGAATTTCCTGGAATAAATCTTAAAAGTCTCAAGTGCTTATTTTACGTTTCCTACTTGGAGAAAAGGTGTCAGTACACTAGCAGGGTATTTTATGAATTAAATATTGGTGATAAATCGTTATGAATAAGAGCAACCAGGAAACTAATCAGCGGGTTGTAGATAGTGAATTGAAACTCACTTTTCTTCATTGTTTTATGTCTAGCTCTACCATTGACGCACTGTCCTCCTGGTAAACACACACCAATCTCTAGTATTGGGGGGGGGAGTGGAATCTAAAGCTAAGATGTAGACACCTCCCTGTCTCCAACCTGTTGTAATTTGCTTTATTGCCAAAACCTCTCGGTTTCATGAATGCCCTGGATCGAGAATATGTTCGTAGTTTATTGCAAACAGAGGCTTTAAGAAATGTATTTATCCATTTTGCTGGTTTTAATTTAGTGTCTTTGGTCGCATTCTGTAAGTGAAAACTGTTATTAATCAGTTGGTTCCTGACTATCTGTGTATTGCACTACGATGGCAACTTACTGTTTGCAACAAAACATGATCTATTTTGGATTCACATGGGCAGAGAGGTTTGTATCCACTGAGTTAATTACAGAAAGTCAAGCAAGTTAACCATTCTTACTGGCTCAATTTAATAAATAAATAATTTGTTGTAGAATAAATATTAAACTCCTTGTAAGTTGTTAATTTTTTTCTCCAAAGATGATTGTAACATAGTTTGTTAACCTTCTGAGGGAGAAAAAGAGGTAAGCGTTGACATAGTGTTAACAATTAAGGACTTAAGGTTTTGAGTGGAACCGACCATAATCATTGCCGGAAACCACAGACCTTTTTTTGGTCATTCACGAAGCGTAAGATGTTTTGACTAAAACCCATGTGCGTGAACTTCACGCGTGATGCGCATCAGCTGCCTGGTTTATTCTATGTTCCCTGCTGGGCCCCCTTATCACTCTCACTGTATTGGTATCCATTCCTATCCAGGCTTTCTTCTGAAGCTTCCCCCCCTAGGATGCAGAGCTCAACAACAGACGTGCTTGTTCACCCTTGGATCCACTCCAGCCAGACTGACTCCCTTTACCCAGGACAATCCTTCAAGACAAGTCTTGTGCCCTTTCTTGCCCTCACGTGTTCCCTGTGCATGCTGAGGGACACACAACTCACACCATTGTCATCGTGCCGTATGACCCCACGCTGCTGATCTGTGGCCCAATCCTCTCAATATTTAGGATGCTTTGAGCTGGAAAATGAATGAAAAATAATGATTGTACTTTGTATCTCATGGTCACCCAGGGTGCGAAGAAGTTTCAGGCTGAGTTGTATAAATTGTGAAGGTGGCAGCTCACCCGTTTGAGAGGGTCCCAGCCCTAAGCGGCGTGTACGTGTGTCGGTCCTCACTGGTGCTGTTGGTTAGGGTTCACTTCTTCGTGATGTCTTTACAAGCATAGTAGGCGTAGTTCCCAGAGCCACTTTCCCAAGTGTGTTTCAAGACTGCTCCGGGGGGGATGGTGGCAGCAGCAGTGAAACCATCTTCAGTGCAGAGTGAACTTGAGTTTCCTCAGTGCCTTTTCACTGACAGGCTCTGATAAACCCTTGGAAAGTAACAACCCACCTATGATGAGCAGCATCTGGGAGTTTGTGTGTTTTTTACTTCATGGCTGCACATAGCAAACAATAAATGTTGTTGTTGGAAAACTGGGAAATAGGAGGTTGAGTGTGTGCCTGTAATTGCTACCAATGTTAATTGCTGTTAATTGAGTAATTTGGCAAGGAAAAAAAAGCTTGCTAAGCAAGCTTAACTTTAAAGAATAGAAATTTGGCATTCCTGCTTTAAAGTTGTTACATCATCTTAAATTTTATCTTCCTTGTTATATTCTCATTATTAAAGTACAGTCTGAATAGAAACAGTGCAATTCTGATATCTAACTATCTAACCCTAATATTGTAGTATATTGTAAATGTAGGGAGTAGCATTTTTATACCAGGAAATAAATAACATATTATGTTGGACTTTTTTTTGTAGGACTAAATATGGTAGTGTGTATTTTGTGATTACATATAGAGTATAATGGAAATATGTACAGTTTAAACCTAATAGTTATTCTGTAAATCCATGATTGTGTCCCCTACCAGTTCTTACTTACTGAAGTAGTTTGCCTGTCCTCTCACATGTGTAAAGGTTTTGCAGGGTTAAGCCTATGATTTCTTGTTACTAGTATTTAAATCAATAAAGGGATTCCCTAAATATTGTCTGTGCATCTTGGAATTTGTATTACTTAATTCTGATCTGTACTGTTCATATTTCCTCCTCTTAGTTCCTTCTAGCGCTCAGGACTGTTATTAAATCAGTTCTTTGGCTTATCAGTGCAAGGTTTGCTTATAGATAGTGCAGTACTAGAGATAGCATCCAACTGTTGCAAGAGCTGACAGTTGTCCAGAGGATTACAACTGTGATCATATCGAGTTTGGGGGGATCCTGACCTGTTATATGTTCTTTTACATAATTGTTTCTGGAGGCAAAAGGGCAGGAAGGGTGCAGAATTAGAGCAACGCATTTGACGGGAACTTGTCATCTGAAAAACAGTTTGCATTGCCTGTCATCTTTTGTTTGGTAGAAAACAGGCTGTGACATAATATCTGTCACTGCCAGCGGGTTTTTCTCTGCACCCTGGAGTGAAAAATCCCATGCAGTAGCAGCCTGAGGTCTAGGCTACCTATGTTACTGCACAGGACCTGCCTGTTCTAGCAATCTGTATTTGCATGCAGGGGCCCACCTGCCCCAGTTAAGGAGGGAAGAAGATACAGCGAGATGTAAAATAAAATATAAAACAATGGAAAGGTAATGACAGTCTTGATCTTGGGCGAGGAGATCAAGAAGCATCTTCTGAGGTTGTTGTTGGACCA
>JANVCC010000010.1:27136059-27145229 GCA_025345505.1 Todiramphus chloris collaris | reverse complement strand
CGGCCCGCCCGGCCGCGCCTCCCCCCGCGGCGGGCGCGCGGGGCGGGGCGGGATGCCGGACGCGGGGCGCCCCCTGGCGGAGACTCCGGTGCTGCGCACCCGCTCCCGCTTCCCGGCGCGGCGGCGGCGGCGGCGGCGCGGGCGGCGACCTGGGGAACAGCGGCGGCCGGTGGCCCGGAGCGCGGCCGGCGGTGGCAGCAGCAGCACCCGCAGCAGCAGCAGCAGCAGCAGCGCCCCTTCGCGCCGGGGACTCGGGCGCCACCGGCACCGGTACCTGGCAGGGCAGGACAAACCCCGCGACCCTGGCGTTCGGTACACCCTATCATAAAGTAAGGAGGTCTAATTGAGCTCCGGCTCCCTATCCTGCTATTTGTACAAATAAAAGACCACATCTTGATGCAAAATAAACACAAAAGCACTGTTGTGACTATAACAGGGAGTCATATACTAATTTATATAATAAGTGGTTGTGCACGCTTTATTCAAGATTATGGCTGCAAGAAATGGCATGAATTGCTGGGTGTGTTTAATGCTGGATTATAGCAATTTGAAACATGTCAAACACATGGCTAATGCCTCATGCTTCACTCATTCTTGCGTAAACCTGCATAGCCGCCATCCATTATACCCTTGGTAACAACACAATTCTGCAAGTAAATATTGTTACACTAAGTAACCTTTCAATTCAAGTTGTTTAGGAAGAGAAAATGCAATCTTGTGCAGTCAGTTCCAGTGTCAGTTTAATGTTTCAAAAGGGAAGTGGTGTAGAGAATAAGTATCTGTACAGTGACTTGCCGGTTTAAAACACACATACGTGCACGTGCGCGCGCACGCAGAAAATGTACGGTTTACTGCAGAGGAGAAGAGTAAAACTAGCTTCTAACTTCACAGGACTGGTATTTTTTTCTTTTGCTATGGGTGATTGCTTGGATACCCTGGCAGAATTCGGCATTCAACCTGCAGCGCAGCTGCGCGCTAAAATAATCTACAATTTCACTCTCTCTTGCAGAGAGCAGCAAATATTTCCCCCTATATCCTTCTTTAAAATACCCAGTAGCAGAGCGTATATCTCACCTTTGGCGACAAGAGTTTGGGAATCACAGCAGAAGTAGGTGCTGGTGAATGTCTGTGAGTGTGTGTGCGTGCGTGCCTGTGTAGGCACGCTCATGACTGACAGCGAGTGTGACAGCAAGAGAAAAAGAGTAAGATTGGGAAGTGTGAATGTGTATAAATGTGTGTAAACAGGAACCTGTATATTTTTTTCTTGTGCTATTTGAAATACTAAACTGTCACCCTTAGTATCTGGTAGTCATTGTATTTCTTTTGTATTTTTTTATTCTTATGCTGACATCCCGCACTACTGTTGTAAAAGCATGAAAAAAGTACGTTAGTTTTCTCTAGTGGGATGGTTCAGGTTCAGATTTTTCTGCCACCAATAGCTGAAATTACTCAGATATCAGAAATGATATTTAGATATTTTCAGTGCTTTAATTTGTGAGGGTTCAGAGTTGTTTGTACGTACACATGTGTATAAATGTACATCTCTGTGCGTGTGTGTGTGTGTGTGTGTATGCAAGGGAAAAAAAAGGAAAAAGAGAAAGATTCTGTGCTCTTGTTTTTTCCAGCAGCCATTTTTTAGCTGCCGGCTGTGGACAGCCAACACAGACCATTACTCAGGCCAAAGTTTCAATACTGTTTTTAAAAATACCCTTTTACAACTAGGGGGAAAAAAAAACCCCAAAACAACCCCTCACATTTTCTTTTTAATATAAAATTTTAGGGACTCTTTCTTCTTCATGTAAATACTTCAGAATTTCTTCCACTTCACTTGCAAATAAATTACCTTTTCTTGTATTGATACTCTGTAGTTTCCTCGTCTCTGTGCACAGCTGTTGGGTCAGATTTGTTGTTTTCTATTGCCAGAGTAGTGTTACTGGTCACGTTATGTTAAAGCTGATTCTGCTGCCTCACAGACACTTTAACTTAAAATGCAGAGCCCGAACTACACTCTGGGGCTTTGCAAAGATACAAAATCCACAAGACATAAAACCCTTTGGTTAATATGAACTGGAAGATGTTTAACCCTTCTCTGCTAATTGTAATGAAAGAGTCTGAGGGATGTAAAAACAGGGGGACTGATGTACTTATTTATGAAATTTCTGAGTGTTTTCTAATGTTTTGGTTATCTAACATTTACACCCCTTTGCCCTTTTAATGCGCTTGGCTAAATGTACCACTGTTATTGTCTAACATTCAAATTTGTAAAAGATGAACCTGTCTGTTTGTTAAATCTTTGTTTGACTAAAAGAGGATTAATGTTTGAATTTCCCGAATTTCCAAATCCTTGTAACGATACAGTTGATGAAGTGTTTTAAATAGATTTCCACTCTGATATACATGTCTTTTTATTGAAAGTAAATATTGTAAAAATCAGAAAGGGCTGCCTGCTCCCACAGTTGTGGCATACCCACATTATAATTTTCATATAAGTACTAAGGGCAATCAGACCCTTTTCTCTGAATATTTTAAACATTGTACATGTAAAATTTATGCCTAATTTGAATACTTATTAGATGCCTAATCTCAGAAAAGAGTATTAGCTTTGTTTTTGCCTTGTAAAATTCATCACTGTGTGTATCACATTTTCCATTTCTATTATTTTTCTTTCCTGATGTTCCTAAGAGTGTTTAAGAAGGGCTGTTTGTTCATAAACACATGTGATGCTGCTCTTGTTTACTGGGCTACAGCAGCTGCCCTCCTTTATCTTAACTGTGTTTGTGTTTAGTTTTTTTGCATCCTGTTTCTTTTTGATTAAACCACCATTAAATAACACACCTTGTAGTGTTTTAACTTTCTTCACATCATATACACTTTCACTTTATCTTGTAGGCGCTTGTTTGTGTTAATTCATACAGCATTTTGATTAATATCCCATGCACGTAGTTGAAGTTGTAATGATCCTTTTCCTGCTTTTCTTTTTTCTTTTTTTTTTTTTTTTTCCTTCCAGAGGAAGGCTATTGCTCATACTTTGCAGGGGAACAAAAAACTAAGTTCAATAATTAGGCTAAGCAGCAAGCTTTGTTTCTTTTCCCGAGTTTGCTTATACATCCCTCTCCCTTCAGAGGTGCCTTTTAAAGTCACAGCTCAGCCAGGTTGTTGTGGGGACTCTTTCAGTACATCGAGAGTGAGGGTGAAGGAAGGTGAAGTCCATTCTGACCCTGCGAGAGCAGGAGAGGACTTCGGTGGCTCTGAGAAGAGACGTTGACCTTTCCATATTACAGATACAAAATGCGCCTTGAAATTCTGGTTTGTAAGGGCACGTTGGTTCTTTATTTACTGCAAAGATTTCAAGTGATCTTGGCAGGACATCTCATTGCTATCCTGAAAGTACAGTATATTTATGCAGTGAAAATGATAAAACATTTATTACTGTAGAGAAGGTAATATGCATAATTTATGCTGTTTTTAGCACAATCATTAGTGATATTCTTGATAGATTTTATTTCCAGCTTTCATATCTAATACATGCCTGGAAAATTAATTTTATATCTTTCATTTATTTGCCTATGTTAAAATTGAGTTTTAAGTCATCTTCAAGTGAACAGTTTGATTGCTGCTCATGCATAAGCTTAATTACTTCCCAGGAAGGACAGTATTAAATGTTTTAAATGTCAGAAAAATAAATGAATATCAGCCGTTTGATTAAAAAAATAGGCAATATCTGACGTGTTTGCAGCAGGAGCTTTTTCTTAAAATGCCTCGGAGGCAAAATTTTATTTAGTCACAAAAAAGGAGAAGCCCATTATACTATTTATCATTGGTTGATACCATATGATTTGTAACACCCTTACAAAATTTTAATTTTGTATGATTAGCTGTGCATCATTAAACAACAGCCTTGCATAAGATATGCTGTAAAATTCTGACAGAATCAAGATAGTGAATATTTTAAATAAGGCTGTATAGTCATCCATGGTTGTCAAAGCTAGATAATAGGAAATATAGAGCAGTGTGTGAAATCGTGCCTTCATTTAAACTGGTTTTATAGGTAGACTTTAAAATGTAGTCGTTCATAAATGCTATTGACCATGCTGCGTGCATGGTGTGTTATTTTGGCCGTTAAATGCAAGCGCACAAAGATTGCTTATAGAAACCATAATTCCGGTGATTAGTATCTGTATGAAAGCAGAGTTTGCATCGCATTTCTTGGTAAATGGCTCCGGGAGGCTTTTTTCTTCTTCTAAAGATGCTGTCTGTGTAATTGGCAGAGAGGGACATCTTGATAATGGAAGTGTGAAGGTGTAACACGTGTGTTAATTGATACTTCTTAATCACTTTTAGGTATTAAGTCATGATGCAGGAATCTGCGACAGAGACAATAAGCAACAGTTCAATGAATCAAAATGGAATGAGCACTCTAAGCAGCCAATTAGATGCTGGCAGCAGAGATGGAAGATCAAGTGGTGACACGAGCACTGAAGTAAGCACAGTAGAACTGCTGCATCTGCAACAACAGCAGGTAAGTTTGTTTTGCTTCCTGTTTGTTTTTAAACAAATAAAGGGCTGTTTTCGGACGGGCACCCTTCCGATGACCCTCTGTGCGTGCTGAATGTGAAGTGTCGTGCGAGCGAAGAGCGCGGGGCGTTATTTGTTGTTGTTTTTGTGCACGTTAATGCCGAGAGGCAAGGATCCTGTTTTCGTGGCAGCGACGTCTTGCCGGTACCCTGCGCACCGCACTGCTTGCCTGGCGATTAAAACCCCGCAGCGTGTTTATAAAAGTTGTGCCGAAGCCTTGCGGTGCGTGTTTTCCGAATGTGTTAGTTTACTGTGCGAGTCGGTGGCGCAGGAGGTGATGCGAAGCTTTCCACCAGAGGGCCACATTACTTGAGACTTCGCTTCGCTTGCGATGAATCGTTCCAAAGTCGGGGCTGGGGTGAAGGGACCAGAGTGACTTCTCACAATGAAGATGCTTTGCTGTTGTAGGAGTAAATTAAAAAAAAAAAAAAATGCTGGTTAGCTCAGAACCACTGAAATAAAAAGAAAAAAGAGCATGTGCCTGTCCTGTGTGTGTGTGAGCGTGAGTGTCGTTTGGATGCATGATTTTGAAAACATGGGGAAAGAGAGAAGCAGCTTTTCTGTAGGTATGTTTCCATTCTCACTTTTAAAACATTTTTTTTTTAAGGTTTGGCTATTTGTTTTCTCAGTGAGTTAACAAAGAACTGCTTTTGTGTTTAAAACTGTAAAATTAAACTGTCCTCGGACTGCTGACGCCATCTAATTATGAGATGCAATCAATTAATTTTTGTCACTGTAAGATTTCTTTTCCTTTTAAAACCTGCACAAACATTAATTCCTTCTACTTTGTCTGCCTAAAGAGTTGCCTCCCGATCCGAGGGAATGCAGATTATACAAATGCAGTTAAGCTCAAACAGTTTATTTGGTAAACAATTGGGATCTGATTCTGCAGAGTGCCAGTACCTGCTCTGAACTCATGAAAGTCTTCAGTGTCTGGTCCTCTCATCTGCTGAGGCCACTCAGCACCTTTGGAGTTCAAACCCTTCATTTGTAAATACAGAGGCTTTTCATTACAATGTCAGGTATTGCAATAACAGAAGGAAAGTTTTACCTCCCATAAGGTAAAATATTACAAAAATCCTGTTTTATAGAAACGTGTTTTAACATGATAGATAAATTGCATGTGTATGGGCCTCTGAAATAACAGGTCATAATAGCTTTTAAAATTGAATCATTCTCAGTGCTGAATTAAGCAGTGTACACTGGCTACATTTATAGTTAAATATTTTAAATGGTGACAGAAAAAGTGGAAGAATTAAATAGTTGCAGGTTGAAATATGAGATGTTGTTAAGGCTAAAATTTGTGCCTTGCTTCAAATTCAAGTGTATTCTGTTTAACAGTTGAGCACTTGCAGTATTACAGTCTGAAGAAATACAGGTTTCAGTGTCTCCATTAAGTTCTTAGCAGGCTTACACCCATATGTGTGTGTGTGTGTATATATATATCTATACACACACACTATTACCTATGTATGTACACTGTGTATATATACTTTTCTCATATACAATTATGTGTATACACAAAAATCTATCTATATTTAAATTTAATATTGAAAAGTGTGCCATCACCTTTATTCAGGTGTTCAGGTTAGAACAGCATTTTATAATCTTTACTGAGAGAGCGTGTATTTAATTGATGAAAGTGTTTAGAAAACTAATTTAAGCGAAACACTCAAAAACACAAATACACCAGCAAAATAATGTGCCACTTACATGTTTCTCTAAACAGAAGTCCTAGGCATTTGCAGCCAATTTGTCCTTACAGTCACAGATTCCAGCAGATAGCATTTGCAGAGACCACAGAGAATAACAACTGAAGATGAAAATATCCAGTTGAGTACTAATAACAGACAGGTTCTGAGGGGACAGGCTTAGAAGTGACAATCTTTTCTTCAAAACTGTGATTATATCTTAAATAAGCAGACAGGCAAAGTAAAACCATGGGTACAGTTAATAGGACTCAAGAGGCATTTTATGGTAGGGTCTGCACCATAGGATTTAAATCCTTCTATAAAATATGTTGATGTGAAACATCAACACTAGTAAACATGTAGTAGGATGTCCTTTGTCTAACGGGCATAGCTTAATGTACTTCTGCTTTTCTTTCTATGTTTTTTTTATATTTCTTTTCTTTTTTTTTTTTTTTTTCCCTCTGTTTCTCACCAGATGCCTTTTGAAATATGATTTAAGAGGAAAGTGGTGGCTGGTTTTGTTATTGTCACTGTAGTAACTCTCTAAAATGTTATTTTTAATATGTGACTAGCCTAACAAACTTCGACAAGTAGAAAAAACAGAGCAAACCCCATTGTACATGCAGTTCTTAAGATTTTTTTTTTATTATTTTATTTTATTCCTTAAATATGTGTAAGATACAAGGTACTGATGGCATAGTTTAACATTCTCTGGAGTCATTTTATTGGGGGCCTTCAGATAAACAAATCAAGTTTGTTATAGCCAAAGGAAGCAAGTAAATGATTGCTGATTTTAATACATTTCCTTCACCTAGGCAGCTACATAAAGTGATTCTAATGTTTAAAAATAGCTGTATCATCGGAGTAAAATCACAAATTAAGTTTTTAGTGTGTTATGAATACGTACTGGATAAAGTTAAGCATGAGAAATTTTAAGACTATAAGTTAAAAATTTCAAATTATATACAATTGTTCAAGCATTATGACCACAGATTGGTGGATTTACAAAAAGTAAATAAGCTAAAATAAAAGACTACTTTAAGGTTCTTAAAACCAATTATATGGAGTTTGGACAGTCCTGTTACTGGCTTGATGAACTATGTTGTTGTGATCTTTATATAGAAATGAGAAGTTTGGCTTAAATCATGGAGTTATTCCTCATCCATGTATCAAGAGAGAATGACAGTACTCTGTAATATATTGTAATATATACTTGGTGATAAATGGATTGGGTACTGTCACAAGTCATCAGGTCGGCTTTGAAGATGTATGACTAGAATGTAAGCAACTTTTTATCTTACTGTCGATATTTATCAATTTATAAATATTGCTAAAATGAATGTAGATTTTTTTATTATTAAAATATGATGCAAACTGTAATATGTACAGGCTTGTTTCTTTTGCTTTTGTTGGCTTACGATGAGACATTCTCTTGTATATGCACATTCATGCACTTCTAAGGTTTTGACTTCTTTTTTTTTTTCCTTGTCTGTAAAAATCAGTGTTTGATACTAGAATGTATAATACATGGAAAAAGCATATCCTTGATTAAATACATTGACAGATTATTCTGCATTAGATGTAGAATTTTATTTTGATATTAAGTTTGTAGAATTAATTGTTTGTGTCACTAAGGTCAAAATAGTTGCTAAAAAAACATGATTGCTTTACAGGGTAGATTTGAGCTTGCATTTTGAGTATTCATTAAGTCAGTTCTACCAAGATAATCTTTTTAAATGTTTTATGGGAATTTATTGGTAAGAAGCTGTTTCAGTTGACTGTGTTTAAAATTATTTCTCCAAAGCAGTTTTATTTTTTTAGCATATCAGTTACCACTGCATTTCACTGATATAAAATATAAATAATATTTACAAGAGCAAAAAACATGATGTTAACATTCAGGTTATCCTGGTGATGTAGAAATAGAAGTTTTGCTTTCTTACATGTTTTGTCCTTGTGATTATTTAAAAAAGAGGAGGAGTAAAACGACAGTTGGTGTTTTGGTTTATGTTGTTGGTTTGTTTTTTTTTTTTAAATTTATTATGTGAAGTCTTAAATTGGGTGGTAACAAAGCTTATGTTTCTGTATGTCAGACAGTAGTTCTGTTTACTAAACCACTGGAAACTTACATTTTGACTCTTTGAAAGAACAAATTAATTATCTCTTGCTGTACAGGCACTTTGTATTAAAAGGTAACATAAAAATCCAGAACTAATGCAGCTGTAGCAAAAGATGATGCTATAAAGAATAGTGATGATACATAACTTAAATATTAAACTTCTTACTGGATCTGATTGCACTGATTGTTACTTAAATTGACCACTTGTCATATTAGGAAAAGGTGATTATTTCTAGTGATTTAAAACTGAAGTTACAGTTCTGGAAAACCACGCAGAAGTGTTACAGACTTTTACATCACAAGCTCAAAAGAGGCAAAATTCTGTTAGGTGCATTCATATGGCTTTCAGAGCAGAGATTACCAAATTAGCAGATGTTGAACTAGTAAGGGAAAGGACATTTTTCAAAAGCAGGCACACACGTGGCCTAATCTTTAATTTATTAGGGAATTGGAAATATCCTAAAATGCCAGAATGTAATTTTGGAGAAATCCTGATATGCCCCTAGAACTATTTTTGATTATTAGTCTTTATTTCTTTGACTCCTGCTGTGTGCTTCTGCAAACATAATTTTTTTTTTTCCCAGTGTATGATTGGAGAAGGGCTA
Organism: Todiramphus chloris collaris; assembly: GCA_025345505.1. Classification (NCBI taxonomy): domain Eukaryota; kingdom Metazoa; phylum Chordata; class Aves; order Coraciiformes; family Alcedinidae; genus Todiramphus; species Todiramphus chloris. Next base: position 27,136,239 of record JANVCC010000010.1, on the reverse strand, counting down.
AATTCATGCAGCCTGCCCACCTACTGACACTACAGCTGGAGTAAAAAGAATGTATTTCACTTTCCACGTCTGCCATACCAATCTTTGATGAATCCCTCGCCATCTCACTTTTTGAAAAATTTGAGCACATGTCTATTTAATGTAGCTGCCAGGAGGTATATCTTGTTAGCACCACGCCTC
>JANVCC010000010.1:27103559-27131059 GCA_025345505.1 Todiramphus chloris collaris | reverse complement strand
GGGACTTTCTAAATACGTGACTAATTTAGGAAGTGTGCTAGGTCACTGATTCTGCATAGTGGACATCAAACTAATCTACAAAGAAGCAGTCAGTTGTATTGAAAATTTAAAATATCGTGCAGTATGCCAGTAACAAACGCCCTGTACATTCTCTCCAACACAACTACGCAAATATTTTAAGCTACCAGAAGACAATCTGAAGATCCTTTTGAAGCTAAGTGTGATTTGTAGGAATTAGATCGGGCAGCTTCTCTTCGTAAGAGAATCTGAACGCGTGGATTTTACATCGCGTGAGTGTGAATATTAGGCTCAAAATTACTTCGTAGTCACTTTGCATTACTTTATATATAACCTTTGCAGCCACTGGGCTATTTAAGCCTGAACAGAACATTTATTATTTTATTCCATGGTATGAAGTTTTTGTATCTTGTTACTTATAATTCAAGTTTTATGTTGGATTTAGAAATTAATTAGCAAAACTAGTACAGCCTGTGTTACAGGGATAGTAGTAGGAAAGTGTAGCCCAGAGTAGGCTGCTTCCAGTAAGAGGCCATAGGTTCTCCCAGCACTGCCCCTAAATAGCTATTTGCTTTATTAATTTGATGATTTATTTTAAATCTGCAAACTGATTATCTCTTCTTGTTCCCAGTGAATTCTTCCACCTGCTGGCTTTGGCTCTTCTTCCATGGGGTCTCTTTTCTTGTTCTTTCTGCTGGCTTCGTATCTGTCATTGTTGGCTTAGTTTCTTTATCTGCCTTCGACATTGTGATCCCTTCACCTTTACCCATTCTCATCTGTCTCTCTTAGCCACACAAACTTCTGCTTCTATGTATTTTTCTCTATCAGTCTTGTTGCCTGTGTATACCAATCTTTTAGTCTCTTTTGTTTAGCAAAGTATGTATCTTTGCGGCTGGTTTAGTTTACATAGGAGATGTTTTGAGAAGTTTGATGTTTTTATGCTAGAATAGTATGTAACTGTGCTCTGAGTACTTGGAAATGGAGTCTTAAGAGACAAAATTATCATAAGGTACCATCTTAGTGAAGTTACTACCAACTTAATTCCAAGGATGCATCCAGCTAAATTGTAGATAGCAAACAGTTGATTTTTGTAAAGACCAAATGTTGCCACTGGGGTCTCTACTATTAAACTATGCTTGAGAAACAGGGGTCTGGAAGGAATAATTAATAGCTACCCAGATCCAAGGAGCTCAGCAGCATGTCATCTCCCATCAAATGTATGTGTCTGCTCAAAAAGAGAGCCTGAATAAGGTTGCAATGGCGATATTACATCATTATCGGCAAGAGCTTCAACATGGAAACACTGGAAATAGATTGAGCTGAGGAAGAAATTCACTTTAAGCCTTAAGATTTAGGTTGTGATGTAAAGCCTGTCTTCTCTCTTGCATTGCCTGGAAGGGGGTTCACTCTTGGTCAAATGAAGCAGAGAAGTAACTTCTTTGCAGAGCTGGTTTATCTGAGCTAACTTTAAACTAGCTTGTGTGTGTGCTGTTAGTGTTATATCTGTGGCATTGTAGAGCACAGTAAAATCACAGCTTGCCTGAGTATTTACCCAGATTCTTTGACTTTTGTAGTTTGCCCTGAGCTATGTCTGTCACAACTGGCAGTACCCACTAACCTAGTTAAAACTTAGCTCATGTATGTCTATCTGCTTGCACTGCAGTCACAGCGATGGGTGCGATGCAGGTGTGTTCTCTGTCTAGGAAGGTTATAGTTAGTGATTTCTTCTGTGTTGTATTTGGTGTGCTGTTCCCTGTATTATGCACCTGATCATAATAGTTCAAATTTTTAAGTCTTTAGGATGATACTGTAATATACAGAATTTATATTGCAACATTTATGTATATGGGTAGGACATAAGTATATGTAATTTTAGAATGTGCTGTTTTCATAAATCAAAACCAAAACATTTAACAGAGTTTACGTTTGTCAAGATAAACAGAGCAATTTCAGGAGAATCCATATATTCTTGTTTCTTGTTTTCTTTAGGCTCTGTGATCCCTTTATACAGTGATATTCTTTAGGTTCTCTCCAAACTGTAGGAATCTAACTGTGCTTCAAACTGTACTGCCTGTTTTCACATTTAAAAGCTATCACACTGTAATTTGTCATCTAAGAGTACTTTCTTTGAAATTATTCTATGAGAATGAAAAGAGGAAGGAAAGACTGCTATTCCCTGTATGTTATATCTCCAGGTATCCTATAAATAATAAACTCAGTGTTTTGTTTTATTAATTCTTTTAACTGTATCATAAAATACAGAAAATTATAGCAAAGCTCTCCAGTAAGTAAGAGTGCTTTCCTTTCACAAATTATTCTTCCAGGTGCAGCATCAAGTCCATCCTTTAGTGCACTCCAAACTTGCATATCTTACTATTTTTTGTACTGCAGACTTCCTAGAAGCCTCAGAAACTGTGGAGGGGTTTTTTTTACCTAAAAGTTGCTTGTCACGGGTGATTTTATGGTCTCGGTCATCCTCTTCATTCTTCTGCAGAATGTTCTGTGGAATCAAATGCAGTTCATCTTATGTGGGTCAAAGCCTCAAAGAGGTACTATCAGTTTCCTCGGGAGAAATGGCAAAGAACAGCCTATCTTCTCTTTCTCTTAAATCATAAGAAACAAGCCATAAGGAACCATCCAGTCCCAGGCTTTGATTTGGCTTCACCAGTAAATAAAGTTACCAATAGAATCTAATCTAATATAGACAGTACTAATGTGAGCACATTTCTTGTGTTTGCGTATCTGAGATACAAGGTACACTGAACCTGCTTGTGGAAGTTGTCCTGATTCCACATGGGATTGTTTCTAATTATCCTTTATCACAGTTAGCCTTGATTTATGACAGTAATGGTAAAAAAAACCCAAAACCAACAACAAAATAAAACCCACAATAAGCAAAATTAACATAATTTGAAAAATGTGTCAGAACTTCCATGAAACACTGCCTTGTACAAGATGTTACCAGTCTGGTTTGTATAGTGAATTTAGGGAGGAATAGAAACCCCAGTATGCTCGAGGTGTTATTCCAAACAGTGAAGAGAAACACAGTTTAAATGCAGTTATCTAATGTACTGCAGAGATCTTATATGTGAGTGTGTGTATTTGTCCTAAATCAGATCATCTCCCAGATCCTTTCAGATAGGGAGGACCTAACAAATTAGGGAAGAGAAATGCTTTGGAAGTGGGTATCTTGTACATACTGTTTTTTTCTACATACTGAATGCAGAATTTTATTTTGTGTTACTTGAGCTCTATAATACAGATGACATGAAGTACTTGCATGAGAAAGTATGAACAGGGCTCTTAGATATTAAAAATTGCATCATTCATTTTTTTAAGAGTCCAATTATGGAATAACATCGTACAAAATGAAAGTAATCTCTAAGATTAGAGTTGGGTAGCTAATGTCAGCTAACGCTAAATATTATAACTCATTTGTGACTGTGCCATACAGCAGAAACAGTAGGAGATGCATAGCAATAGAAACAAGAAAAACATAAATTTAACACAATAAATTTACATTGAAGGTGCTTTAGGGAGCAGGCCTACTTAATTGAAGAGGACATAAGCACATGTTTATCTGCTGTGCTAAATAGAGAATGTGTAACACAGTCCTAAAAATAAGCATACACTTAAAGAGCTTAACTGACGCAAAGGTAATAACTTAACAGGAGTCATGGAATAAAAGCCTGTGTATTTCTGAAATATATAATTTAAGGATCCTGTTTTGCAGCCATAAAAAGTATGAGCTTATACTATATTTAACATGTCACATTGTTACTGCTAATTTCCAAGCAGTACAGTTAACTGTTCATTTTTCTGCCCTCATCCTTTCATCCTTAACTGTACAAATAATTTACTGAAGGGCTAAAAGACTTAGCAGTAAACAAGTAAACTCATTGGTAAACTTTGTAAAGTAATTGCATTATGTACATTTTTCTGTTACAACACAGTAGAATGAGTTAAAACATCCCCATTTGATGCTGCAGCGTTCTTTGAAGGTACAACCTTCAACATATTTTAGGCCTTAGAAATCCCAACTTCAAGATGAGTCGGGTCCCAAGTAGTATTAAGGGGAAAAAAAAACAAACCCAAAAACCTCTAAAATCCAATTTATTTCTATTGGAATGCTTTTTGGGTTTTTTTTCTCAAAATAGCCCACCTTAAATTGCACATTAAAGTAGGAAATACTTCTGTTGTTCTAAAACTGCTGCAGCTTGTTAATAAGAATTTAAATAGATAAGACAGACCTGTTGCATCAGTGAATTCTCTTCAAACTTCAATGAAACAAAGGATTCTGCCTTTTTAATTGCTGTCAGAATCAAAGGAAGACATGCTAAATTTCTGAGTCTAGTCATTCTCTGTAAAAATGTTGCCATGTCATCCATTGAAGTGTCTGTCATTAAAATGCTTTTAATTAGAGTGAATGCTAGTATTTACCTGATTTTTTTATTGCAGAAATAGGTTTCTGCTGCACAGAACATGTTTCTGTTGTCCCTCAATGGACATGCTCATTCATGGCTGAAAAATCTGGTGGTAACTAATAGGACAATCTAATTTGTTTTCTTTTTCCAGATTATTTCCCTGGCAGTCAAGTACCTAGCTCATTTTAGAAACTGTAGGAGGATGTTTCTTTATGTGTCTATGTATCCTTAGCCACTTTTGGAAATATGTCTCTGGTTACCAGAAACTATTGTCCAATTGACTCAGTTTTAAAATACTCGTTTGATCTAATTCTAATTTCCATCTTATTTCAGTATAGCAAGATAAAAAATAGTACAATATTATTTTCTAAATAAGAAATATATTTCTAAATAAAAAATATATCCAACTTAATTAAATGTAAAAAAATCTAGGAAATTTAAATGTGCATTTCATAATAGCAAAAAGAAACAACTATTTTGATGTAAGAGTTCATGTTATATTGAGCAAAACCATAGCATAATAGTTCAATGAATCAGTGACAAAACTACTGCTTAGGCAAACACAAAGCCAGATTAAAAATCTACTATTTAAATCAAGGGTTCCTGCATGTTTAAAATATCATTAAGACTGGTGATTTAAACAATTTGATTTAAATCAATCCATCCTGTTAAATAGCTGAATAAGAGAAAAATATAAAATGCATAGCCAAGGGACTAGAAAAACTCTCTTGGAGCTCCCTCCCTGCCCCTTCAACTTTTGATAAATATATCACAAGTCTTTAACAGTACATTATCTTTACCTGACACAAATACATTATGATAAACAAGAGTTGACTCTCCTGTCCACATTGTCCAATGCACGCAAGATGCTAAGTATTTGTTTAGGGATACTAAAAAACCAGAGTGGGTTGAACAGGTAACAGACTGGTCTGGAAAGCTGCTTCAACTCAGCTTCAGAAGTGTGGGTCAGTTTACCTCATGTTCGAATTGAAAAGCTCCTTTTATATTTACTCTGCTATTTTGGCATGATAAATGACAGTCTTCATTTCTGAGCTTTATTTGGTGTCTGGGTCATTAAACACTGAAAAATGAGGTTTCAGGCACTTTTCAAGGTAACTTTTCAAGAAGTACTTCTGAAGACCATGGCAGGTTGAGGAGTCGGCTTCCCCCATACTCACTCCCCAGCCATCAAAAAGAAGTAGGCTTCCACGGTTTAGCACACAGCTGGGAAGATGGAGCGTATTGTTGGCCACAGAGTTGCTCATCTCTGGGGCAGGGCTGCAGAGTGGCTGTGCCTGTTGTCTGTGCCCTCATCAGCTCTAAGGGGCCTGGGAAGTTCAAACAAGGCGAGGGGGAGCAGTTGCTAGGTTGGAGGTTGTAGAGGGGTGATGGAAGGAGAAGAGCCAGAAGGCTTGGGCAAGGACATGGTTATGGTGTTATGTTGATGGTTGGACTTGACCTCAGAGGTTTTTTCCAACCTTAATGATTCTATGACTCTTTCTCTGATAAAAAGATACTCAGTTTATTAAGAAAGAGACATTATGCCAATAATGCATTTGCCCAAATACATTTAATGTTATACACTTGTAAAAGTTTTTACAGTCATGGTATGTATGTGACAGTGAATTAAGGATATTTTATAAATTGTTATTCTCTAGCACTGTACACTTCATTGTCATGGTTCTTTGCCTGCATGAGGTTAATGCCTCTGTGTTAGAAGCTGTGAATGTTGTCAGAGGAACTGTGCTAATCAGTGTAAAACTTCATGTTGTGCAGCCGTGACAGAGTAATGCTTCTCAGATGTGTGATAATTTCAACAACCCATAGTAATTTGGATGTAGAATAATACTCTCAGGACTGGGATGGGATAGTGCCACATGGGTTGGTTGTCCTCCTTCCTTCCGATGTGGAGGAGCTGTCAGGTGCTCCATTGGAATTGTTCATAGACAAGAAACACTCTGCAGTAGCAATTCTGAGGTGGTAAAATTCAGGCTGAAACAGCAGTTATTAAACATGCCAATTCATACCGAAGGAGTCGTATTTTATATACTGTAGGTAAAATCATGTTCCTGTTGAAAATGAGGCCTAAACCAAAAGAAATTTTACAATACTAAAAAAGGCAAACAAAAAAATAACCCCTCTTCATGTTTCATGCATTTAAATAATTAAGGATAGGCAGATATTTTTTTATTAAATGTTTTGATGTAACAGGGTTTGTACAGTCTTATATAACTATTGGGAAATCTTTCCATTACTGATGCCTTCCAGTACCTGTGCTGTCCCAGCTTATGGATGTCATAGAAATCAATTAGAAGACAGTTTTAGCTAGCTGTGTGTATCAAATTTATAAAAGAGTTTCTCATCAAATTAAAATTAAGGTAATATTTTTGCTCTGAAGCCACTCAAAAAAAAAAGAGGTGAATTTTAATCCAATAGCTCTGCCATCTGTAGGAATTTGTAATAATGAGCCAAAATTAAAACAGATAGAAAGGGGGAAAGGGGTTAAAATGAATAGTTGTACTGCACTACAGTGCATCTGATTTCACCTGTTTCAGCTCAAATGCTATTATAGGGGTTTTAAAAAAAATGTTTTTATTAATCTCTGGAAATGACAGGTGTCAAGAGCCCTTTGTGATACACATACAAAAAACTTGCGGTCAAGAGGTCACATCACTGCAATGTATTAGGCAGTAGCCTTCTCTCTTGTGGAATTTTCCTTGTTTGAAGTGTTTTCAATGGAAGATGCTTGCTGTAATGCACATCAGTAAAATGATCTATTTGGGAACAGCTTTACATGGTAAAGGAAGCTGTGAGAATACTTTGGTATTGTCTATGTCTCCTCTCTTAATAATTGCATGTTTTGAACTCTCTGTGATGCTATAAAGCATACAAAGGATATATGGCTTACAAGAACATATGTGTTTTGGGATTGAATTTAATAAATATTATTTTAATTGTGAAAACAGGTTTTTGCCGGTTTTTTTTCCTCCCTCTCTCTCTCTTCCCCCCCCCCCCTTTCTTTATACTCCTTAAAGGGAGTTCTGATGCCTGAATATGAAGCCATGTATTTCACTAAGATATCTTTCAGTATTTTCTTTGTATTTTCTTCACTGGCTATGAGCACTGCAGTGCATAAGAAAATAAATGCAATATGCAAAATAAGATGTTTGCACACATCTAGGAAAAAAACCCCAAAAATTGAATGCTTTGAAAATTTGGTTTGGTGTGCTTAAAAGTAAAGGCAGTTGTTATTTTAAGGCAGCCATGCATAGGTTTCAGAGTATCTCCTTGAGCTCTTTGAGCCAAATGTACAAATTCTTACAGCTGAACTTTGTCTTTGGGCACATCAAAACTCGGGCATATACCTGCCCAGGCAGGTATTTTAAGTAAAGTTACTCAATGCACTACATAGTCATTAGGAAAAAAATCCCAAAACAATAGTGGTGAAGACTTTTGAGCATTTACATAAAGTTTAGTTTTGAAAATGTGTATTTTTTTGACACACCAATCTCCTAAGTGGTTTTGCCCAGAACCTTGTGAAATGGTTGCATGGTGCGGTGATCCTTCTAGAGACGGTTTATTTTCCATTTTTGTTCAATTGTTTTGAGAAGGTGTGGAGAAGGCAGATTAGTGACAAAATTACAAAGATACATTATGAACCAGCTTTGAGATACCCACAGCAAAGTAGGGTCTCTAATTGGGGATTTAGGAAAGCTGGATTATAAAAATGGGAGCTGTTCAATTGTTCCTAAAGTGCCGTGAGGGGAGGAGGAAGAGCTATGCAGGGGAAAGACTGTGAGGCTCAAGGAGTGTATGCTTTTAAAAAGTGAATTGAGAGGAGAACTGGGTATTTTTTTTTTCTCTCTGGCAGAAGCAGGGTTATTGTGTTCCTCTGGATCAGGATGAAGAGCAGTACTGCTTGCATCATGTGGGCTTTGATGCAGGAAAGTTCTGCGACAGTTACATTGCAAATTGGTAGGAAATTATATTTTGGTGTTTAAAATAATGTTCTTAATTTTCTTTTCCTTCTGGCTGTGCTTGTGCAGCATGTTTACATGTGTAGGCAATTGAGGATTTAAAAATAATTGTCCTGCTAGTCTTTATTGAATTGAGAGAATGGAATGGAGGATACAGGAGGACTCTGGAGTGTAATATGATGATGGTTGCCAGGGGTGAAGACTTGGACAAAAATACAATTTTATTTTTTTTTTAGAAAGTCTTTAAAAACACGGTAATTTTGGATGAGACTGGTAGAAAACTGCAGAGGAAGGATTGGAACAGCAGGAACAAGAGGAATGCACAGAAGGTAGAGGACGGTAGTTACTGGGAATAGGAAGGCATCAAATAGGGAAAGAATGAAAGAAAAGTTATTAGAAATAATGAAGTGTAGAGGAATCTACATCCACAAGAAACTTAACAAACATGATTCGAAAAAAGAATACTCAGTATTACACTTCCAGTCCACAATTTACCAATAGTTCTGTTTTCAGCAGTTTGAGCAACAAAGACTAATAACAAATACGAAAAGGAAAAATGGAAAATGGTATCTGGGAATGAGCAGTTTAGGAATTCCGCTGTGTTTCTGATTGCTGTATGAAGCCTATTCCTCACTGTTATCTTATTTCATGGTATTTCCCAGAATGCATGAAATGTTGGATGTCAAGATCATAGCAATGAAATAGAGATGTTACGAACTTCTATTCCTAGTTAAACAGTCTATCTCTAGCAGTCTGCTGAAAATTGTTATTTTGATGCATTTTTATGTGTGATGATCTTTAGGGGTAAAACTAGAGGGCTAGCTGTTATAGCTAGTGTGGGATCAGAATGAAAATTGGAGTTTAGTTGTGTGTTATGTGAGCATGAACGATTTGGAGAATAGGCCAATTCTGAAATTCAAGTGTAATATCTTTGCCAACATTAAATATATGATCACCATTCTGGTAGCTGCAACCAGAAAAGGAGAGACCAAACACAGAAATTATAGTTGCATTTTTTTATCTTGAATTATTTTTAAACATCAGAGTATCATAACTCATGTGGAACAAAATAGAAAAAACCCAAACCAATCCATAAGGACTGACTTTGGGAGCTGCTAAAGGAAAAGCAATGTGGAAGGAAGGACAAAAGAGTGCCGAGAGACAAAGAGGGATAAGCAGGAAAAGGAGGAAAGACAGCTTACAGAAGACAGAATTATAGTTTATCTTGGAAATTAGAACATTTTCCCTATCTATGAGTGATTAAACATGCCAGTATGGTATTGAACACCTAATGAGCAACAACTGCTAATGTAGTTAATACGTAAATATAATATTCTAGTTTCAGTCATTCTGAAGACTTTCCCCTGACATCATTTGGTATGATACTATGTTGATGGATATGTACCAATTTTGTACTTCAGACTATGTTTGGTCTGTCAGCCTAATGATATACACAGCTGCTAATGTCAATGACATTAAATACTTCAGGCCAAATTTCTTGTATTTTACCACTTCCTGGAAAGGTATTTTGTTATTTTTTCTAAATAATGAAGATTGGCCTGGAAACTTAGGTTCATAGGCTTGAAACATAAAAAAGGACTTTTTCCCTGTGAGGCTCAAGGAGATGTGTTGCTCAGGCTGCCCAGAGGAGTTGTGGAGTTTCCTTCTCTGGAGACATTTGAAACCTGCCTGGACATGTTCCTATGTAACCTGCTCTAGGTGGTCCTGCTGTGGCAGGGGTGTTGGACTAGATGATCTTTCGAGGTCCCTTCCAACCCTTAACATTCTGTGATTCTGTAATTTGCTTAGTAGCTGTATGTCTTCCATGTGTGAATAAAGGTTTACAGAATTATACTGGAGTATATATATAGGAAGTCAATAACATAAATAATAGTAATGCTTTGGTATGTAACTAAAGTAAATTAAGAAGTGGTTGAGACTTATTTTCTCAAATTTTGAATGTACAGCTTCTTGACAATATTGAATGGGGTAGAATAGGAAGCTAACATAATCTTACCTGAGGTAGACAAATAAAAGCCTGAAGAAGTGCATTAAGTAAAACTTCTCTTCCAAAATACTTGAAAGCTCTGAAAATCCAAGTTTCTCTGGGAGACAAAAGTGTTCAGTACTTCTGAGGACAGCATCCTAGGTCATTAGTGTAAGACGGCAGAGCATGCAGCTTTCTTAAAACCTTCTTGGGGTATTAGTGACATCCGAGTAATTTTTGGTTCTCGTCTCAGCTGTGCTGTAACAGTTTTCAGTAACTTTTATGTTCATTCATTGGTTTGGAGCTTTCAGGATGTGTTACTCCCATTTTACAGAAAGTAGGGGACTGTTACTGTTTACAAACCTATTTTTTTCCTGAATATTAATGTATGTGTTGTAGAAATTGAACATATGCATTGAATCATGATATAAAAATTGCAACATTCAATATTCTTGTTTATTTCTTTAGTAGTATTTTTTTAAGGGTTACAAACCAGTGATCAATTACATTTTCTTAATTGCCTTGTGTGAGAAGAGAAACAAAAGGCAGGTAGACCCAGTCTGGTGTAACTAAAGCCCATTAAAGACCACAAAACTTTTAAGAAAGTCTAATAATATAACTTAAAAAACCCTCAAACCCAACTGCCCAAACAAAATCAAACCAAATCTAAATACCCTCTTATGTTTTGGGTTTTTTCAGTTTAAGTAATGAGTGTTTTATTTTATCTTACTTTAGGCTAGTCATTTTTTCATGGATAAACATTTTCAAATTTTCATAAGCAGGCTACTCAGTTTGGCAGCACTGATTATTGTTTTACCAATGTTTTTCATTCACAAACACCAGTGACTCAAGCAGCTAGTGACATAGTAGAAGTGAAGCGTGTTGCCCAATTTTAGAAAAAATAGACCTGCCCGAGAACAGCACCCAATTTATTTTTAGATTAAAGTTATTTTAAAATCCTCAGAAGAATGATTTCATACTTTCTTTTAATATTACGTCTGAAACTAAAACAAGTAAGATTGGCATATTTTACAGTCTTCCTTCATGCCATTCTTGCTCAGTATGATTCTGGAACATTTCATGTTACAGATTTCCTTTCAAAGTACATTTAACATTTCTGCTCATTAACAGAATTGGAGGGTTTTAAAAATAATTGTATAATATCCCCTAAAAAAATGTTTAATGCAATCTAGTTTCTAGAGCCGAGATATATATATATATATATATATATATTCCCTTAGGCATTGCAAAACAAATATTTAGCATTGCATTGTGATTCAAAGAAACAGTACTGTAGGAGAGAGTCAAACAGAAAACGTCATTACACCAAGTCAGCAGTGTAATATTTTTATACTGCTGTTTTTGTCTGCGTAGTCCTACACATTCTTGATTGCTGATCAGATAAATTGGTATCTGCTCAACCTTCTCTTCCTGGCATACAGACCGGTGTTGCCAGGGGCTTCATTCTGTTGGGGCAATTTGTGGCTATTTCAGTAGGAAAGATTTACACTTCAGTTTTGCTGCTTGGGTGATGTGAATCAATTGTATTCAGGGATGAATACAGACCATTGATTTTAGAGGGCTTTGTATATGCTCAGCACTTTTTAACAGTCTCTTGTTTGGATGTCTTAGGTTTAGGCACCTGATTTTGAAAATGGTGTCCTAGATGCATTTGCAGAAAGATTATAAGGGCTTGAGGGTATTGGGTTTTAGTTAAGGCAAGACAATGATGATTCATTGCTGAGCTGTTACATCCCAGCAAAACAGGCAAAGTGATTCTCATCACTTAAGCATAACTGCAGTACAGGATCCCAGGAAACTATAGCCTGTGCTCATATCCGAAGACTGACTATTTTGTCAAAATTTCACTAAGAAAAACTAAACGCTGTCTTAACACTGGTTGTTTTGTGATTTTTGTGATTTTTTGATTTTTTTTTTTTTATTTTTTTGGCATTGAAACATGATCCATACTTGTCAATGAGTTTCAGCTTCCCCTTTATATAACTGGCCATAATTCCTACATAAAAGGAGAAATTTTTTGGGGGGTTAATGATAATTCTAAAGTGGTACAGATATTCCCATGGCTAGTTACTCTTTTTGACCATGATGCCCTGTGGCTCATCTGTAGGCAGGGCTGGAAACAAGTTTGTTTTGCTTTTAATTATAAAGAAGTTATTGCATCATTCATGATAATTTATTTCATTAAATTACATAAACCTATGTAAGACTTGATTCACAAAAGCAGATTAGGGTGGAGCTGGGATTAATTTTCAGAAGTCAGATCAGTTTGTAGGTTAGTCTGCCTCTGGTTGATAGTAAAACTTAATCATCATGTCATCCTGAGATAGACAAGTTTTTTTCTTTGTCCAAATCCAGTTGTGGTTCCTGACTTGTGCTTACTATGCTTACCTAAATTTGATTAACACACCTATATCTTAAATCTTGAAAGAATCAGTGCTACGTGTGTTCCTATTCCATGAGTATCACCATAAGCCTAAATTAATTAAGCTCTTCATAGAGAAAAGTGATGCCAGAAACCATCAAATGTGTTATTTGTACAAACAAAATAACATATGTATTTATCACAGATTATAACAGTTATGGTGAATGGTATTTCTACTGAATGTGACCAAAGCATCATGATAAATTTCTGAATTAATGTCTTCCAATCAATGTCTTTGAAAAGCAGACTTGTTTAAATCCCATAATTATAATCCTGTTGTGTTTTCTCAATCGTAGTCTTCCAGAGAAATAAAGAAAACAACTTAAGCTCCAACTTCATAGTTTTCCCTATAGATATTTCTCAGTTTCAGAAGTCTGTGTGCTGAGTCTTTTTAATATTTTTGTGACTTGTACAGTAGTACAGGGTTGGCTTGATTCAATCCGTTGGTTCATAGCAGTTCCAAAGAAGTGACTAGAAATGTTAAACTATATTTACTAAATATTCTGTAAGTCTTGACAGTTTATAAGAAGGTAGTAATAGCATATGCCTGTGATGTGGACCTTGCTGTAATTGTTACGAAGTATATCCTAATATGCAGTATATAAATCCTAAATAAAAACCATCCTATTAGGAATCTGTTGCAAATGTCCTGCAACAAAGGCAGACTTCCATTAGTAGTCTAAGTATATTGGTAAAACAAAACCAATTGTATATGGCAAGGGTAGCCCTGTAGCACTTGATTATCATTCTGAATTATAAAACTTGTGTATTTTTCTATTTAACTAAATATATTTTATTTCTTAAGTGTTTCATTAGGTATTTAAAGAAATATTGTATAGTACTTTGTTTATATAAAAAAATGAATAATTTCTTAGCTTAAAACAGCTATTTTTAGTTTAGAGATAGCCACAAACAGGTTAATTTCTTCAGATCTATGTTTTCAATCACTTGTTTGAATCGAAATGTCTGTATATGTCAGATTTAAATTTCTTAGCCTAAGTGAGAGTAATTCTTTGGGAATTTCAGTATTTTTTCTTTCATTTATATTAAATAGTTGTCATTGGCCAGATTAATCATGTGGTATTGCTAATAGCCTTGAATATAGGGAAGAAAATGTATGAAGTGGCATTTATTAATTAAAGATTACAAACCAGATGATTATAAGGTTCTGCTCAGCTGCTTAAGAGAAATGCAATGTATTATTACTAAGAAAGGTACTGACTTGTATTGTAAGTCTGATGTACACGCAGAAGCAAGGAGTTTCATATTAAGACTATTTTATTTCTGCCTCATTATAGCTATATAATGTATCTAGAGAAACCAGAAGACTTTGTGAGTGTGAAATACACAGATATCATTTACTCTTAGTTTACAGTTGTTTCACTTGCGTTCCAACCAAGTTCACAGGAAGAAGGGGTTGAGGCTGCCATAGGTATCCCTCTTAGTGTGCTGTGTTACACTAAATGCTATAGGTGTAACTCTAGAAAACCTTGGGAGATGAAGAGGGACTATTATAAATCTAACTAATTTAAATATGTACTTCAAAATAGACTGAATTATTATGTGAAATGTATGTTGTGTGTATATGATTATGTCATCTCAGTTTATGTGTGGGGATCTTTGATCTGCTTAGTACATTGTCATTACTGGTACAAGGAGAACTTTCCAACTGAATAGTTATTAAATATTGAAATGTTCTGAAGTTATTATGTGAAATTAAATATTTAATTTTGCATAATATCTTCACAGAAATATTTCAGCTCTTTTATATTTAGAGACTATACTAAAATGTAAGATCTCAATATTGTATGAACTAATAGCTTGACAAATTTCATAAATGCTATTTAAGGCATATACAATTCTCTATACTTTGCTGCATGAATATAGAACGAAAGGACTGAAAGTGATTTTCTTGGTTGTGGAGTTCAGTCATTTCCTTTTTAAAGGAAGTCTTAGAAGTTTATCAAAGTTCATATAAGTTTATCCAGCTCCAGATGCATGCATGCATGCAGAGGTTTGATTCTTACAGCTAACAAAATTTGCAAGTAGAGCAGGTAAATGAATGAGGAGAGAGGTAAGAAGTAAGCAGAGTCTTAGAAAATTATTTAAGAATTTCTTACAACCAACCCAAGTAACTTATCCCAGGGAAGAAAAAACAAACCAAAACAAAAAACCAAAACCACCAAACCACTACAAGATTGTGCACAAAATCCTCACTTCCGTTGGATTTTGCCCTAGGCTTCAGTGAAGCCCGAATTTCACCCTGTGCTCTCACTACTAGCAGATAAGCCTCAGTAATAACCGATATTAAACTAGACTAAGATAGCTCTCTTGTTTTCTATAAATCAAAGACATTCACATAAACAATTATGAATTTGTGGCAGACTGCCAAGTGTATATTTCTTACTGTAACCACCAGTGATCATCATGGGGGTTGTCATGCTTTTCCCTCTTGGAATCCACATTCCAGAATAATTGTGCTAACAGCTTATTCACAGCGTGTTAAATCATACTTGATTCAGGGAAATATTTGGGCGAAACAAGGTGCCTCCAACATACTTCACAAACACAGCAGGCAACCCGTCTTCAGTGCTGTGGTAACAGATTTATTCACCTCGTTTTGGGAAAAGGGCTCAGGTTAAAGGCTGTTTGTGATTTGAGCCATCATTAAAACCTTAAAGTCAATTCTATATTTTTATCTTCCTTGCCCTTTAATAGCCCTAGGATCTTCATCTTCTCCCTTTCACTGTTACAGATCTCTTGGTTTTGGTGAGAGTTTGGTAATGGTATCACAGATGAGTGGCAGCCACTTGAATTGTTTCCTGCTGCTATTAATGAGCAGAATGATACAAATACTCAGTTGGGATTTTAGATTAAATCCATAAAAACTCATGACTAACTGTTGCTGTTTATACCAGGAGCAGAGAGATGCAGCAACACATAAATTCAGCAAGAGCAGGCAAAAGAAGCAACTTTATTAATTTATAACCCCATTTTATATACCCTAGCCACATAGGGCAGTTGGTCAGTGATCACCCATCTCCTAGGGTGATTGTCTAAAGTTCCACAACACCTATTTCAAAATATTTTTCCAATGTACTGTAAACAGAACTTAGCAAAACACCAGGTGTTGGTCTAGCTTACAAAAAACATCCTACTGTTTTTCATAACATGCATGAGAAAGGCAGGATTCTCAACAAATATTGTGAGAAACTGAGAAAATCCCTCTGCTAGCAGCTTTTCAGCATCCTCAACTAACCATCATCAGTCCATTAAGGGGGAAACATAAAATATTATGTGAGGTTATCCCAACCAGTACTATGATTCACCAAATGCTTTCTTGCTGATCAGCTGTTGCCTAATAGTGAAGTGGTCCTTTGGGTTCAGGATCCTTGTGGGATCCATTCTTGTCCCTTCCAGCTACAGCTCAAAATGAATCCCAAAATCTTAGCCTGTGCATCTTTACTCATAAAACATTTTAAGTATCTCTATGCATACTCTGATCCTGTAGCTCACCTATTGGAAAACTTGTGTTAAAAGTTATAAAATGATCAGACACAAACATATCTTAATCTAACCACAAACATAAGCTAACACGTAAGAATAAAAGTATCAGCAGCTCTTTATTTCTCATACTAAGAGATATAGCAATATTCAAAAAAGTTTGCATTTTTAAAATGAGTAATCTTTCTTATATCTGTGCCAGTAATATCATGTTTGACCAACAGGTTCCTCTTTATTTTGGCCTGTTACTGGCAAACAATTTTATAGGCAATATCCCCCTTGATTTACAGGTGAAAATTGGTTTGTTTTTTTTTTTTTTCCTGCATAGAAAGTATTGTGAAAAGTTTTGTCAAGATGTCTAATATTTTTAGTAACTGAAGCTGAAATCTTTTTAAAAGGTGTCTGAGAGCGTGGTTTGATGTAGCTAGTCATTTATGCTTAAATATTTTATTGTGATGCCATTAATCACAATCCCTAAATATTCCTCTTCACCATTATTGTCCAAAGGAGCTCAGCCTTTTGTGAGGTCAAGCAGTAGTGATGGTTGCTGATAGCCCAGTGTAAAAGTCAGTATCTGTTGTGTGATGGAAGTGGAAATTCAGAGCCTTCTCTTGAATCATCTTTGAAACCAAAACACCCACAAAAGTAAAAAATCAGGGGCAGAGGTAGGTCAGGATGTTTAGGTCACCATAAAACAAGCAGGATATATGTTCATCTCCTTTTGAATCTAAAGCATCCTGTATTTGGGGGGGGGGGGGTGGGGCTGGAGGGGAGCATGACACAACAAATTTTGCTTCATATCTACATAAAACAGCATCATTTCAGGCAAGCTATCCAAATTAGAGCATGACTGTTCATTGATTTCCTATTTGCTTATGACTGAACAAAAAATGCAGGACTCTTTTTTTCAAAAATATGCTCTTGAAACCCTATTGAAGAAGATCAAGAAAAAGAAAGCATTAGGAATATAGCAGTGGTCCCTTGATCCGCCTCATTAGTTCAATGGGATTTCAAAAGTGGAGGTATTAAAATATTGTTCCCACACGTTTTTTGAATTCTAATCAGAAGGTAAATCAATCAGGAGTAATGTCTTGGATGTAAAGCCTGCAGTTTAAATAGCCAGTCAGAAATTGCCCATACTTTTCTTGATATATCTTTAAAACAATTGCTGTATGATGGGATAGCAATCATTGCAAGGATAAGAGGACCTAAAAATATATTTCTTTCAGAGTCATAACAATAAAACATAGTTCCATTTGTACTTTTTGGAAATAAAACTGATTTAATGTAAAAACAACTTGGAGTCTCTTCATCTTTGGGTATTATTTTTGCTTAAGAAATCAAGTTGCAAATTGCACTTGGTAGAGTATTAAGGCTGTCATCATTACCAGTACTCATCACAGAAAATAGTCTTTTGTGCCTACTAGAATATATTTCGAATAATGGAAAGTCCCATTAATAAAAAAAAAAAAAAAAAGGGCTGAAAAACATTTTACGTTGTAAATAAAAAATGCTTGTTCTTGTGAAAAATTATACATAGTTTTTTAGTAGCATTGTAACTGGTATAACTATAAGGATTATAGAAGTTAGGTTATGAAATACTGATTTTAAATAAATACCTTTTATGAAAAATGGGTGATCAAATTTTAACAGTTTTCTAATGAAATCTAGTCAAATTCAAGAATAAAAGTGCACGTGAAAGCAAATTTTCCGCCATAATTTAATCAAATATACTTCTTGGACAATATAAAGACTAGAAATACTAGGATGAGAGGCTATTAAGAATGGCACACTATTAACAACATTTCTTCTAATACTAAACAACTTCAATTAAGAAAACTTTCTGACTTTTCACTTTATGGTTATTTCAAAGAGGTACTTTATTTGACTTTGAAATATGCTTTACAGTAGAGTAGACTCTTCTGCTGATATTAGGGGATTTAAACATGAATAAAGATCAGAAAACACAACTCAACAGTGTATTTTGAACTGAAATACTGTGAGCATTATGGTCACCATCATAGCATGAGGGGGTTATGATTGCAGCACTTTGGACAGAAAATAACATATTACAGCTATGCTGAAAACTACCTCAGTATTTTTCTTTTTCTTTTTTCTTCTTCCTTTCTCCTTCCATTCCCTTCCCTTCCCTGGGTTTAGAATATATTTTAGCAGACATCAATGAAAAGATTGATAATCTTACTCTTTGTGATGCCAGTTAGAATATCTGTGAATTTAGATACAGCCTCAGAGAGAACCATTATAAAAAAAAAAAAAGTGAATACTTTTTAAAACTATGTACACTTGTTGCTTTAAATTAACTGCTGAAACTTAATGTGCTTCAAGTTTTATATGTACTAGGATGCATACTGTCTGATTCCAACTTCTTAGGAAAAGATCAGGTTTTTTCTTAAATATTTAGGGACATATTTACACATTCAGGACTATATGCATTAAAAAAAATAATTAAATAAAAGAGCAGAAAAGGATGTTTTATGATATGAGGTTTTTGCAGTAGTACAATAAAAAGACAGTTTGTTACCTAAAGAGCCAAGAATGTTGTGTCTGCGTAGGTTTTAGTAATAAAAGAAAAAACCAACTGCAAACACCCTCCAGTTTAATGGAATAATATTTAGTGGGTGGAGCATTATCTACACTACAGTAGTGTTCTTTACACCATGGATGATTTTGCTGGAGTAAATCAAAACAATGACATAAATCTCTGAAGTCTTATTTATTGTTAGTCAAGATTATTGTATAGGACTGCCTGTATCTGGATGTGGTTTTATAGTAATTGCTATGGTAAAAGGCATTTTGTTAACTTTTTATGATGTTTTCAGCTTGTTCTTCTTCGGAGGGTTCCTTACTTGGCCATTATCTTGCTCTGAGAATGCAGAAGAAAACTACAGAACTACATTTATTAGTTTAATTAGATGACTACTTCTTACCAGTATCATCAGCTACTCCAGTCACATTTCCTTCCTGTCCCATTCAAACAACTCTTTGCCCCATTCTCTTCCTTTCATATAGCAGTTGAGGGACTCCAGAAAAGACCATGGTTGCCATGCTGTCAGAAATGTTAGGAGCCCTGTTTCTGTACCTCACCTTTCAGGTTTGCTTTTGCATTTACTTTTTTTTTTTTTTCCCCCAGTTCTGCTGTTTTAAGGATCCCTATCAACTTGCCTTCCTGAAACCTTGGCGAAGTTCTGACAGTTCAGTCTTTTTTCCTGCTTAAAGAAGTCTTTTCTGTGATGCAGATGATAATAAAATCATACCTCCTCTTGTCTAAACTAGCAATGAAAACTAGAATAGCAGTTTCTCTTTTTCTCCAATGGTATCATCTACTATTAGACAGTCTAACTTTCCAAACTATACAGAAAAAGTTACATATCTTCTCTGCAGCATGGGAAACAGTTTATGCCTCTGTCCTGGTTGTGGCCTTCCCCATCTTTCAAACAGCATGGAAGGCTCTTACAAATTGAAAAAAAATCTACTGAAGAGAGAAATACTTCTTGGATCCTTAGCAAAATCCTTGCCTTCAAAATCGCTGGGATATGTTGTCTTCTTTTTTTTTTAACTGATACAATGAAACTCAACTTCATTGACCCCTAGAAAATGTGTTTCTGTTCATCTATTCAGTGGGTAGATGAGTATGTTTACCATGTTTAGAAGTATAATTTATAATTGATCAGTGACTGTGTTTTAGAATCATAAATAGTTTAGTTGATATTAGTTTAAGAGTGAGATGGCAATGAAGAGTCTTCCAGTGTCAACAGAATTAGAAGTTGTGGCCACTTGTTCTTGTCCCTGCTGGTCATATAAAGATAGATATATATATATATATATTATTTTATTTTCAAGTGGAAGTATGGCTTTTTACTATTCTGAAAGAATTATAATCACACTATGTATCTGATAAACACTGTGCCTCTTTCCTAAACTAACAAAACACTTGTGATGACTTAGGGTTTTTGTGTGTCTTATTGCAGAACTGCACAGCATTGAAGCTTAGGGGGATTTTTTATTTTTTTTTATTTTTTTTATTTTTTTTAAATTTTTTTTTTTCCTGAGAATGGAAATAATGAAAAAAAATTTTTCCCAGTTCTCTAACAGTTATCTATTAATAGTGTTTCTAAATCTCACACCTACAGTCTCAGTTAGCCAGTGATTATCTCCCATTTCCACCCCTTTCTATTTGAAGTTTGCAGTATAAGCAATCCTTAAGGTAGCATTTGCATTTGCTGACTGCTCCAGCACCCTGATGATTTCATTTATTTCTGTCTGAGGCTAAGGAAAGAGAATGGGGTTTGTATTTACTTTTAACACACCTAATGTTTTTTATTAGCTGTGTGTTGAGTTCAGCCATGCCATCATGGGAAATGCACATGCTGTGTTGATGTACTTTGTTTAATATGCATAAAACCAGGATGGTTGATCACTAGTGGAAGATGCGGATTAATATGTTATAAAAATGTTGTGTATCTTCCAAAAGCCAAACCACACAACTGTAGTTGATACTTCATTAATGCATAATGTTAACCTTCACCCACATTTGTGGCTTTTTTATCCTAACTTTGCAGAATGCAAACTATTTGTTGTCTCTGAAACATCTTACTCTTCAAGGAGAAGTCTGGTCAGTCACTTCTGTATCTTTTCCAAGGTTTTCTTGTTACTGGAGATACAGGAATTAGAGATGATTTTTTCAAATAGCATTACGTAAGGCTAGTCAAGGTAGCACAGCACATGGCTTGCAGCTGAAGGGAGGAAATTGCTTCATTAGAGCACCCGTCCTTGCATGTACTATTAAAGGGAAGGGAACAAATTGTGAGCCCGTGTGGCTTTGTGCCGACCTCATCCCTACCTCAACTATGCATTGACAAGCCTGGTTGCACAAGTTTATCATGAAAATCTTCTTTTCAGGGAATAGCCCTCTGACAACCACCAAGGAACAGGTTACCATCCTCCTTCAAGGCAAGGCAATAGCATGCTGCTTCTGCTCAGTGTCTACAGGATAGAACATCACAAGCCAGCCAGGAGCAAATAAATTTCAGAGACATTTTCAAGCCCTACTAACTGCTAAAATGGTATTTCAGATATTATTCATATTTGTTCAGATGCCATTAGGTTCTGTGTGAAAAATCACTTCTCTAACACAGCAACCCATTTTACTTGGTTAAATGATGACTGGCAGGTTTTAGAAACTGGGTTCAGAGAATCAGGGAACAAATTGCATACCTTGCTCACTGGGCATTCAGCCTGTAAATTATGTGAGGTAGGTACTCTTTTTAAAATCAATACTAAAAAGTATACAAAACTTGATTAAATAGTAATGTGTATGCACTTGGGCTGGTTTCTGTAGCTGAAAGTCATCTTACTGGAGCTGACGACAAAAATGTTTGTTTGAATCCTGAATGTTATTTGATTCTTTTCCCGTTTCTAATTAATGGAATCAGTTGTTATTGTGATGCTATGTTTCTATTTCAGAATAGACAACTGTTCTACAGAATGTCTTAGGCCCACACAGCAGTACTTGCTGTTTCTCCTTTGCTGCTGCTTATTTAAGCTAAGAAGTTTTAGTCCTGCAATCTTTCAACCAGGGAGTGAAGGCAATATTATATGATTTAAATGACCAGTCACAAAGCACAAATGTCTAATAAATTATCTGAGAAACCAATTCAGCAAACGCTTTGTAGGCTGGAATTTGTTTTCTTAAACTACCTGGGAAATCTTTGCTAATGGCTTATGTATTAGTGGAGTAGATGAGCAGGTTTTGGACATCAGATAGCATTAAATAACTGAATCAGTATTAACTATGATTCATCAGAGAACCAGAAATTCTTAGTGATATTATAATTCACTGACCTCTGATTTTTATATTTAATTGAAAATACAGATGTCAAAATAACAGCAGTGTGTGCGTAGCCAGCAGCCTTACTGGTTTATAACTAATGTTTTCTGAAAACAAAACTACTCCATTTTCAGTCAGTGTGTGAAGCAGTAATGTGTATTCACTCACATAACCTGTATTTTATTCATGGAACAGAGAAAACCAAACCCACTTCTAACCCAGTAGTAGTCTGGGTTACATGCCCATGGGGCTTGCTTTCTTCCAACAGCCCTTCCGCTCCTACTTCCCTCCCCTTGTGTCAGTTATTGGAACATTTTTGTGCTGGTGGTCATCAGAGGTGTTGGTTATACATGTGAACAGAAAGCAATGCAGAAGCTATGCCTTAGATTTCACCTGCTGCTAAAATGTGATGCAACCGTTAGACAGGTTGTTATATACTGTACCTCTTGCTGAGGATTTACAGTGGTGACATGGGC
This sequence comes from Todiramphus chloris collaris, assembly GCA_025345505.1. Taxonomy (NCBI): domain Eukaryota; kingdom Metazoa; phylum Chordata; class Aves; order Coraciiformes; family Alcedinidae; genus Todiramphus; species Todiramphus chloris. Next base: position 27,108,382 of record JANVCC010000010.1, on the reverse strand, counting down.
TGCTGCTGATAACACACACAATTATGTTGGCACTCTAACAACCCATTTCCAGTCATACTTAGAATTTCCCCTCTCCCTCCTGTGTTTTTTTCATAATCGTCTCTTAATTTGTTTTATAACCATTTAGGTCTACCTTATGTCATGCACTCACTTCCATATTTCTTCATATTTCTTACTTTGTAGCACCAGTGACACTCACTTTCTCTTGATAATAATCAATGACAATTCATAGAATCATAGAATGGTAGGGGTTGGAAGGGACCTCTGGAGATCATCGAGTCCAACCCCTCTGACAGAGCAGGATCACCTGGGGCAAGCCACACAGGAACATACCCAGGTGGGTTTTGAAAGTCTCTAGAGAAGGAGACTCCACAACCTCTCTGGGCAGCCTGTTCCAGTGCTCTGTCAGTAAAGAAGTTTTTCCTCATGTTAAGGTCGAACTTCCTGTGTTCCAGTTTGTGCCTGTTGCCCCTCATCCTATCACAGGGCACCACTGAGAAGAGACTGGCCCCTCCTACTTGACACCCACCCTTCAGATTTTTGTAAACATTAATAAGATCCCCTCTCAGGCTTCTCCAGGCTGAACAGCCCCAGGTCTCTCAGCCTTTCCTCGTAAGAGAGATGTTCCAGTCCCTTAATCATCTGTGTAACCCTTCATTGGACTTTCTCTAGTATTTCCCTGTCTGTCTTGAACTGGGGAGCCCAGATCTGGACACAATATGGTTCACACTTGGCAATTTTCGTAGTTACTTCAGGAGCTCTGCTTTTTCTAGTGTTTATGCTGTTTTGTTAATTTTGCATGTCTATGTATGTGGGCTTTTACCTTCTTCCAAGGGAGAAGCTTCTTAGATAACGCTGTATTTCTTTGACCAGTTTTCCCAATAGTTCTTTTGTGGGTACATCAATTGTGGTGCCGAAACCTTTGCATCCTAACCATCCTGCCTATGGAGGGCAGTTTATGGTCTAGTTTTATATTTCTCTTTCCTTTAGCAAGCTATTCTTTGTGAAACGTTAACCCTTAAACCTTACACTCACCAGTTTTCCGTCAGACATCTTCCTTGCATAGCTTTGGCCTTAATCTCTTGTTCCTAGCTAGTCAGTTCACTTCCAAGGAGAACTATGTGTTCTTCCAACTGGACATTACTTGGAGGACCCCATACTCCCAAACTCTTTCAAAACTTAGTGGATCCACACTACTCTTACTTCTTTGCACAGATTTTACCCTACAGGCTGGAATTGTTTTTATTTTTCATGGCACCTTCTGGAACTAATTTCTGGTAAATTTGAAGCACCACTTACAACATTTTGGCCCTAAAATTGTGTGTACTTCAGTATTTTTACCTCACTATAACCCCTGATAAATTTGAGACACAGGCATCTGGACTAGGTCTTTTAGACGTCTCTGTTCTGTGAAGCTGTTTGTTTCAGCTTTGTAATTTTCTTTATTTTGCTGTAGAAAACCTCAGTTTAGAACACAAATAATGGAAAAAATACAATTGCTGTTCGTAGAGTTTCATACACATCTTAAAATCAGTGCAGAAGACATTCAGTGCTTTGGAAAGAAGACTCATTACAAATCTTTTCTTTTTCTTTTTTTTTTTTTTTTTTAATTTTAAACATGAATACTAGCCTGATTGTATTTAGACTGCAATTGCAGATATGGTTCCCACCTGGCTATGAAGAGTATAAGATTTGCTGGTTCGTTTGTTTGTAACTGCATGTACATAGGGTATGTACACTGTTTGCTGACACCTTTCCTGACAGCAGCGATAAGCTGCCTAGGCTGGCGAGAGAGTTCACCTAGCAGAAGGTGAAAAGATGAAAGGTTGTTCTATGAAATGCAAACTGAGAAGCTGTAACAGAAACAGAACTGCTCTCAAAGAAATACTAGTTCTTGCCTACCTCTGCACAACATTATACTTTTAGGCTGTAATCCACATTTTATGCAGATAATCACTCAATTTACATCTGAACACGAACAGCTAAGAGGGACCTGAATCCTGATCTCCCCAAGTTCCGTTCTGCCCGATAATTAGGTCGTTTCTAGGTCATCTTTTGTCTTTGTTAAACGAAAAGTGAAACGTGGTTTAGAAGGTCTGATAAAAGCTGTGGGACTTTAATTATCGGATTTTCTGTAGTTTTGTACTATGGGACATCCAGTGCAATGTCCCTCCCCATTTGACTGGAGTTGGACTGTGTTTAGAAAGTAGTGAACACCAACTGTGATTGCAAACAGTAAAAAAGTAAATATATTATGTATAAATTATTGAGATGCTGTCATTTTTAGATTCTGAATGAGGAATGCTGCTACACTTCAAATCTTCACTACTGAGCAAAGCATCAATGTGATTTCAAACACTGATGTGGTAAAAATAATGGTAGTATTCAGACCTGGACATGGTACTCCAGGTGCGGTCTCACCAGAGCAGAGGGGCAGAATCACCTCCCTCGACCTGCTGGACCCACTTCTTTTGATGCATCCCAGGGTACTGTTGGCCTTCTGGGCTGCTAGCACTCAGTAACCTCTCAGGTACAGTTTTTTATCCACCAGTACCCCCAAGTCTTTCTCCACAGGGCTGCTCTCTATCCCTTCATCCCCTGGCCTCTACTGATGCAGGGGATTGCCCCAACCCAGGAGGAGGACCTTGCATTTGACCTTGTTGAACCTCATGAGCTTCACACAGGCCCACTTCTCAAGCTTGTGCAGGTCCTTCTGGGTGGCATCCCATCCCTCTGATGTGTAAACTGCACCACTCAGCTTGGTGTCATCTGCAAACTTGCTGAGGGTGTGCTTGATCCCACTATGTCATTGAAGAAGATACTAAACAGCACTAGTCCCAGTACAGACCCCTGAGGGACACCATTTGTAACTGATCTCCATCTGGACATCAGGCCATTGACCGCTACCCTCTGAATGCAACTGTCTAATCAATTCATTATTCACTGAACAGTCCACCCATCAAATCCATATCTCTCCAGTTTAGAAAGAGGGATTTTGGAGGGGATTGAGTCAAAGGCCTTACAGAAGTCCAGATAGACAACATCCATGTCTCTTCATTTGTCCACTGAGGTAATCACAGCAATAGGAGGCCACTAAGTTGGTCAGGCAGAACTTGCCCTTAGTGAAGCCATGCTGGCTGTCTCAAATCACTTCCGTGTCCTCCAGGTTGCTTAGTACACCTTCTAGGAGGACCTGTTCCATGATGTTCCCAGGCACAGAGGTGAGGCTGATAGGTCAGTAGTTCCCAAGCTGCTCCTTTCTACCCTTTTTTAAAATGGGTACAATGTTTCTCTTTTTCCAGTCACCAGGGACTTCCCAGGACATGGAGAGTGGCTTCCCACATCATGGAGAGTGGCTTGGCAGCTACATCAGCCAATTCCCTCATGACTCTGGGATGCATCTCATGAGATCCCATGGACTTACATATGTTCAGATTTCTCAGGTGGTCACAAAACTGATCTTTTACAGTGGGAGGGACTTTGCCTGCCCGGTCTCTGAGAAGATTCATCCCTTTTCTGTTCCTGTTGTCTGCATTGTTTTCCTGGCTTCCAAAAGACTATAAAAATTCCAAGAACCCTTCATCTCTCATCTTTGCTTCTGTTTCTTCTCTGATTCTGTTGCTTCTTGTGCAACTTGGTCTTTTCACTGTCGTGCACTCACTCCTTGTCCATTATCAAACCCAAAGAACTGGGGGTGAAAACAGGATTTTGAAGTTCTTACAGCTTCTCAGTACTTTCAGATCTTCCCTTCTCCCTTTCTCCTGCAGTCTCATCTCCTGGATCATCTTGCCAAAACCACAACTTTAATTGCCACTCTGCCAGTGATGCCAGCCTTCATTGCTGATTACTCCATTTTTTGTTCAGGTACCTTCATGCTTTCTCCCATGCTGCCGATTAGGCTTGAGAGGAGTTGCCCATAAAAACCCCTAAATTCACTAAGTCTTGTTGCTGTCCCTGAAGTTCACATCTGTGCCGTGTCTACAGCGAGCCCAGCAGTGGTTAATTGGTGGGTGGACTGAAACTCTTGCATTTGTAATAATCAGGAAAACTTTGCCTTTTGCTCTTTCCTACTGTGTGTTGGCCTGATCTTTTTATGCCATTCATGTGTGGTGTCGGATCAAATGGGGCCCTAATTTAGGCATCTACATGTTACTGTAATTAATTAAAAACTCCATCCTTTGTTAATTTTGACAACTGCTAAGAGGCTGAAGGGCAGTTGCACTGCTATCTGTATAAATATAAAAATGCCAAACGCTGAAGGTTGTCCACCGAAGTCAGGTTCTGTAGGCTGGTATATTAGCATGTAGCTAGTGATCTGATGTATTCAGACTTTCATGTTTCTGTAACAGAAGTAGCCTCTGTTTTAGGGATGACAAAAACAGTGGATTTATAATGGTAGGAGGTACCAGTAACCTCCAAAAGCATGTCTGTGTTCATCAATTACAGGATATTGAAACAGGAGAGCAAACTCAGTGTTAAGGTCAGTGAAGTGGGAGAGTTCTTGCTGTACTGGCCAAGAAAGAGGGGAGAGCATGTCTGAGCCCTCCTCTTTGTCTGAGGGGAAGAGTAACATACCTTTGACTCTTCGTAATCGGCTTCCTTATTTTCTGGCTACACTTTCATGTCCATGAGCTTTCTCAGTTCCTTCTGAGGAGTCACCGACATGATGAGTTTTCTTACCAAAACAAAACAGGAACAGAAATTTCCTCCTGCTTTATAATTAAACATTTTTCAGTTAGGTTAACTAGTCTAGATTAGATGGTATTAATCCAGTGAAATGATAGAGTAGCATTCACATACTGAACTAAACCAATGTAACACCT
>JANVCC010000010.1:27018559-27098559 GCA_025345505.1 Todiramphus chloris collaris | reverse complement strand
TTAATTGTTTGAGTATTTAAAATGTAAATTGGCTAATGATTTTTAGTTTAAAACTACTTTCGAGTGAATTCTTTTGATAATCCTGTCAAGCATTTTTAGTTCTGTGTGATTTTGCAGCAGCCCATTTTCTGCTGCTTGCTTTATTGTTCAAACTTTTTGAAACATAGTGTCCGTACTGCAGCTGAAGGCATTCAAAAAACATGTGTCTTCTGGCTGTGACCTATTTTTCCTCACCAACCATGAGGTTTTGTTTTCCTAGCCATGGCTAACTCAACATATTCTATCTAGGAAATTTCCACATCTAAAGGCTGTCTTGCATAATGGCTGACGTTTCATTATTCTCGGTGGAATTTAAGTCATAATTTAGGTAGTATTTTCTTCCTAGTATGCAGGCTATGTTAGGAGACAGGAACTCTTCTGTTAAGGCTCAGATCACAGGCTGTTCTTAAAGATGGCAGCTGGCTCCACTTGCATGTCATAGGGCCTGTTTTCAGAAGACCTTTGCCTGGTTTAGATGACATCTCTGTAATACAAGAAAAATTAACTGTATGCACTTTGTTGATTAAAAGAATCTGAGAGAAGAAACTAGAAAAAAGAAGAAAGAAGGAAATGAAGCTGCAGGTTTCCACATGTACATGAGCAAATACAGAATTAAAGGAGAGAGGCAGAACCGTGATGAAAGGGTTGAGGAGGAAGCCATGGAGTTTCAAGGATGTGCATTTGAGAGCAGAAAGAGCTGCCATCATCAAGGTGAAAAAAATTCAGTAAAAACTCATCTTGTGCTGCAAAAAGACCCAAGTGACCAATATGCTTGTTTGCTGCGTCAGAGAAATTCTAGTTACGTGACTGTTGTTTGATGCTATGGCCGCTGGATGACATTACTGCAGATAATGAAAGATGTTTGTCTATCCTCTCTCCTTCCATTCATTACCACACTTATAATCCTGCTTAAATAAAACTGTAACTTTCTTTTGTTTCTATTGACAACACTTTACCATTTAAAATAATACAGCAATTTATATTATCCTACGTTAGTACTTCACATTCTTAAGTCAACTTCATGTAATTTTTGAGTATACACACGGAACAGTGAGAAGTCAGTCCCTTTCTGCTGTTTGGGAAGAAAATGGAAGGAGAAGAAAAAACATATTACATATATTGATAATAACATTCAGAAGTATGAATCTAGGGGGTAAAAATGTGGTATACTCAAAACCTATAGCAGAACTTGCTAGGAAGCATCTTTGATGCACTGGTATAGTACATCAGCCTCCACTAACCCCATTTTGATAGTGATTGTGATGCACAGACTTGCATATCTTGATATTAATCCTCTCGGGTGCTAAATATCCCAGAATGTGAATTAGGAGATAGCTGCATATGCCTTGAGTGGCTTCAAGTTTGCTACTGTGTGGATTCTTGCTACTAGAACCTTCTCTTAATGCCTTACTCTGTTATTGTTGGGCTGCTTTTCACTGCTTTTAAAGAAAGGCCAAAAATCTGTCTTCAGATTTTATGTGTGAATAGATATGTAAAATATTCTTTAACCTTTTGTTTTTATATTGTTGAGTCACAATAGATGTATGAGAAATTTTACACTGCAAAACATAATTACACTTCCACTGATAGGCCCCACAATCTTCTTGAACATGTTTTCCAAACTATTGCAAAGTCTGCCTGTGCACTGTGTTTATCCAATACCTAGTGCTATGTTCTGTAAATTCTTACCAGAGTTTTTCCTCTTTAATGATTTCCCTAATTAAAAAAAAAAAAAAAATATCTTTTAGCAAGGCTTGATGTCCTCTAATTGTTGCTGTATAATGTGATGAGTAAATATCTTACTTTGTTTCTTCCTTTTTATGATTAGCTGCTGTAAGTGTCCTAAGGGCTTTTCCTATCCTTCCTGTCCTTATAGGCCTTTTATATCCACCTGAGGCTTAATAGAGAAACTTCAGTTTGAAGGAGAAGAGCTTTCTCTGGCAATGTAAAAGAATGGCACAAAATATCGAATCTTTTTTACACATAGGCCAGTGATCAGACAAGTGCTGTAAGGGCTAACTGTAACTTCCAACAGTCCCTGTGATGTGAATAAGATGTGAAAGATTCCTCAAGGCAGAAACTGCTTTCTTCTTACTTTGCCTTTCTAGGGATGACCACTAATTGCTGCATCTCCTCCTACTACAGGTTGGAGATACTTGAATAATGATATTGAATCCACTTTGTTCATAACTTTGTTATTCTTCTCCTGCTTCCTGTACTGGACTCCAAAATCTCCTTAGATCCTCAGACAGTACACTCTTTTTCCATGTTTGTTCAAAATGTGCAGGGGGCATCAAGGGCACAGGTTCAGTCTGGGACTCACTGTGCCGAGGCAGGCCATCGTGTCTCTTCACCAGCACTGTCAGTGACTTCCCAGCTAGCAGCCCCACAGCCTTTGGTGCACTGCAAGTGCACAGGCAGGGTTAAGTGCCTGGAGCTAGCCAAGCCTTTCAGAAATATTCCTTAAAGCCAAAAACCAGTTTTAAAAGAAAAAACCTTCTCTGAAAGGCCAAGTGGTAAATCTAAGATGCCCAAAGAGTCCACGAATATACTCAGTTCCTCCTCAGAGAATGGTGGCCTGATTTACGGAAGATAACAAGCCATCCTTTTAACAGGTTTGAATTGTTATAATCTATCAACACTGTTATCCAGTATTGGCATATCATAAAAGATGATGAAGGAACAACTTTTAACTCTGTATTTAAAATTCATTTATGGATTTTCATTCTCAAAATCCAGTGAGAATTTTGTTGACGCCAAATGGCTTTACAGTGAAAGAACAAAAACCAACCAAAACACAGAAGAACATTGGTAGGACCAGACAGAAGTTAAATAAGATGCAGAAAAGTCAGATGAAATACAGAAAATCCAAGTAGAAAACATCCTTTAGTTTTAAATTCAGGGGTTTTTTTTCTTAAAAAGTGTGCTGTATATGATAAGCCAGACTCCAGTAATTTTTCAAACTGGCTGCTGAACATTTCTGTGATCCTAACTCCCTATTTATTCAGTTTTGTCATGTCTTCAGCTCCCATAACCATAAGATCCATATTATTATACTCCAGTTAATCTTTATTTCTTACAATGAATTATCTTCTTTTTCTTTTTTTTTTTTTTCTTTTTAATCCTTTTTTGCCTTTTTCTGTATGATGGGGTAAGAGTTTTTATCCAAAAATGAAGCCCCAACTTACTCCACAAACCTCTTTGTAAAATTTATATAGGTGTGATTTTTTTTCTCGAAGGCAATATAGGTTCAAGCTCAGTCTCTTCAGCTACTTTATTTCAGATACCTACTTCAATATGGAGATCTTGCTTGATCTTACTATTAAAGCTGTTCTGTTGCCACTGCTGTGGTATTTCTATGTGTAGGTCTCATGGAGGCTTAGTGCCCATGAGTAATACAGTTCATATTAATCTTCATTGTTTTCTATGACCCAGTATCCACAAATAGGACGAGTTCTGTATTCACCCCATCTCTATTTCTCACCTGTTTTCTGAACTGCATGGTAATGTAAAGGTCTTCTTGTCTTTCTTGCAGTCACACCTTGACTGCAGGTTTGTCTCTTTACTTTCTTTTTCTTCCAGGTTGCTAAGGTCTGTAGTTTGTGTTAGAGCACCCCCTGCCTACTGATACTCCTCTGACCTCTGTGTGGTTCAGGATCTCATGGCACAATACATTGAAATGTGAGTTCTTGTGTTGAGTGAGCACATTACAAGAGCTGGTGCTGTTAGCTCTCAACTGCCATCTGAGACAAATTCCATCTCTGTGAGTACTTCTTTCCTGTATTAGGAGGTAAAGTAAAAACTAAGCACTGTGATTACTGCGTTGGATATGACCTGAACAGAGTAAGGAAAAGATCCTTGCAGAATCTTGTCTAGAAGGTAGTAGCTAGGCAACCTAGCTCTGAGCAAAAAATGGGCATGCTAAGACCCATCTCCCTTTCAGATTATTGCTCTGGTCTCCATCTACGTGCTGCTAGTTTCATAATACACCACGCAAAATATGATTGCAGGCAGAAGTTTGCAGAGCACTGGATATTTTTCAAGTGCATTGAGTCACCACTAGTCTCTAGTTTAGCTTTCATTCTTTTCCACAGACCCTTGTTCATTCCTTAGTTCAAATCTTCACTCATTTTTCAAAAACTAATATGTAGGATTAAGTCACATATTACTTCTTAATGCATTTTTCTCATAATCAATTTGTGAGGTATAGATGAACTTCTGTTGAAAGATAATGTTATTAAAAATTTGCTTGTGTTTGCATTGTTTCCTGTGGGAAAAACATGTTTTGCCTGGTAAGTATCATTATAGATTTTCCACTAAAATTTCCACTTACAAGTTACTGGACTTAATGCAGGAAATGAGTCTCTATTATTGAGACTTCAGATTAAGGGTTTTTCTCTCTTCTGATCAGTCATCGTGAAACTTAACTTGAAACATTTCAGAACAGTGGGCAGTATTTAGCAATCAATAATAGTGAATTGAGAGTGTGATCCTTGCAGAATAAACGAAGCAGTCAAACATAACTGGGAATGTGATTTTCATAAATAAAAAAAAAATGTGTTCTGACTATAAAACTGGAAGCCAGAAACATGTAGCTGTTAAATTGCCTTGCTGAGCAGCTGTAAAGTTTAACATGTAATAATGTAAATAAGTAAATTTTAATTTAGGAGGTGATTAAGAGGTTGAAGAGACTTGTAGGTCATCCCAGATTAGAATTGTCCCACATAGATTTTTTAATTGCAAAAACACTAGCTACTTACCAGGTTTCTCACATAGGTTTGTGTTTATACAAAATTTTGAAGCTGTAAATATTACACTACAGCTTTGTTTATTATTCCACCTACTGTCTCAGAGCACTGAGTTGTACATTTTGCGTCAAAACATGTTCTGTTCTTTCAGAATTCTTAGGGAGGCAATGCGATGTAATTCATTATGCCCCGAAGATAAACAGTACCTCTTGACCTTTTCAAGAAAAGTTGCAATATTTTCTTATTCCAGAATGTAATATTGTACTGAGCCGATATCAATGTGATAAGATAAATGTTTCCTTTTCTAATGTAAACCAAAGCTCACTACATTTATATAAAAGTCTTGGGGGATACTCAAAGCCTCCAGATAAAAAGGGGCAGCTTGGCTATTGTGTCTGCATTTTTGAATTCTCAGTCTCAAAGCACAGAGAGCAAACTGCATCCAGTCTTGAAGATGACAACCGGGATCTTCAGAAGTGAATAGATTTTTGTGTTGCCCAATTTAGGATTCTCCTAAGGAATTGTCAAGAAAATTAAAAAGTAGAGGATTTGTTGCCATTAAAAACAAAACACACATACACAATAAAAAAAACAAACAGGAAAAAAAAACCACACACACAAACAAACAAATAAAAAACCACCACTGAGAAAAAAAAAAACAAAACTATAAACACCTTTCCTCTCAGTCTCAGTACTAGGTTCTTTTAACACGTCCTGGCTGAAGCACAAGCCAGTGCTACACTGCTCTGTGTAGCAAACTTGATTTTTTCCTATGCTAAAAGGTATTTCAGGAAATGGAAGACTAATAAGGAGTATTTTTTTTATCTCATTTCTTCTGCATTCTCTGCTTTTGTTCAGAGCACCATTTCCTTTTAGTCTCTTGGCTATTCTTTATTTAACTGTTACCTTTCACATGGCATGTTTCTGATGGATGAAGTCAGTTGTGTGCAAATGTGGTCGCTGCTGTGGAGTGGGGCTCTGAACATGGCCCTGTCACCCACTTCCAGTTTCCCTTCTGCCTGCAGGGCAATGCCCAACTCCAAAGGAAAAAGGACATTTTGCTTGATAGACTTTTCCCAAATGTTAGTGTTGTCCCAATCACTTCTTTACTGGCAAATCTCCCTCCCAATGGACTCATTTACTTAACATGTTAAATGGTTTTGTATGCAGGTCAGTATTCTGCTTTATGTGTGGCATGTAAAAAATCTCTGTTACTTGTGTATATTCTATTCAGAGGAAAGAGCAGCTTTAACTGGAATTAGTATTACATGTATAATAACATGGTATGCTTTAAAATCAGTTTATTGTTAAAAAGGATTTACTTCTGCTGTTATTGCATTCAGGACTTCATAGATACTCTGAACAGTTACTATGGTAAGCAAAACAGTACTATTACACCATAAAGCAGTAACATCTTTCAACCCCTTCAGACTGAAAGTAGGACTATTTTAACAGCACAGCATATGTTAGATTCAATATATACAGATATATATATACAAATACAGGAGAAAAGAACAATAAAAAACAAGGACAAGAAGAAGTGAAATACCATTAAATCAGTTAGTTTTACATACATATCTTGTTAATGCCATTTAGTTCTGGACTTTTTTGTTTGTTAATTTTGAAATTTATTTAATCTTAAGCAAGAGTCTTTAAGGACAAACTTTGGGGAGGGGAAAGATTAAGGTCTGTATTAGGAATCTAACTGAAAAGAGCAAGTTTTAGGGAAGATTTTAGGTTCTTAAGTGAAAAGATGAAGGAAGATGAGCCTGCCATGTAGGTCAATGTAAGGAAACCCTTGGAGTCACCCAGGGAAGAAGACCATAAGCAGAAAAGGAAAACTGACACATTAGAAGGAAAAAATGAAGATGAGGTTCTTTAGGGGTCAAGTTGACTAGGACTTTGAGAATAAAGAATTTGAATTTCATTTGAAAACAAATCGTGTGTTCACCAGGGAACCAAGCAGAATGTACGAATTAGACATTCTTTATACTGGAAAAAGAAACAATTGCAAGCTAATGAGTTATAGAGGCAAAGAACTTAGATTTTGTGTCAGCAGATGTGCAGTCGTGCTTCTTACTTGGATACGGTTTTCTCTTTGGTCCGCATTTGTGCCAGTTGTACATTTCTGCACTAAAGACAGTAAAAAAAAATATTGCAGCATAAAGGAATAGAATATATATCTTGTGTGTATATATATATGTATTTAAGTTTATGCAGCCTGTATCCCCTAGTAAATGAAATGAGCACACTGAGGCAGAAACGGTATAAATGACTTGGCAGAGTGTTTACCACTCAGTCTGTAGCTTATCTCCTCACTCATCATCGGGGCTAGTTAAATGATCTCTATCAAATTCGTTCTACAGCTGTCAGTACCTGCAAGCGTATAAACAGACAGGTAAGATTTCTAGGAAGCAGATGCCCACATCACTAAAAGGACTACTCTAATTGGCATAATCAGTACAAGAAATGAAGAGTGAATGAGTATGGAAATAGAATTACTTTTCTACCCCTTGAAAGGAGGCAGTAACGGGCTACATTCATTTAGTTGTTCCTGCAGATGACTGTGCTGAACTTCCCTTGAATATAGAAAAAGGGCATTTTAATCTCCAAAACCATCCATCTAGCATCTTCCATTAACATTAAGCACAAATGTGGGAGGAAAAAAAAAAAAAAAAGAAGAAGGAGAGAGCATAGTTGTTGTCCAGAATAATTTCCATGTGACTTGAGGATCCTACAAAAATTTTAACCACTGGTGGAACGTGCCCCATTCAGGTTAACTGTCTCTGCACACCCCGTCTTTGTGACTCATGGCAGAGTGGAGTTTGTCTGTGCCTTGAATTTCACTGTCGCCTTGCATTTCTTCCTTACTAGACTGAAGTGATTTAAATCTGTTTGAAATCTGTATATGGTTGGATATTGTTTGAAATGAGCTACAGTGTGAGTAGACATGATAGACTGACAGATGAACACAAAGTAATCAGCAAGGGCAGGATTTAATTGCAGCTAATTTGTACTGGTTGAACACCTCTCAGTATAAAAAATACTTTGTACTCAATTGTATTTATAATGTTTTGGACAATCAACATATGGTAAAATTTAACAGTATAACCATTTAATCTAACACAGATTTGATCTGTCCTTTCTTTCTTTGCTTGTCAGAAGCTTTTATTCATTTCTATATGGAAAACACTTTAAGAAATGCAAGCCTGGGTACAGGACCAGATCTCTTCCTATCTTTGGTACTACTAATTATTTTGAGGATGCCTTAAAGGCCACTATGTGAAATGTTGAATTCCCTCTGTTCCCAAAACCTTATTCAGGAAACTTACTGAAGCTGTATTATGGTATGGGTGAATACTTATGGCTTGTGATAGGTAAGATACAGCACAGTAAATTATGATTGTGTGAATGGATATTGCTGAATCCCCTTCTTTGTTTTTAAGTATAAATGCCCTTCTTATAATTCATTTTCAGTCTTTTAAAAACTATGTTGTTCAAGCTTTAGCTGTAATTATTTTGTCTTCTTGTGACACCTAGAAGAAAAAGGAACCAAAATGAAACCAAACCAGAATTCTGCTATGCCAGATATAACATAGGGTAATATGTTTGCAAAACTAAAAAAATAGGGTAGAACAGATATTACTGCTCAGTAAAGAGTTGCAAGAGAGGCTGTTGATTCCTAAAAATGCAGAAATATTAAGAAAACTTTGTCCAAAAAAACCCTCATTTTCTGAAATGGAAAAGCTCGGGTTGGTACCATTTGCAGTTGGCAAAATTTCAGGAATTCCTTCTTCCAACAATTATGTTGATTGGTAGAGGTGAAAATTCTTAGGTTTTTTTGGAACTTCAGTTTCATTGCAAAATGGCTACTTGGGAATACTATTAATTCACAATATAAATAACTTTAAATGGTGTTCATGATATATCTTGTCTTGCAAGATGATGGAAAACCCTGAGTGTATTCCATGTGTCCAAATTTCAAGCAATGGTGCCTATCAGGTCAGTGAAAGCACTCACTTTGTAGTTACAGAGTCTGCCAATGCTTGTTATAATGGAGGGAGTATCTAGAATACTTCAACTGTGTCAGACTAGTCAAAAGAAACACTTGCCTTGGAGATTAGGGAAGTCAGTTTAAGTAAAATTAATTTGTTTTTCTGAGTAGCATAATCATCTCTAGTCACTAGAATATGTATTCTCAGTGATACTGTGCTGATGTGATTGTTATACTCTTATTAATATACAAGTCTTTCCAAATGCCTTCAAGTCAGGAAGAAATTTAATCTCTCTTCAACATTACTTCCATTGTTTTTATTTTGGTGCTATTCAATGGTGATTCGCTTTGCACTTGCAAAAAATATTTTTAAATTGTATTTAATTTACATTGTTAGTCCATGTAGTCTTTCTGTAATTCACCTTTTCTTGGTGTCTTTTTAGCAATGAATAGATAATGCAGCTATTCTTCATAAAGGCACAAGGCCTTTAGCCAGAACCTTCCTAAATCTTGATGCAGAAAATGTTAAAGAAAAATATCAAGGATTGTTAAATTTTAAAGAAATTCTTAAGTATTTTCATTTTCACAGTAACCTTAAAATATTTTTTTAAATTAAAAAAAGAAAAGAATAAATTACAGAAGTCATCAGTGCTTGAGGTTGAGACTTTTTACTCTGTTTTTACTCTGTTCACTTCTCTCTGTGCAAATCACACATAACTAACCTGAGCTCTGAAAAGTACTTTCTCTGCAGACTTTGTCAAATTACATAACTCTGAATTCTTAGTTTCAAGTGCCTAAACATGAAGATGAAAAATACCATCAACCTTATTGGAATTTACAGAAACTATAATACAGTACTATTTTTGTGGATTTGATTGACAGGAACTCTAGAAACAGATGCTTTGCAGTCAAATCTGGTTTTTTCCCCCTGCTTCTTTGATTTTAAAAAAAAAAAAAAATTTTTTTTCATAGAACAGTGGCGGCTGTTAGAATTTTGACTTCAGAAGTAAAACTGAGCCAAATACACAAGGTGTCCACATAAAACTGGTACTTCTATTTCATCAGCAGACACACCATGGGATATTGTTTGGTGTTCTTGCTGCAGCAGCTCAGAATGAAAGGAATCTTCTTTCTACACTCCCCCTGAAATAATGTTTATTGCTGTTGTTTCTGACATCACTTTGATTTTCCAACCTGTTGAATTAGGAAATTGGGGTCCTTTGAAACTCCCCCAAGACATCCCAAAATCATGTCCTGGCTACTTTGACTGTGAGAGAGGTTCTAAAACAATATATGGCTCAAGTGTTTTGAGCACGTAGGCATGGTCTGCCCTAGTAAATTAAACATACGGGTCCTGGATGCTAAACTAGGCAACTGACTCTGAGTGAGACACACCTGAGCTAATAAAGCATTTTAACCCCTAAAATTGGGATGACTGCATACAGGTCCCTAGTGAGACTGCCCCTTGGAAAAATCTGACTACAGACCTGTGCTTGAGTGTTGCTTGTGAGAGTGCAGGTCAAAACTCATGCCAAGAGCTGTGCTCATGGCTTGCCAGTGTGGAAAATCACCTTCTCAGGCACTTTTCAGTTTTTCAGAGTAGGTGAAGCCTGAGAGAACTGCTAAAAGTGATATTGTCCTCATACACTTTTCAGTAATACCCTTCCTGTATTTTTTTTATAATATAAACATGAAAGTGAATGTAGCATTCATGTCATAGTGATATTAGTGAACCCAGGGATTGCTGGAGAAGAGGGTGAGAACCTCTGACATTCATCTAAATTCAAAGATTGTTTCACCTGCTGGCCACAGCTCTGCCTTCAGGTAGCAACAGAAGCCTTATGCCATAAACTGTGCTCCAGAAAGTATTTCAAAGACAGCCAAAAGGTCTGACATAAAATGGTTTCTCTCCCATTTTTATTCTTCAGTCCACTGTCCTATGGCACAAGAAGAGCCCTGGGAATTGCAGTAGACTTAATAGATATCATCCAGAAGGCTTTCTCATAAAAGGCCAGGCTTTCTGACTAAAAATACTGTAATACTACTATGTCTGTCCTTCCCCCCCCACCCCCGCTCAAATCTCAGAGATGGAATTATCTACATTTTGTCCTGCAAAATAAAAAAATCCATCTCTATTAGATGGGATAAAATTGTTAAAGTAACAGCTGAAGTAAAATTTAATTCACATTGTAACACTGTGATAGTAACAAAATACCTTGTCAGGAATTAGATCCATGTTTTTTGTTATACTTGTAAGTCATTGTATTAAAAAGTGATGATCTAGGAAGAAAACATAGATGTGTGTTCACAGATAAGATGCGCTGCCTCCTGCCTAGTCAATTAAAATAGAAGGCAGTATTAGATGCAATAAAGTAGTATGAGATCATTACACCTAAGGTTAAAAAAAAAAAGGACTTTATATCTGTTTATTGGTTTTTTTGTAGTCCCATGACTGTCTAGGGATGTTTGTAAAAAGCAGCACATAAAATGATGAGCTTAGAACTTAATATATTGTTCTTGTATTACGTGGCACTGTGAATAGTTTGGTATGCTAAAAATATTGCCAGTATCATACCTAGATAAAGTACACTTGCGTGACATAAAAGATTCTGCTCTATAGCTTATACAGTTGGTAAATTTTGAAAGTCCTTTATCTGACCTTGAAAAACCTTTCATCCCTTTTCAACCTCTGAGCATATGGTTATATGGGAGCGATTGAGGACTGGAGTCAAGGAGACACTCTTAACAAAATATTTCATAAAATACTGAAAATAAACCAGAGGACAAAATGCAGTATTTATTGAAAACACTGGCAATCTGTATGCAAGTTTAATTATCAGTTAATTGTAGAAGGTGAAAGACTACAGCAAGTTTGAAAACTCTGCTGGTTCTTGGTCAGAGAAAAGTCTGTCATGTTGTAAAACTACCTGGGAGTAATAATGACAAGGAACTCTTGGTTGAAAAGAAGGCCAAGGTTTGGGAGGGTGAGCGTAAGTATCTAAGTTATTTAGATAATTTTTGATTCCTATTTTTCAGGAAAGAAAATGTAATCTCTCTGATTAAGGCATGTGTGTGAAAAGGCTGCAGAAGTGAAGTGTTTCTTTAATCCATACGGAGTTGTCTCACACCTTGACGGTACCTCTATAGATGTATTTCAATAATTCAGAATGCCATATTGATTATCAGTCTGTCATTTTCAAAACTGACTAAAAATACTGCAAAAAACTTAATGAGAAATTTACTGTGTAGTTTTCATTTAAGAAATATTTTTAGATTAAGTGTGAGATTGGTCTTGTTTCTTTTTTTTTTTTTTTCTTTTTTTTTTCTGACCATGTACAAGGACAATGCTGTGAGGGGCTGGTGAAGAGCTGTCCCTTTCTATGCTGGGGTCCGCTCTCCTATTCAGATGAGGTTACACAGGCAGAGCAGGGAAGAAAGAAGCATATAAATAAGATGTTTTTACATGCTCCTTATATAAGTGTGCAAGTGCAGACATACATATTTATTTCTAATAAATACATACAAAGTGTGCTATAGGGGAAACAAGCTCCTCATCTGCTCTTTTTTCATAGGAGATGATGAGAGTGAAAGTGTTTGAAGGATGGAAGGGCAATGGTGCTTGCTTGATGCCTCATGTAAAGCAGTCTCTGGAAGAAATAAAACTTCTGAGAGAAGTCACAAAGAGGAAGGTAGAGGAATCGTTACAGATTGATGAGGTTTAAAATGTTATAAGATGAAAAAGGAGGTATTACAGAAAGGAGAATCTGTAAAATACTTCAAGGACATGAAATCTGAATTACATGTGATGTCTAAAGGGGAGTGTCTTGAGAAGATGAGTAACTGAGATTTGACTGTATTAAGTTGATGACAAGACATGACAGAGATAAAAGCTGAAATTCAGATTTTGCTTTGTGTAAAGTAAGAATACTTAAAAGGATGAAAGGACTAAAATTCATATCTAAACAATTTCCAGTGTATTTTGATCATGTGCCTAGGTTACGAGTGCATTGTTTGGGGTTTTTTTTTATGTGCATGCTAATGATAGTGATTATGCTATATATGATACATGGTTCAGAGAAAATTTTTACAATCTGATGCCAGAAGAGATTTTAACTGATGGGAAGTATTACATATGTTTGGCATTGACATAACTGGGTGTGCCCGCGTTTACAAATGCATCTAAAGATGATAATGCCCCTGAGCATATTTTTTTATTATTATAATTCCTTGATTAGCTTGCTGTTTAGGAAGATTACTGTAGATGCCAAGGCAACATAACAAGGATCTTTTTTCCTGTGCAAAGTTGATGAAGTGTGATTGGAACATTTCCTTTTCAATTCAAATGCCTAACCTGTTGCGTTGCTCATGTATACTACTTGGGAATTCCTCGTACAATTGCTATCATTTCTCCAGTTGCTATCATTTCTTCAGCACCAAAGCGCCCTGGGA
Source organism: Todiramphus chloris collaris (assembly GCA_025345505.1). Taxonomy (NCBI): domain Eukaryota; kingdom Metazoa; phylum Chordata; class Aves; order Coraciiformes; family Alcedinidae; genus Todiramphus; species Todiramphus chloris. Next base: position 27,085,329 of record JANVCC010000010.1, on the reverse strand, counting down.
ATTGCAAAATGTCTCTCTATTCCTCCTCTGCAAAACATTTTTACTAGCTTCAGGTCTTTTCATCCCTGCAAGTTTCTAATCATAAAAAATATAGTCCCTACCAGATCTCCTCACAAGGGCTGAAACTAGGATAAGGAGCCTGAGGACATTTGCCTGTCTGTCTTCACTTGCATTTTAGCTTAAAATTAAAGCTTTTTGTCATTTCATTCTTTTTATAATCTTGACTCTTAAAAGTCCCCCAAGTGGAGAATTCTTTTTCAGTAGATCTGTCTACACAGACTGTTAAGGCTACCCTTCAAAACATACAACTCATTTGCCAACTGCAGCAAGAACCTGAAGATTGGGATTCTTCAGAGACAGAGGTCCGCATGTTGGGTCATGCCTCCTAGATCATCATGAAATGCACCAAAGAACTTGAAAGGTAGATCAGCAGCCTGAAGGGAAGGCTGCAGTTGTAGTAATTCAGACAGGCCAGAGGAGACCTCAAGTGCAGATAGCTCTTTCAGAGAGATGCAGAGCTAACCAGTGCTACTTTTTTGGGGGTTTTCCACAGGATATAAGCATTTTGATTTAAAAAAAAAAAAAAAAAAAGGTACTTAGTTTTACATTTGTGGGCGCATTTGTTACTTTGCACATATATGCATAAAAATTTGTGATCATGGTAAAGAGGTTCCTCGAGAGCCTCACCATCCACAATCAGTAGCTGATTTTAATGTTTCAGAATTCTTCTAGTGAGTTCAGATCAGACCTTGTGTTATCAGCACACTCATAACTATTGCTGCATGCCACCATTGGTAAGTCCAGTGTCTAGAAAATGAGCTGTTTATTTGTATAGTTTACTTCTTGATCTAATATCAGTGTTTTTACTGTTGGTTTCTTTTTTTTAACTCCACACAGGATGGCACTTCTCTCTCTAAAAGGTTTTTCAAAAACCCTGAAAAAATACAAATAAAATGGCCATTATTGTATTGCCTATTTACATTAATGTCTACTGGGTTTTTTCCTAATTATTCTTGTATTTAATGTGTACCTGGAGCTCTTTAAGCCAACTAAAGTTTTAAGAAGTATTACAAAAATATTCATAAGAAAAAGAATAATGGACTCAGTAGGACTTCAGTTGAGCTTATTTAGCTTTATCAATGAAGACGGTTTTTTTGAAGAGGCTTAGACTATGTAGTGACTTTTGATCAAAATTATTTCATTAAAAATATATTGAAATCATGTTGCCAAAGAGACTTTGTAAGTTTTTGTTACTGTAGTTTTAGGTTAAAACTCACAATAAATTATAATAATGTCTCCATTTGCTTTTGCGGGTTTTTTTCTCTTTTTGTGAAAGTGTGTGACTTAAGTTGATCAAGCTGTGCTTCAGCCCCTCATTCTTGTCTTATTTTTCTGTCCTCTTCCTAGCTCTCCACTTTGGCCAGGCCAGGCCTCTATTGTTTGTAGTAAGAATTATAACATCAAAAGAATACTGTTTTCCGCTACTGTTGTGCCCATACTTGGCAGAGAGGACACAAGAGCCCTGCCCAGATTGCTCCAACTGCAATTAGGGAACAGAGCACTTAATTCTAAGCCATCTCCCGTTCTATATAAACTATTTCTCAGTTCAGGCCAAAATTTCAAGGATAGTCTCATAAACAGAAACACGGTCATGTAAGGTTGGAAAATTTCGAAGAGTGAGTCAGTACGCTCAGCTCTTGCTGATCTCTGCTGTTAACTCACCATAGAAACAAACCATGCTGAAGCTTCATGATACTCCGTTTATGAGAACATGGTGTTGTTTGAAATGTAGCAAGGTGTTAGCCATCACAGTAATCCGATCTTGGCCTGATTTCACAGGAACCACACAATCAAATAAAATAGGTCTGGAGGATGCTTGTAAAGATCTGTGTCCCAGAGCAGAGCTGCTGCTTTTAACTGTTCCTGAAGACGCTTCTTAAATGGGTCCAGTGACAAGGATTTTTCAGCCTCTACACAATTTATTGTACTCCTACACTATCCCTATCATTGGAAAGTTTCTTCTTAAATTTAATTAAATCTTCCTGGTTTCAATTTCAGGCTATTCTTGCTTGTCTTATCCATGGAATACAATCAATTCATTCTGTGCAGAAACTTGCTGAAGACTGCTACTGCTCTAGGATTTTTTCCCCCCCTGTTTTTAAGAGAAGACTTTTGCTATCCCATAGGTTGGATGTTCTCATTATGATTGTTATTACTGCTCTTCTCTAGTCATGAGTCAGATGGTCCACCTTTTCTAAACATTGTGCCCCAAGCTGGTTACCGTTCACCGAGGCTTTAGAAAGTTGTGTAAAGTGTAAAAAATACCAATTTTGTATATGACACTTCTATTTATATGTCCCAGTTTGCTTTTACCATAATAGCATAACAGCATTAATTTATGCTTTAAATACATGTTTTTCATCATAAGTGTATATAGTAAATCTGAGATTTCTTCTAATTATATTCTCGTAAGAACTGAATGCCAGTAAGTAGGTCTATTAAAATATTTAAAAAGAAACTTTAGGGTTATAATATCTAATGTGAAATCAAGCTGTGAATTTTGTTCTTCTCCACTGATTATCATTTGGGTATTTCAGTAGTGGCTGTGGTGCCTTCCTCCTATACAGCAAAAGTCTGATCTGACCATCTTGATAGTATTTCCTCTTGTAGTTGCAGTCTCACTCATGTCTGTGGATATGGATTTGTAAGGGCAGTGGTAAATCAAATCGCTTATTGTGCAAATAACTGTAGCTCTTTCAATCAGTAGCTCTTCAATAAATATGTAAATCATCACAGTTTGATTGTCTGAGACACTTTGATTTGTGTAATTACTGTAACTTTATTTGTAATTATTTTGGTACCAATGTTGATCCATACTCTGTGATGGATACCTTTGGTTTCTAGTTCTCAGAGTCTGAGGATAAGGAATCTGTGCTTGTGATGCTTTGTGTTAGCACCCATTTACTAGTCACTGTGCAGAATGTTGTTTAATTGAGAATAAGTAGCAAAGGTAGAGGTATTTATTTCTGCATTTTATATGGCTATGGTTATTATATGGTAAACATTGTTTTGGAGTTTTTTCTTCACATGTTATTTTACTTTTCTGTATTAACAAAACTATTCAGTCCTTGCATCTGTCTTCTCAAATTTTAGGTTCTGTTCTGGGAGTCTTGCTGATGGCCAGAACAAAATGTTTGAGTGCGTGTTTCCTCTTCATCACCTTTTGGGTTAATTTATATCTCAATGATGATTTTTGTTAATAATTTGCTTAATAATCTCCATGCTGATTTCATTGTCTTTAATTTCTAAATTTCCCTTTCAGATTTCTATCAGTTAAAATCGCTGCGTTCTAACAGCCTAATGTTAGTGCTTCCCTTGATACTGTGTTTCTTTCTCCTACCACATTTGCTCTGCATTTTGATTTTCGTACAAATGGGACCACTCTTGCTTTCATTTGCATCAGTTCCTTTCCTATTTATAAATTATAAAACCATCTATTATTCCACCTAAGCCAACACTACTTTGTTTCAGACTGCTTTAATTGAAAGTAGGCTTCACAGCCAATAAGTGAATGTCTACAGTGGACAGATTTGAAAGAAGGTCTTTTTATAACCAGCTCCTTTCAAATCATGAATACATACACATTTGTACCATATATACATAATATTATATAAGCATATCATAATTTTAAAGGATCTTTTTTATTTCTGGATTCACACATGGGATAGCTGTACTGACTGTTCTTCTTTTCCCTGCACACTTAAGTAGCTTTTATGTATCTGCTAGGTGATACTCATCTGCAGTATCTCATACCAGTTCTCATGTGGTAAACAGGTACATGCTCCCATTGACATGTTCTGTTCATGTAGAACTAAGAGATCAGCTCTTCCATGTAGCTATAACATGTCCTGGTTTTCTAATAATGCCACATGGAAGAAAATAGCAGTGGCAGGAATTATATGAGCTGTTTGATTTTGTGAGCTCTTTGATGTGTGCACTGGTTTTGTTTTAATTTCATTAATTCACTTAGTCACTGCATAGTGTAAGTAGTAGGAACGAACTAAGGTAAGTTGCCTGTTCCTGTGTTTACCAAAGGAAAGCTAAGTTAAGGCACATCTGGTGAAAGCAAGGCAATTGTCAGGTAGGAGCACAACTTTGGTTTTGTGGGCCACCATCTCTCCTGACGCTTGACATTTGCATTTTTCAAGTGGTCAGAGCTTTGCAGATGGCATTTGTGTTTGCTGTCATGGACCATGTTAGGCATGGTCTGATGTGTAGCCCTCAAGACCAATGCAAATTGATGTCTGCAGGGAAGAGCCCTGCTCGTGCCACTGGGAATTGAAGCAAGCCACTGTTATGGGTGTTTTGTTTCTAGTTCTCGGTCAGACAGACAATGGTCAGGAAAAATGAAGGAGATGTTTTTGAAATACTGTTTAGTATCCGTAAAATTGTGTTATATAGAGAGAAGCTAAATTTGCTTTATAAAATGAAATATGTTAACTGCTAAGTTATTAGTGCCCTGTATTTATTTAGCATCGTTCACATGGGAAAAAAAGTAAGACACTAAACAAAAAAAACCTGCCAAAACAATTAGACTGAAAAAAATCTGGTAATTAACTATTATTTTTCACAAAACTAGTCTAATTACGAATCAGTCATGGTAAAATGAAAGGTCAATAACTACAGATGCATAATTTCTCTCTGATAGATTGCTGTTTGAAAATAGGTTTATGACAATTATGTGATTAATTTCCTTTTATTAAACAGCATTATGAGACTTCATGTTGCATTCATCAGTTTATTACTGTTACTTTTTCTCTTCAGTTGCAAATTAATCCTGGATAACATCATGGCAGAACAGAAGCTCAGGTAGATTGAGAACCTCTTCTAGTGTTTGTAGTGCAGGGAAGACCACAAATCTGAATCGGAATCAGTCTCAATATGCTGAAATCGGCAGTACCATCCTAAGAAAACAAAATAAACCAAAACCCCAACAAACAACCAAACAAAAAATCCCCAACAAAGGGATTTTAAAGCCCAAGGAAATAAGGACCAGATCCAGTGTACTCCTTAAATTTCTAAGGTGAGGCACATAAGGAATATAACAGAAGTTAAACTGTGATCCAGAGCAGCTTTCCCCACTTGTAACATAATTGTCGCTCTGCCCTTTTGTCTTGAAATTCCCCAGGCATGGGGACAACCCAGGCAGGTTGCTGTCCTGGGTAAACACAGAATTTCCCCATTCTTGGAAAAGCTGAGCAGCCTGAGGATCCAGGAACCAGACATTCATTTGCACAAATTCCTGTACTGTCAGTACAGTACAAGTTTTCAAGAACATTCAGTGTTTGCTTAATCATGCCCTATAGGCTTGGGCTCAGTACAGCACTCAGTGGCCACCACCACTTTCCAGGGAAACAGCTGAAGGTCACTTGTATTCTGTCCTCCTATCTAGCAGCCTAGCTGTAGGAGTACCTGGGATGGCAATACAATGTCCAAGGCTATTACCTCTTCTTCTTGAGCATAATTTACTTTAAAGTATTTTGCTCTCTTGCAGATGTGGGTTCTACTACTAGCAGTTTAGCTGCTGAAATTGCACACATTGCTCACCAGGGCTGTTTGCAGCTGCTAATCTTTATTCAGAAGACAGACAAATCTTTTCTGTTTGAGTATTTACATACTTTGATGTTGGGTTAATTGAGTGAAATCTTTCTTAGGGACCATATAGATTTCTTAGATAATATATTCCTTGAGGTAGGTGCCAACAGCCTTAGCTATCTGGTTGTTCAGCCTACAGCTCCTAGGAGAAATCAGGTCGGTGTGGCTTGGATTTTAGTTACATACAGCATTTCCTTGACTTCATGGGCTGTCCACTGCAGAACATCTGTCCTCATCTGACAGGTTTTATCTTCTTTGTATAGCACAGAGAAAAAGTGTGCTGTTCTCTATGGAAAGTGGGAGTTTGCTTTTCCTTTCGAGTCTCCTGGAGAGACTGCTGTTGGAAAGGAGCTAGATCATCTTAAGTTCAAGATTCTTTGAATAGTGCTAAATGCTTTGCTACTCCATTTGGAAAGATTATAAGCTGCCATGCTGACTGGCTGTGATATTCATTAGAGAACTTTCTGGCAAAATAGAGTCAGTGAGAGACAAAGGTTTAGCAGTATCATTTGAGTGCTGTTAGGGAGCGTTGAACACCATTGTCTTTCTGTCACCATCTTTTGAGGATCTCATACAACTGGGTAATTCTGGGCTTCTTGTTTGGAGCCAGCTGGAGAATGTGCCCATGGCAGGGTGTAAAGGGGCAGGGGTTCTCCTGAAGTGGTTTTTGTGATAAGTGTAGCTATGTAATCATTTTGTTAACTTATTATTCAACTGGTGCAGAGAAATCTTTGGCCTTAAATCCAGCTTAGCATGTTGATAGGTTTCGGTTGTATAGTGCTACCAGCAAGATGACTCTCGTTTGACATATTCAGCCATTTGGAAACTTATTTTATGTTCAGAAACTTATTTTATGTTCAGCAGGAATGTGAGACTATGCAGTCATTTGAAAAAATAAAATAGGGATTTGGAGGTAGAAAAAGGAAAGAATCTGGTTGTCTCCTGGCAAGTTTGTTCGTTCTGGTTATCTGCAAAGTATACACCTCTTGTCAGTATAAATAGGGAGTGCCTGTATAAACATTCTTGTTTCGCCTGTTCCACATAATAGTTTCTTGTATCATATTTCTTTTGACCTCGCTATCTGAAACCAATTACAGGAGATCCATTTGGGCTGCATCTATTTTCATAAGAAGCCCAGGCAGCAGTGTTTTTCTCAGAGATGAATATCAACATCAAATATGCTTCTGAGTGCTTTGTTATTTATGTTTCAGAGAGATTTTGTAGCCTTCAGCTCTCAAGAATGTGTCACGCTGTGCTGTTTATACATTGACGATATTAATGGGCGTAGATGTCATTTTTCATTTTAACGTCTCAAATGCAACAGGCTGATAGGTTAAACATTCCTGTTTTTAAAGGAAAGATATGAGTGACATCTGTTCCCTAAAAATATATATGTATTTACTTTTTAAAAAACAAAAGTAGTAAGTTTACCTTTAGTGATAGCTTTCATTTTATTAAAATGATAACACTTTAAAAATTATTTTAAGGCTTGCTTAAATTGGAATACAGAATTAAAGCAAGTTGTATCTCATAGTGTTATCGCCAACAAATTGCAAAATCTACAACAATTTATCAACTTTAATAGGGTGGGTTATGTGCAATTAATTTCATTTTTGTTCTGCTTATGTTTTAGCTATGCCAAAGCTGCACAGTAAATATCAAGAAGTAGTGTTCCCAATAAATATTTTACTAGAAGACACAGTGAGTTCTGGAAACCATATGCCCAAATTTCCTGCTTATACAGCCATTACTTGAAGTGTTATAATGATTTTCATTTGTATTATTAAAATAATTTCTAATCCTCAGTTCTTTTTATTGCTTTTGTCTACATTGACTTTTTTGTATAGTTTTACTAATTTAGATAACTTAATTAAGGAAAAGTGCCTACTAAATCTGAAACAAATGTTATTGGAAACTAGATACGATACTGACTGCCTTAGAATCCATTCTTGCTGCTGTTAACTTGAGGTAGGACTAACATAATTTTGATCTGCTAGATTTATAAACATCTGCTAGTTTCTCTTCATTGAACTGCTTTTAGACCACGAGTTACTATTTAATTAGTTCCCAGAAATTTATAAATTATACATGGTATGGGTGTTTACTTGAAGTGTACATGTTAAACTATGAATTTTGAAAGACACTTTCATGTTGTCAATCTTTTTTGCAAAGATTTAATAGCAGCAAACAAACTGGTAGAACAGAATGTTTTACAATCTTGTAGTCTTCACTTATGAATAATGTCAGTAATAATCCCTTGAAATTAACACTGTGTTTCTGGGAGGTTGTTTACTGAGTAGCAAAATCTAAAGTTAAGCAGCACAGTGGGAGGAAAAAGTACCATATGACAACTGCTATAACAACAAAAGACTGACGGTGATTTCTCCTTATGAGTTTTAAATCATCTCTGATCTCTTGAAATTGTTTTCTGTTCTTCTTCTATCTCCTGTGTTTACAATAATCTAAACTGCCACAATAAGATCACTGAAGTATTCAGGTAGTCATCATTTGTAAGACATTCTGTATTAAAAGATAAGCCTTTACTCCTTTAAAGAGATCCCAACCAGCACATGTGAATCAAAGTAGTTTAAGTAGTAGAGCCTTTTATGCAAACATATCCTGTTGTGCTGCCTTGCTTTTTCATAAAGTGCGACTCTTTTTGTAGTTAGCGGTAGGAAGTCACGCTTTCTTAGGCTGATTCCATGGGAGTAGGCTAGCCACAATTTGAAACGATACTGTCTATCTTAAATCTAAGCTGCAGTATACTATAACTCTCTAACTTTCAAGTACTGCAAATGTACAGCTTTACCAGCTGCTTCCATTGCTTGTTTTATTGTATTGACATGAGATGACTTTGCTGCTAAGGAAGATTAGGACACCAGAACAGCTTGCAGAGTGTTCCAGTTATTTGCAAGTATACATCAGCATTGTATGACTGCAATTTTTTTTCCAGATAAAGGCTGTGTAATGAATTTTCTGCAACCACCACAAATAAAAAATAATTATGGTTTTCCCTGTTTTCTGTAACTCCAGATCTCTTCTCTGGTTCTTGTAGCAGTATCACTTAAAGGGGTGAGGTTGGTTTTCCTGCATAGTCAGGAGTGCAATAGTTTTCTTGCTTCCATTCCTCCCTTTTGGGGGGCTTAAAGTTTGGGAAGGATTATAAATTCACCATAGATGTTCTGTTTGTGCATTTAATTCATGCATATGCTTAAACCACTGCAAGATGTTGGGGCCAAATCCTGGTGCCCCTGGAATCAACAGATATATTTATCTCTGGTACCAGACAGAGAAGGATTGTCCTGTAAGACCTGCTCAGAAACTGTGAGTGCAGAAGAGATTATGGTATTCACATAGGAAACCGGGCATCCAGTGGTTCCTTGGTAACAAAATATTTCAAGTGTGCTTTGAAATATGTTAACTTTTCTTTATTTTTGGCGGAGAGCAGCTAGTTCTGTGCGTCTGGTTGCTTAGGTTCAGAGGAATGCATAGTCTTTGTAAAGCTGACCTGTAATTACTTGAGAATTTGATGAAACAATACAGGGATTGTTGTGGGAATGTCTCCAAATGTTAAAAGTCTGCTCTGCAAACTTTGTACCAGAGCCTTCTATGGGGAGACGAATCAATGTTGTTAGGAGATGGTGCTAGTGCATTCAGTTTGTTTACTTTGGTTTTCTATGTCTGCCTGCCTTCTCAGAAAACTTGCTTGGAGCCAGACTGTAGCAGCCCTCTCTCTGTCTTTTCATAATTGATCAGGGGATGACTGCCTTCCCTGAGGGTTAAGACGTGGCAACTTTTTCTGTTTGCTCAGCATCTCAATGCAGTAGTTCAAACATTGTTCACACCAGCTGGCAGTGTAATGCCATATGCACATCTTGTCAAAGCAACTGTTGTCATGGATACTAGAAACTATCTTAAAAGCCAGCTCATTTGAGTCTAATCAAAACTGTACCTTTCTTTATCAGTTGAGAATCTTTGTTATTTTAGGGAACATTGATCAAATGGCATTTATTGCAGTGTATTCCATCTATGGTATGTTTTAATAACACAGCGATAGTGTGATGTATTTTAAAGCTGTAACTGCTATTTACTGAACTGATTTTTTTTAAGGGGGGGCGGGGAGGGATTCTCCAGGTAGTTTCACTGGAAATGCTTTGAATCTTTTTTTTTTTCTTTTTCCCTTAATAAATACCACTTTATAACATATAATGTAAAAAATAATTTTATAGGGAAAAATAATTTAGATTATCCTTCTTTGGGTAAGTGGAATGTTTGTTTACATTTCGTATGTTTAACTGTGTTTTGCTGAGTTGGAATGAAAATGTAAAATAAATGAAAACATTTTCTATTTTGATTGGGATACTGTCATCCCTGAGCCTGATCTGGTTGGTTGAGTAGTAATTTCTTTGTTCTCTGATTTTTCCTAAGAATGCAAATGAAAACCACTCATTTTTATTTGGCATTAAAACAGCACTTTTTTTTTTTTTTTTTTTTTTTGTCAAAGGAGAGGCTTCTCCTTGAATTGTAAGTACAAAAAGTGTTTTTAATCTTCAATGAATATCCTTATTAATTCACTTTCAAGATAATCTGATGTTGATTTGTCAAATTTAATTACAGCTTCCGGTAACACTTGAAGTCTACTTGCTTTTGCTTCAAAATTGTAATATGAAAATGCAAATTGAATGATAATTTGCAAGGGAGTGGGCATTTTAGTTGAACACTCAAAGACAAGTTCCTTGTGGAAATGAGGCTATTGATGCAGTTTATGATTTTTCCTCTTCAAGCACTTCAAACAAATTAACTTTATTTCCTGCAGGATTTCATGTACATCCATAAATTCTAGTGAAGTCCTATATATCTACTTGCAGATTACTTTTTACATTTTAAGTAAAAAACAAACTGAAGTCTGAAATCTAGCAAATACAAATCAAGTAGGAGGGGGCTGTATTTGTTCAGTTGGACTCTTACCTAACATTAGCAATGAGTAACTCCTTCTAGGAACCTGTGAAAATTATTTACGGCTTTGTTTTTGGCTTTTTTTTTTTTACTTTTAGGCACTCCAGGCAGCACGGCAGCTGCTTTTGCAACAACAGACAAGTGGACTGAAATCTCCTAAGGGCAGTGATAAACAGAGACCACTGCAGGTTAGTCAAGTATCTTTGCTTTTGGGGCCTTACTCTCTGGCAAGAGCATTGTGTTTGCTGACATGTGAGGTGTGCGTGTGGATGCCCTACTCTAATGCTTCATATGTGCATATGCGCATGCAGGAGGTTACAGGCTTGCATGCTGGTGTCTTCTTATTCACAGAGAAAATTCACTGTAAGTTACAAAAACCTTTTGTGGCTATAGATGCCTAGAAGGCCTGAGACTAAGTCTGAGTTCAAGTAGCTATGGTATGAATTAATTCTGTGTAGGCATGTTGCAAAATTGGTATGTGATTTTTATCCATACGTGGATTGAATTGTAAAACTGGCTGTGTTAAAACTAAGAGCAAAGCAGTATCCAGAAAAAAACCCAAAACTAAAACCTCATCGTCAATATATCTAAGTGACGAACAGAAAAGTATTCAGAAGCTACCAACACCACTGCATGAAATTCTGAAAGAGCTGCTTCTGCCATTTTAGAAAAACATGTGTCATAGAGTTTCATACTGGGATGCTGTTGGGCTTCAGATTGTGCTTGGAATAGGAGTTCTGTTATTGAGTGATTATTTTAAATACAGTATTAGTAAAACTATATATAGCAGTTTGGTTTATTTTGGGTTTTTTTGAGATTTTAATTCATTTATTGCTTATTCAGGGCTCCATATGAAATTGCATTGCTGGCAAAAATGGTTCTGTCATTATATATAGACCAATATGAGTGTTGAACTGCTAAATTACAGTCTGTTGCGGACAAAAGATGTACATGAGGGACAATTTTATTTTGTTGAGGAAATAAAACTGTGTAACTTCTACCATTCTCTTCCTCATTTCTGTTTTTCTGGGTGAACCTTTATCCTCTTGGGACTTCCCCTGTTTTCTGATGAAATAGGGCTCTTTTATCTCATTTTTAGTTTTGCCATGAATAATGGAGGACCCCAGACAACAGAATTTGTCTTTTTCTCCAACAGTGAAATGTGAAATTTGATCACTTGTGCAATTTTTGTATGTAATTCCCACTGTCTCCTTTGTGCAACTTCATGGAGCAGTGTTGGACACAAGAACTTCCACATTGTACACCAGCTCTCTTAAAATATGCTTTAAAAGTTGTATTTATTTTCTCATAACCAAACAAGATCTTAGAAAAATTACTATAACGGAAAAAAAAAGAAAATGTGTCATGTTGGTATTCTGCCATGCTGTAGTTGTAGCCCAGTCCAGAGGTGTAGAAGTCCTGGGACCATTTCAGCTTTCAGCTCTTCACCCTTGACTTTGCTTTGTATTAAATATCTTCCAGTCTTAAAGCATACTAGAAGAGTTGTCATAAAGACAACAACTAAAGGACTACATAGCTTTTTTTTTCAAGTTTTTAGCAGTGGAAGTAGTGATCTTGAAGCGCTGAATCACAGAAATGATTGATTTAATGAATACCGTGAAAGTTTATTCTGCCAGCTTCTTGTTCTGGAAGATAACATGGGCTGTACTAGGAGTGTACAAGGTCCATCTAGTCCTATGTCCCATCTTTATAAACTGGCCAACACCAGATGCTAAGTGAAGTATATGAAACAGTCAAAAATAGTGATATTTTCCCAGTACATTTCCCAGTGAGGTTTGCTGGTTTGCTTACTTCAATCTTCCAACTTGTAAACTGGGACAGTTCAGGAGCTACTGACTTCTCTGCTCAGCTTCTCCACAGATATACAAACCTTCTTGTCAAGGCTGAAGAGGTGTGGGGTTGCACTGTTTGTGGTAGGCATCAATGAAATGAGAGAAAACCTTGTTTGGAGATAATCATAAACATAACCCAGAGGATTATGAGATGAGGAGAGAGAGTCTTGTGCTTTTGTACTCCCAAAGCACTAACCCTGCATGGTTATGGGGTGGCGTATTGTAGAGATGTCCTGTATTACATGTTTACCAGGAAGAGTCAGTGCCTCACAAGTCACACTTGCAAGGCAGGAAGAAGAAAATAAAGCAAATTCAGAATTGTTATACGCTCCCTAAAGCTGAGAATATTGCCTGTGTTTCCAATTTTTCCTTCCATGGTCAGTATGTACACAGTGCCTTGGACACTTCATGTGGTTCATTTTTAAATGAGAGACAAATGGAATTTGCTCCCAGACTTTTTATGTGTCAAATGCCATGTAAATTCAGGTATGAGTACAAACTCCGTTTTAATTCTATTCTTTAGTGAAAAGGATGTATAAAGGTTTTGAAAATGAGTCCTTGGAGCTTTTCTATTTCTGTCTTGTACTGTTACTACAGAGCCGTTCATTGTTCATTATGTAGTGGAAATTCACATTTTGAGCATTTTGATGCCTGTTTGACCAAATACTGTAGTATGGCTCATAAAATTGTATGGTATTACTATTTTATTATGCCAAATTTAATGTTAGCTTTAGCCAAAATCTCCTAGAAGTAGGAATTGCTTAAATGTGTATAAGCAGTTTGAGGTTTATAAAGACAAAAATACTTGTGTTTGTGCTTAAGGAAACAGACTTCTAGTATTTTAAAATAAGTTAATACCAGTGTATTTCTAATCTCCTCTAATTTCAGAGGATTTTATTAATCTGGTAACTAGAGTTATGTTAGAAATGATTTATTAAGCCAGTAAAAACCTAATATAACTTTAAAAACTAACTCACATATCTGCAGGCAAATGTGGGTGTTAGGTAAGCCTTGTCCCTGCATATCTCATGTGCTCCATATTTTGTTTTAAACTATTCTGTTGTTCCACATTGCATTGAAGGTAAAAATGGTATTAATTTTAGTGGTCATCTTTTTGTATTTGATGGATATTTGGGGGAAAGTAGCATATTCTGTTCTTATATATGTTCTCTGTATGTTATATGTTATTCTGTAATGCATCAAGTATTTCAGTGACTTATAGCACCTACTAGATAATCAGAAAGTTGAAAGCTTACTGAAACCTTCAAATTTGTGTCCTCAGCTTTTCAGAAACAGGGTGCAGGGTAAGTTGTTGTGTACTGCTAGTTTTAGAGAACCGATGGGATTTTCCTAGAAGAATTTGAGTGTCTTTTGTATCCTTTGCATGAAAAATCTATTTAAATAGATAGCTGTGTGATCTATTGTAAAAGAGGCATGTTGTGTTAGCAAATGTTTTTGGTTTAGTTTTTAATGCAGAGAGAGGAGGTTTATATTTAGATTGTGAGTTAACAGAATACCTGCAAAAATCACAGTTTTACATAGATGCTTGTCTTGATCTACTATTACTTGCTGATTTCCATTTTTCTGGGTTTCAGACTGCAGATGGCATAACCATTAGCATGTCTTATGCAAAACAGAAGGAGAAAAACATCCCATCTGACAAGCTTGAGTACCAATTGTAATAGTGATTTTACTTTCATGTATAGATATCCGAATAAATGTATTTGAAGCATGTTTATATATGCCATTCATTACACTGATGCACCAATTCAATGGATCCAATCAGTACATACATTGATTAATGACATATTGCAGAATAGCTAAGGAGGGGTCGTGATGAGAGTTGAGGGTAATGTTAACCTGCATATGATGAGATAATAGCATTTACTTTTTTACTGTGCATCCTGGAAAATATTGCAGTAGTAAGGTTAAGATTTCTGTGTTTTGTTTCAGGATATTTTTCTTTACTGGATAAGCTGTGATTGTGGTAATCCATGGTGAAGCGAGCTGCTTTCTTTCACAGATTTCACTCCCTATCACCACATTTCCATAGTAGGCACGACAGAGAAAATGTCACTTTGGGTCTTAAAACCTGTAGATCATTCTCCTCTGTCGGAAAGTCACTGTCATCATGGCCTGTGAAGAACCTGGTGGCATCTAGCCCGAGTTTTAAAACTGACAGCTTTATTCTTCCTCTAACACTTACAATCATGAGCAAGGCTTGTGGTTCTTCCAGAACTGCACAGAGCACAAGAGTATGCCAAACCTCAGTTATTTCCCTTCCAGGTAGGCAAATCTCTGTGCTTAGACTTACCTGTCTATGATACACATGCTGTTTATTGGTGGATGCTTAGCATATTGATTTGGACAGATAGTTATAGTTACATTTGTTTGCTCTAAGTGCTGTGAAAAGCCAAGCCATTTTTACTTCCCATGATGTCTGAAGCAGTAGTTTATTTCTCATAAAGTCAGACTCAATTAAAATAAATATTATCTTCAATCCCATAAGTTAATATCTCTACAATGAATCGGTTAGTTGTTTTTTCCTTCACGCTAGATATGTTGTTTTAACATCATTAGTAATGCATTTTGTATGAGGATGGCATGTCAGGAAATCATGACTCCTGGAATCAAAGGGTTAAGCTCAATGTGTACCAAGCCTGTTGTATAAATATCATGCTGTATGGAGTGTTGAGTTGTTAAGGTAAGCTTTGTTTATTTAGCATGAGCACTTCACTGAAGTGTAATCATTTGATAAAATTTGGGAAAAATAAGTATACATTTAAGTATAATTACTGAATGTTTACTGCATTAGTTCATAGTATCAGAAAAAAACACTTTTTTTAAAAGACATGCAAAATGCAAAAATTTAGCATGAAAAGATATTCATAGTCTCTTTCAAACTACTCTCCCTGCTTTACTCTCTCCTAGTGTGGTCATCTCCCTTTGGATCTTCATATGGGTCTGAATTTAAAATTCATGGCACATAATAAATAAGCAAACATGTCATTAATATTGTAACTTTTAGTTACTTTTTTAAACATACATAAGGAGCTGATGAGAGATAAGAAATCGGGAATGTGGGGAAAAAGAAGCAAAAAACACTGCTTTTAAATTATTTTCCTCTGACTTAATGCGCACTGACTGCAACTGTGCATGTGTAATGTCAGTAAAAAAAAATCCCAGTTAAAAAACAGAAAAAAAAAAAAAAAAAAGCTATGGATGTAAGGTAGAGTTTTCTTTGCCTTACATGCAACAAAAATAGAAACAACTCTAACTGGTTTAAAATGGTCTTTCCAAAAACTGCATATTACATATTTCTATTTATCTAATGCATGCTGCTAAGCATAGGAGGTAGGAGGATTTCGTACATGCTAGAAAGCACTGATTCAGAAAGATGCAAATGCCTAATATATAGTGTAAGAGGAGAGTAGTGATAAACAGTCCTTTTCCCTCTTGAGTATAATTCCGGAGGAAATGTGTGGCCTACATATAAGCAAACATTGAGGCTCGGGGTAAATTAAATTTGGAAGATAGCTGCTGGAATATCGTAAGTCCCATTTTCCCTTGTAAGTCTGTTAGCAGGAATATGCAGTTATCCTCTAAGGTGCAGAAATTTGCATCAGTGATACCCACTCTAAAGACAAGGATAACCCCAAGAGATACAGAGAAGGCAAGGAGTTATTTTTAGGTAAGGTCTGTGGGGGAGGGAAAGGAGAAATAGCCGTATTCAGTCTGTAAAATAGGAGTTCCATTTTAGGTAGGAGAATAAATACTCTAATGAAGACAAAAAGCTGGACATATTTCATTGATTTACACTGGAAGTGTCTATATAACAAACTTGCTGGAAAGTCCTTATTTATACAGATAGAGGTCTGCTCTAAAGGCTTATGTCCTGTCTTCAACAACCTCTTTTACTCATGAAGATTGGTATTTTGCGTTGTGTGCCATTTTGCTGTGAAATCTTTCAAGATTTACTGTACTTGATTCACTTCAAGTCACTTTCTACTCTTGAAAATTTCTAGTATTTATATATGTATGTATGTAAAAATGGCACTAGTTAATATGGTTTCCTTTTTAATTTAAAGTAAGTATCAGTCACCTTGAGGTATTATCTCTTATTAATAAAGGATGTGGTAGTCATTAACCTTATGTGTGATCTTTGTACCATGGAAAAATGTTTACTAACAGCCTTCTAATAGAAGTTGCCATGTAATGGCTTCGTCTGTATCTAACTGAGGGCGGGGGGGAAACAGCTAGCTGGTGCAGGCACATCTTCATCCTAAAAATATTGTTCCAGTATTATAAAATAATTTGGAGGCAGAGGAAAAAAGTATTATGCAAGTTCTATTTACAGGTATTGAATATGCAGAATACTAATTAGGATTACTGTGTGGTCAGGGATTTCAGAAGGCATTTTAATGTTAAACATATGTCTGTGCATCAGACCTATGTGTCACTCCATTACTGTGACTGTCACAGAATCACAGAATGGTAGGGGTTGGAAAGGACCTCTGGAGATTATCTAGTCCACCCCCCCTGCTGAAGCAGGTTCACCTAGAGCAGATTGTCCAGGACTGCATCCAAGCAGGTTTTAAATATCTCCCGAGAAAGAGACTCCACAATCTCCCTGGACGACTGTTCCAGGGCTCCATCACCCTCACAGTAAAGTTTTTCCTTATGTTTAGGTGGAACTTCCTGTGTTCCAGTTTGTGCCCATTGCCCCTTGTTGTGTTGCTGGGCACCACTAAAGAGAGTCTGGCCCCATCCTCTTGACACTCACCCTTTAGATATCGCTAAGCATTCAGAAGATCCTCTCAGTCTTCTCCAGGCTAAACAGACCCAGGTCTCTCAGCCTTTTCTCCTAAGAGATACTCCAGTCCCCTCATCATTTTTGTAGCCCTCCATTGGACTCCCTCACATAGTTCGCTGTCTCTCTTGAACTGGGGAGCCCAGAGCTGGACACAGTACTCCAGATGTGTACTTACTAGGGCAGAGTAGAGAGGAAGGAGAACCTCCCTCAACCTGCTTGACACATTCTTAAAGCACCCCAAAATCGTGTCAGGGAATCATTTGTCACTTTTATCACCTTTGTGTCTTTCCTTTTCCCCTTTCTTTCTTGGTGATTGTGGTACTTCTAGAGGATTGGGAGGTGTGGGGAGAACACACATACTGGTTCTTCACTCAGATTCAGAAATGAAAACCTTCAGAGAGAGTGCCTAGGTCTTTTCACAGCAGGTTTTACACACCAGACCAGCAGACTCATCTTGCCCTCACGGTAGAACCTACCACCTGTCCCCAGCTGATACAAGAAAATACTGCTGTGCATGGAATGGATGGACTGGGTTTTATATTCTGAACCACAGGAGTCTCCAGGCGCTACAGAGAAGTTTATTGGGCTTGCCTGAGAAGCTGCAAACCCCTGTCCTCTGCCAGCCCTCCTGGTGCAGTCATTTTGCACGTTCATGATTGATCCTCTTTGGGCTGCATGCCTAGTTCCTCTGCAGTGCTGGGAGGTGTAGGTTTCCTTGAGCCACTTCTCCAGGCTCTTGCAACAGGTCGGATCAGCCAGATTCTTTTATCAGCTGGCTCATTGCCCAGAAAAGCCTGTGAAGAGCTGAGAGGGAGTATGTGAACGGTTCCCCACTCAGTGTGCAGCTATATTAAAGGGTCTGCTCCCAGGCAGGGCCCTAATTATGCCAGTTTAGGATCACACCACTCAAGCAAGGCTCTCCTGATACTCTTGAATTTGTAAAAGACATTAGTGCACAGTGATTTAAAAATGACCAAAGCAGGAAAAGCAAATGAACAAAGTATTCCGTGAATGCTCTAGATGGGTGTAGATTTTTTTTTTTTTTTTTTTAAATTACTTGTAAATTACTATTAAGGAGTCATTTTTTCCAGAAGTTTTTTCATTTCATCAGGCAATTAGAAAAGTCAAGAAAATTTTCTACCAAACCTGAAGTTCTGTGACTAAATAATGAAGAGTCTTTGCTCAATAGTAGCAAATGCAACTTTCCACATGAAAATCCAGCCTATCTCCATAGCCTTTTGAGGCATTCTCTGTGCAGGTTACTTCCCATATTTTTTGTTTCAGATTATTTTTACTTTGTGAATTGAATGCTTCTCTTGAAATTTATTTTGTAGTTTGTGTATTAAATGTCCAGTTGCTTTACCAAGCATGTGGACTTTACTAGTGGTGCGGGGAGCTGGATAATTAGGAATCTGAATGTTTTCCAAGATCAACATGGGTGTTAATTTTAGTTTACCTTCACTTAGGCTGTATATATGTAAAATTGAATTTAAAACTGTTAAAATTATTCAGATGATCACGCATAAATATTACACACTAATGCTACAGAAAAAAAAAAGCCTTGTGAGCATGTGTGCTGCTGAAAAAGCAATCAATCACACAGCGAAGTGGAAAAGCACGTCAGCCCACCCTGTTGAGGAAGGGGGTTGTCCAACAATTGATACTTTGATGTTCTAGGTCTTTTTATGCCTTCTTATGCTTCTAATATAATTTTCTTGAGACAGACAGATGAGGGTGTTATGAAATAGAATTAATGGTGAAAAATTTACTAAACACTACTTCAATGCTTTACTACTTGATTATGTGAATCTTTGAAAAGCAATTGTACAATAATAATATGTACAAAGGAAACTGTATGGTGTGCCAACAACATCAATAGGCTTCAAGGATCTTACCAAGAACTTGAAGTATAAATGAAGAATGAGATTTTCCCCTAAGTGTTCACAGTAAATCCATTTATTCAAGAAATACACTTTCAGTCAGATAAAAAGACAGCCTACACAATATTGAGTAAAACCAGTACAGTAAACTAACGTGGCTTAAAAAAATATCAAAATCAACTCTGTGCTTGTAGAATTAGTTTCCAAGTTGCTGCAGCTGTAATATAGTGCACAGATAGCTATGGGCTTGATGCTTAAGAATAATCATATTACCGAATTAAAGAAAAATATTTCCCAATACAAGATAGGATGTGGTGTGAAGTCATACACAAAACAATGTTTGTTTCCATTTTAAGAACAGTTTAAGAGACCATGGAAAAACTTCATTTTGAGGGCATAGTCTCTGAAATTTAAATAATAATACAGATTCAGAGGCAAATGGTGATTGATGTTTGCATATACAGAAAAATATTTCTTGATTAGAAAGGGTTGAAGTATATTCCAGGTGAGGAAGAAAAAATACCTAACTGCAAGCTTGCCTTAACAACAGGGAGCATGTGTTCCACCCATGGAAAAGAAAATGGGAGTAAAGGGTTCAGAAGAGGGCTGGGCTGTTGTACAAAATAGGTATCTTTCAAGAATGTAATTTGGAAAGTAAATTCTAGTAAATTTTAGAAAGTACAGCAAAGAGCAAGGTCATGCAAGAACTTAGAAAAATTTATTCCTTAAGTTTATGTCCATCACTTAAAATGAAAAAGCAAGAAAGAAGCTCAGTGTATTGGTCACTGTATGACTGTGAATGACCAGTGATGTAACATAGGTGAGAAAAAAAGAACATGCAATCCTAAATGAATTTTAAGAGGTGTTTCCAATAAAAATAGGGAAATTCTAATACCATTTTTAAAAGGCATCTTTGAGATCTCATCTGAAATAGTGGAGATACACAATCCACCCAATTTCTGATTACTTTTGAGTGTATTAGAAATGTGCTCCATATAGATTCTGTTGAAAGATTCAGGCTTCTATTACTGATGTCCTAAATTTCTGTGGAGTGAAGGTGTCTCACCATTGTGGCAATGACTGATAGCTTAGCACATTTGCTGTATACCTATGGTGGGGTTGTTTAAATTATGTATACATTTTTTATGATACACAAATCCAAGAAGGTTTAATTCTGACTAGCTGCATAGGCTGAGAGGTTGTGATTTCTCTATGCAATTTGAGTCAAAAAGAAAACTAGGAAGGAAGAAATATCTTTTTAACTTCTTAGGAATAGTTTTAAATGTGGTAACATAGCTAAAATTAACATGAATGAACTATGGAAAAGAAAGCTTTTCACTATGCAGAGAAAAGACTTTGTGGAACACTGTTCCAAAAGAAGTAGTGGAAGCAAGAATTACTTCCCCCACACAGTGCCTACTTAAAGCTTGGCTGGCTTAGCAAGGGGTTTGGATGACATGAGTGACAATAATAAAAAAAAAATAAAACCTCAGTCACTTCTAGCCCTATAGTATTGTGGGATTTTTTGTTATTGCCATTTAAAAAAACCAAAAAGGTAAGGCGTCACAGAGGCCAAATTCGAGGGAACAGAATAGTGTGATGATTTTTCAACGAGCACTTCACACCATATCAACAGATTTATTTTAAAAGGATTTTAATGCATTCTTAACATGATAGCATGTACATGAAATGCCTTAAAGGACATGACAGTTGATTATTTTCTCAAAAGTCAACTTTATTTTCTGTTCATGAACAGAAAGCACTAAAGACTAGATCATAGCTGGCATTTTGTAAAATACAGATGACATCCTAAATTCACAATGTTTAATCTATTTAAATTCACTTTCAATATATGACCATTCTGGGTACTTTAATTCTCACTTGTTAGATTACAACAAAAGATAGAGATTTCTATGAGCATAGTCTAAGTAGCTGTAACTTTCACATCATTTTATATATAGTCTGGATTTTTTCAAGCTATTAGATAGAAAAATGTATTAACTTCAAAATTATCAGTAAGACAGAAGAAATACCACTGAATTAATAAATATGGACATATATAAGTGGAAGGCATTCATTCAAAGATTAATTTGCTTTTCTCGGCAATAAATAAATACACTGAAACAAAAGGCAGAATGTAATAAAATACATTTTTTTCTTCCAAAAATACCTACTTTCATAATGTTTTAGATCATTTATAGTATTGAACTGATTGTCTTATGGTGCCTGAGAATAAAGTGAGTTACTGTAACAGCCCACTTATGAGATCATTATTATTGCAACCATTTTAGGGCCTGGCATATAATATGACCCAATAAGTCTCAGAGCCAAGATTAAGAGAAGGGACTCTTTTCCACATTGAGAAAAGTCATACTAATTTAGCATCTTGCAAAATAGTTTAGTCTAGGAAAATGTTTGTTTTGGGTAGGGAATACTTGTTTATAGTTCTTTGAGTGAGCGTTTAATCATCATAATTTGACTGGGGTTGTACAGTTTGTATGGTAAAACTCCAGCCATACCTCTAGAAACAAATAATTATCACTTTTTATATGTTTCTTTAGAATATTTGTAGTTAACAAACATGAGTGCTATTATACCAACCTAATCATTGTAATTAATAGTGTCCTAAAATACATCCACAGATAATATTGTATCAATACCTGTTAAGACTTATTTCCTAACTGATTTACATCTTGGATTTTGGTAACATTATCAAGATGAACTGAAATAGTAAAACCTGTCAATTGGGTACAGTGCTTGGACTGTCCGTATATGACATTAATAGTATTTTGTTTGATTCATCTGATGTTCTGATGTTTGTTTTTTTCCTTACTGTAATAGTAAGAGAGAGAAGTTACTACAAGTACTTTTGGAAAGGCTTGACTACAGTAATGGCATCATCTTTACAGCAAATTCTAGTGTAATGAAAATACACAAAAAAGATTTGGTAATGCTTTTATTACATGTGAAATTGCCTAGCTTTTTAAAGTGAAAACTCTAAATCGTTTTAGTGATAGCAGAATTGGACCTTTTCTTGTAGTTAAGGCAGGATCTAATGTATCTGAGATGTTGATGCACCACATTGACACAGAAATTATTTCGGAATTAAACATTTGTGAATGTCAGAGAGTTTAGGGGGAACTCATAAACAGAATCTTTTGTCAGAGAAGAATCTGTGTTATTTAAGTCATTTTTTCCCCCCCTATGAAACTATCAATGGGAATTCTAAAAGGATTTTGAAAACTGTTTGTTTACCTGGCAGTTAATTTTATATTTTCCTTTTATTTTTTCCCTTGGAGAGTAGACATCATTAGCATAGAGCCTTTAGAATGGTGCCACAAAAATGGTACAAAAAGTTGTTCTTCCTCTTTCAGTTCTGGGAGATGTGCTTTTCATTTCATTACATATCAACTTTGTTAGTGATATTATTAATTATTAATTTAAAGTGTGATTTACATAAGAAGAATATCCTTTATAGAATCATAATTAGTGTGATTTTTCTCTTAGAGAAAAAACAATAAGGAACTGTTTGTTTTGACAAATACTGCTTTAGACACATGGCTTAACTAGCAGTCCATGATCAAAACCCATTTATTTTTAAACTTAAAATGCTCTAGATTAAATCATCAGCATTGATTTCATTATTAGGATGAATTTTTTTTTTTCATATTTTTGGTTACTGTTGTAGTTATGAAAGGTTTGCATTCAAGATTTGGGTATTCTTGTGTCAGTAACTGTGCAAAATTTTAATGTGAATTGGATTTTCAGAGACCATACAGTGCATTCTGGCAACACTAACAGAGTGCAAGAAGGGAAAAAAGAACTGTAGAGTACAGAGACATGCATCATTGACATAATCATTGAAGTGGGACTGAGCAGCAGGCAGCAGGTTTATATTCACATATCTCTGAGTGTATTTTATGCCCAGCTGTGTGAACACAAGGTATAGGTGTACATTATTTACACTTTCGAGGGAATGCCAAAATCCATTGGTTCAAGTTTTGAATAATATTGGGTAAAGGAGAAGGAGATATGATCTGTACAGATCCCAAGATATCTCTCCTCTTTTATCATCCAGCTCTTCCAGTCCATCTTTTCTGGTTTATGGCTGCACAGTTGTCTTTTAGCTAAAGTTGCAAGTGCTGAGCGTTCACACGATGTGATTGTTTCTGTGCGGTTCAAGGAGAAAAAGACATGAAATTAAGCTAAAAGGATGATGTAGGTAATCAAACAATGTATATTTAAGCTCTGGAACAGGTCTGTGCTGCTGAACATATAAATAGGCTCAAAAATCAAATGAAAAAATGAGTGGAAGAATAATCCATCCATACAAAATGCAAATTCCTCATTTTCATAGCCTCTAAAGCCTGGAAAGCTGGGATGTGGGGAGTGGTGTGCAAAAGCATCAGTACGTCCATATGCCACTGTGCTCATTTACTCTTCTCTGGGAATTGAGTATTGAGCACTGATAGAGGCAGACTAGTAGGCTAAACAGTCTTTTTGTCTAACTCAGTGTGCCATTCTTCTGTCTTTCCGAGCAACATCTGGAAACCAACATATTTTCCTTTTGAAGACTTGCTTTTGGCCAACCAAATGTACTTGACTTTCCTCCAAGAAAAGTCTGGTTCCATCAGCAAACTTCGAAGTTTATAAATCATAGTCTACTGGACTTCTTACAATTGTTTTTAGTCATATTTTGAAGTAGAAAACCCTTAAAAATATCTAATCTTTCCCTGTCCAACCTCTTAAGGAACCACCTCCTAACAACATGGACACCAGGATGATGTGGAATGCATTTTGCTAGCCATAACTACTTTGCATTCTGGTGGAAAGATTGGATTAATCTGATTAAGCTAAAGGAAAATAATTGGGTCCTCAAGCAATTTCAAGCTACCAAGCCACTTTCTAACACCACGGAGTCAATCAGATGCTTGATGTGTGTCATAATCTGAAAGTGATCCAAAAGGGACCTTCCAAAAGGGAAGGGATGTACCTGAGTTGCCTTGGGAGCTGCTGTCTGGCTCTTCCATGAGTTTGTAGCCTTGTACTTTTACCATGCAGACTATAAAGCCCATATTTTTAGATTCCTGATCCTAGATACAGGACAACAATTTCTCTCCCATTATATAGGAAAAGAGTCTTCCAAATTCTATGTCTTAAACTTCCCATTCAAATAAGACACGAACAATAAAAAGTGCGAAAAATAAAGTGTGGCTGCCTCTGTAGAAGTGAGGGGAGCATTTAAAAAAACCTCAACACAATTTTTAAATAGTTCCATTCTTTTGATATATCAGTCTATCATCTACCATTAAGTTGAAAACAACCGTGTAATACAGTGTTGAGGTTAGGTGTAACAGATAACTTTAATTTTAATGCGGAGTATAGCCCACATCTAATCTTATATAAAATGCTACTATGCAAATCGGCAAAATAAAAGTAAATTATTGACTGTCCTGTTCTGGAATAAGGTAAATTTCAGTGTTGTAGAAAGTTAAGTAAATCCGAGCTGAAAGAACATGATGAGGAGGAATATAGTGGCAAAACCAGACCCAGCTTGAGGGAATGTTTATTTAATTTTCGAAATTTTACGAAAACAAGCCTCAGCATAAATATATTGCATTTCTCAAAATCAGTGAGTTGCAGTAGAAAAAATGATCATAATTAGCTTAGGAAAACTAGAGGTTCTTTCTAAGCAATGAAATCAATAACTTACAAGGTATGTAGGTTGCAGTGTTACCTACCAAAAATGAAGATGGCCACTGAGACAATTATGCATTTGAAATTCTGTAATTAGTTTTTATACTCTATCCAGTGATTTATACTTGTATGCCATATGTAGTTCTCACTAATATTAAAGCAATTTTTCTGTAAAGTAAATTTTCATGAAATTACAATAATGTTTTATGTAAGAGTTACAGAAACTGAGTACACATATTCAGGCTTCCTTATGATGAGGTGAACAATCTGGCAATACACAATTAGCAGTGCAAGCCTCTGCCACTCTGTAAAGTCAGTAAGAGCAAGACCTTCCCCAGGGCTTACTGGCAACTGCCTACGTGGAAGATGTTATGTTGGCCCAACCAATGCAAGGGACTGTATTTAAGTTCATAAGCAGTAGCATTTGGATAGTCATAACATGGTATCTGTGACTGAAGTA
The DNA here is from genome assembly GCA_025345505.1 of Todiramphus chloris collaris. Taxonomy (NCBI): domain Eukaryota; kingdom Metazoa; phylum Chordata; class Aves; order Coraciiformes; family Alcedinidae; genus Todiramphus; species Todiramphus chloris. The sequence continues at coordinate 27,060,015 of JANVCC010000010.1, read as the reverse complement.
ACACCTCAGAAATTCAAGTCAGTGTAGATTGTTACAATCAGTATATTGTCCATATATGTTTCTTTAGTCCAGATGCTCAACATCTTTCCAGCAGCTTGCTGAGGTGTCACTAGTTGCACATAATTACAGAGTATGAGGCTGCTTTTAGGAAAGAATTTGACAATGAGATTTGCGAAAAGAGCAGCAGAACTACCAGTATGAGTTGTTTTCTTTTATGAAGACACATGAATGTTTTAAAGGACGTTCCCTCACTGCAGGGGTGCCTTTCCTAAAAGACAGCTATTTTTGGTTCTCTCTGGATACCATCCCAGGACAGGAGATAAGAAATGAAGGAGAAAGACACTTTCAAATCTTGAATGTTTTTTTCTATATGTGGTTGAGATTTTTTTGTTGTAGTTCAGATATTTTATGTGTTTCTGGGTATACTGTTTTGCAAGTTAAAATATCAGGTATACATTTAAAAACCGATTATTCAATGGGAAAGTGTATTTTCTATATGTTTGATCTCACTGAGAACTTTATCTCCTTTTCTTCTGGCTCCTGACAAAACAGCAAAGAAGTTTTACTAGGAAGTGGTGGGACTTAAAACTACTTTGTGTTTCCTTTTTCCTAAGGCCACTACCAATGTTTCTGAGAGATCCAAGAGAGGAAGAACTACTTGACGTAGTAAAAAATGTAATCACTGTATGATTTACATCCCTTACACTGAGGCTAATTTGGGGTAAAAGATTGTGATAATTTTTCTGATGGTCAAATCTCCCTAGTGTAGTCATCTGTTCCCCTCTTTCTTTGGTAAGAGTATATATCACTGTGAAAAAAATTGAAAGGAATTGAATACCTCATCAGGAAGAACAGCTGCTTTTATAACTCCAGTGCAAAAGTGTGCACGTAGAAACTCAATTACACAGCAATTACTATCAAGAATTTTCTGGTTTAAAATGACAGTACAACTTTGCACTTGGAATGAGGATGTGCGAACAAATTGATGTATCATACATTGTCATTTAATGTATGTGTCATATTTTTTAATCTAACATTAGAAGATTATTGATGTGTTCGGCATATTATCCAACTTCTACACATTATTATATTGGTAGAATTACTTTTAAATACATTATATGAGATCTTTGACTCTCATTTTTTTATTTGTTCTTTACCAGGGTCTTGGTTTCTAGTAATACTTATGATCAGGAGGTGTTTTTGTTCCAAGTGTTAAGGATGAACAAACCTTGGTTTAATATGCATGAGCTGTTTAACTTTGTTTCTTCTGGAAGTTTTTTTGTAAGTTTATGTTTAATTGTGTTATGCGGTATCTAGGGGTATAAATATTAGTTGAAACATCTCTCTGGTTGAATAGGACTACAGCAAACAGTAGGTGCTTGCATTTCTGCTACATCAGCACAGAAGGCTTGGGAGTCATTTGACTCAACTTTGGGGATGTTTCTTAGTGTGCTTTATATTGTGCTCAGCAAAAGCCTTATCTCAAACAGTCAACCTATAAAACAGTGTTAAAATACAGAGTTTGTTTTATTTTTAACCTGCAGAGGCTAAATACTTGGTGGAAGAAAGGAATAAAAAGAAATTTCCTAGTGCAAAATTCTGTTAAGTCACCTACTAGAAAGTGCTAGACATCAGTATCAAAATAAATGATTGACAGAGGTTATGCAGTGTGGCCTCTGATTCACACTGTAGAATGTCTTGCTTTTGTTGTTATTGTAGTAGAGGAAAGTGATAGATTACAATTAAGTTAAATATACACATTTTTAATAGAGAAAATTTTCAAAATCATTTGGTTGATTCTTTGCCCATTTTAATTTCTGATGACAGCTTACAGTGGTTCTACATCATGTCCAGGCTGGTTGTCATTTTTGTCTGCTGCAATTCCCAATTTTGCTGACAGTTTAGGTCCCTACTTACTTATGCTGTTAGGCAAGAACTGGAAAAGCAACGCCAGCTTCGGCTGATGTGACAGCTTCAGGCAAATGCCATGATTTTTGCTACACTGGAAGAATCATCAGAAAGTACAATATTCTCTCTATTTTTTCTTTTATATGAAAATTTTTACACACTTTCTGGTAGACACCAGAGGAGCTGGTATTGCCTGTTACAAAGCTACATCAACTGGGCAATGATTCAGTGTCAGAATGGCTGTGCTATTGTTCAAACCCGGCCCTCAACTTTTATTTGAGTGATAAGCATTTTAGGTGTCACACAGTATTTGACCCTGGGTCCCAGGCCAAAAGGATATCCAAGCCAAAATCTTTGTTCTGAAACACATAAGACCTTCCTCTGCTTCTAGTAAAACCATCACTTTAGAGGTTGTAGATAAGACCCTAGATAGCATACAGGCTCTGTAATGGGTTGTTACTTTTCTTGTGGAGGCTATGCAATGAAGAGCCTTGAGTTCTGTGTGCTTCTGATTATTCACTGCATAAGAATTTAGCATTAGTATATAGCATTTTGCATCTGGCTTTATCCTTCACAATTGTCACTGTGTAAGGCATGTGTGATGTATTGTTATTTCCCACATATGCTGCCTTTCCATGATCTTTCTCTTGGTTTGAATGAGGTTAACATCACAGAATGGGGCCTAATGACAGTCAGAATGCATAGGAAGAGAGGCAATGTATTAAATTACTCAATTATTTCTTTTGTGTATATCAAAAATAGGAGCAACATACATGTAGGAAGAACGTTTCATTGGCGTGAACTGTCATTTTGAATTATCAGGCAACTGTTTTGTTGTTCCTTTTATGCTGCTGGTACAAAACACAGAGTTTTCTAAACAGTGGAAAGCGCTGAATTTGAAAGAAAATGAAGTAGTGTCCATTCAGTCTTATTTTGCTAAGTGCATAAGAATTTCATTGGTAGACTTTTATTGTACTCTGTGTTGACTGCACATAGTTTTAACACACTTCACAGAAGGTGTATGTAGTGTTATGTTGTATAGCTTTTTCTGCATGCAACAACATACTGACTTTTCTGCATTCAAACACCTCCAGTGACTACTAGGCAAGTGGAAGTAAAAACTTTTCTAACTGTAAAGAATATATAGGTACTGTAAAATGTCAGGTTTCTTTGCATTTTTCATATAGTTAAAAGAATGAAATGCTCATTGCTACAGGAAACAGAGTAAAACCACACACACAAAAAAAGCATTTTAGCCTCTTTATGTTATCTCTGATTAATATAAATTGCCCAACCCAAAATCTTTTCTTTATGGGTTCACGTAAATTCAAAACAAACATGCAAACAGAGCAAAATAAAAACTTGCTGAGAAGGGTTAGTGTGTTTACGTGACTCGGTGGCATATTCAGATTATGTGGTGTGATTTGTTCTGCAGCTGCTTCAAATTAAGAACAGGTGTAGAAAGCAGATTATGCAAATACTCATATTAATGTAATTGTCAAATTGGTGTGTTTATCATTGCGCCTTTAAAGAGTAGACCATACTCTTATTTTACATGTAAATTAGCTTTATTCTTGAGAGCTACTATTGGATAATGAGCTTACAAATGAGAAATTTCTAGCATATGGTGAAACATTTCTAAAATATGACATTTTCTCATGTAACAATTTATTTTGTGTATATTGTATAAACACATTATAATCTGGTTTGCCTTCTTCAGAAAAATATAGCCAGGATGATGTTTTAAAATCTAGTTTATTGGACTAATGAACTCATGTTCCTTTCATTTTCCTTTTTGAGTTCACGTAAGCCTTTAGTAGAACAACTTTTGATCTCCTTCAACCATTTGCTGTATATTTACAAACCTTCATAGACTTTATGCCTCGTTTGCTTTAAATCTTGAAGAAGTATACATTGGAGGGAAATGTGTTTGTTTAAAATTGATTTTTTAATTTCTAAGACACACTCTATTTATACAAATATAAGCTGGCTAGCCAAGTTAAATATCTGTTTTTAAACATTATTTACCTCATGTTGCTAGAATGCATAGATTTATTAATGATTGGCTGAGCTTTGTGACATTTTTAGATCAGAGAGATTTGGTATCAAAGGATGTCCAAAATTAAAAAATGATGGGACCTTTTTCGTTTCTTCAGTTTTAAGAGTTATTTATTAATGTGGACCTAGTTAACAAAAGTTGCCCAGTGTAAAAAAAAATCACAGAGCACTGTAATTTTTATGTTTTGTTGTCTTTTCTTACTTACATCTTTTGTGCATCACATTGATTAATAATTTAAAATCTGTTAAAAGATAATACTAGGTAGTAGTTTTTGATACATGTATATATATACACACACACACACAGAGGCCAATTTTATATGTGCTGTCAGTAAGGTAGGTAGAATATTTGAAACTGAGCTTTATGCACCGCGTGAGATGCTTTCTTCTGGGAGTATGGGAGAAACAGTTGAGAAAATTCCTGGTCCTTAGGAAGCAGAGACGAGGACACCAGCTGCCTGCCAACAGCTGGCTACAGGGCAAAAAAAAAGAGATTAGAACAAGGTCTCTCTGCTTCCTATGGCCATGGCACAGGTGGTCTGTACTGTCTGTTTTCAAGAACAAAAAGAAAATCCTGTTTGGTTTTTGGGTATATTCCATAAAAAAAAAAGTAAAAACTATTGTTACTGGGTTCAGTGTAGCACCAAACAGTGTCTAATTTCTTCCTATTCTTTATCCTCAAAACATGACTGGTAACTCCATGAGAAGAACCTAAAAGGTATGAGCAAGATGTTTAAAGAAGACAGTTATTAATTCAGTATTTTTCTCTCAATCACCCTTCAAGAAGGAACAGAAGGGGAACAATTTTATTTTCAAGACGTAGCTTCATCCTTTAGCAAGTGATTTAAGATTGTATGCATTTCCATGGTGCTTATCGTAACTGGTATTTGCTTTAGAGCCTGCTAGCTACCTACAAAATCTTTCATTCAGTTATTAGCACACTCTTAAGGGAATGAAAATTATTTAAGAAAGAAAAGACTGGCAGAAACTTCATGTTGTAGGCTGAAGATGATAAAGCTTTTCTTTAGGTTTAGCCTATCACTTCACAGTACAACCATCAACTAGATTAAATGGCAATCTCTTTTTCTAATCAGTGTGAATTATATGTATCATTTCAGTGGGATGTTATTGTGGGGTTAATTATCTTTGCATTTAGAAAAGTTTTTACTTCCACATGACTAGTTGTCACTGGAGATGTTTGCATGCAGAAAGGTCAGTATGTTTGAATGCAGAAAAGCTATACAATATAGGTACATTCCAGTGTCATTTTGAACTCACTGTAGTTATTCTTTCTATGTCAGAAATAAATCAGATGCAACATGGATGTTGTTACATAAGGAAGGTGCACGTGTTAGAGAACTGTACAATTCCATTACTTTTACCAACATTGCTTTAAAACAAATAGGAATATGGACCAGGCAGTCTTGTCTCTATTAAAAATTTCACAGACTTCTTTGGGAAGTCTTTTGAGGTTAGGAAAAGACAAGGCTGAAAAACAAGTAAACAAAAGCAGATAAAGGGACAAAAAATGCCTTCCAGTCATGCTTATCACTTTTTGTACTATGAAACTGATACTTGTAGTTTTTTCTTAATTTTTTTCTAATTATTGTGGACTAATGCTTTCACATCATGTTGTTATGGGTATGACTCTTCTGACCACAAGCTTTGGAAACAAATTAAGGAATTTGAACAGATGAGTTTTCAATATGCCTTCTTGAGTTTTTCATGGAATATGAATATACCTTGGTCTTCTTTCACAAGATGTTCAGAGGTCCATGGATTGCAGCCATACGCATGCCTTTGCATTCCAGCTTTGTTGCCTGACCTTCTGGGAGCAAGCCTGAATAACCAACCTCACTTCTGCTATTATAGGAGAAGTTCATTTAGGACAGACAGAATTCTTGCATATTAGTCTCCCTGTTCCTCTCTATAACTCAGCTGTGAACTTTGATGTTAAATACATTGATGCCAGATAAAATATTTTTTTTAAAACTTTAAATATTTAAAACCAAAACCAAACCAACTACTTCCGTAGTGTTTATTACCTTTAATAAATACACATTTGAGGCAGCATTTCTATGTGGAGTACCAGCAATTTCCTGGGCCCGCAGAAAATCGTGTAAGTAAATAGGTCTGGATCTCAGCACACTTGCATCTCGCTTACACCAACATGGTGCCCTAAGTCAGTTGCTCTTTACATGCACAGGCCATGATGTATGTTTTTGCTTGGATAGAAATTTGGGGCTGGGGAATGGAGGAGGTTTTGTTTTTTGAGATTGGCATTTGCTAGAGACAAGGTATGAGCTGAGAAGCAGATACAGGTAGTTGCTTCAACTTGTCCATTAACATTTAATTAGTCTAGCTCACACATGCAGAATTAAATCAGTCACTGAGTTGGAGTCAGGAAGGATCTGACCGCAGCTTAGACTGTCAGAGGTACTTTGTGTTCTCCTCTGCAATCAAAAATAGTCCATCCACTCACGTAACCTATAAATACTACTAAACAGATTCTTTGATACTGTTGAGAATAACCTAATGAAAGAGACATTAGTAACTCTTTTGATTACTCTTGCGCTCTTATAGTAGCATATCATAGCTGTGCTCCTTGAGGAAAGTCTGTCAGCTGTATTAGTATCTTGGGAAACGGACGTTTTCTGGACCCTTCTGCAATATAGCTTTATTTCCCTAAATTAGGCAGCTAGACTCCCATGACAGCACTGATCTAACATTCTTAAAGGGGAATTAAACTTTGAATGCCTGAAAAAATGAACTGTAGGCATATATAATTGATTAAAATTAAAACAAAAGATGTAGTGCAAAGTTAGACAAGTTATTATATACTTTTTATTGATCACTCATTAGCCTTATGGAAGTCTGCTGATTATAAGACATGCAGCATGCATTCATATCTATAGATACACATGAACAGATTTTCTTTCTGGAATGATAACGTAGGTATTATCGCTTTCCTTAGAGTTTATTTTCTGTAGTAATTCAGAAAATAAGATTAATGATTCTGGTTACGTGAGAGATGCTATTTTCCTTCAGTTCCAGGCTTTTACTGAGCCTATATTCAGTTAAGGTCTCCACTTTGTGTCTCTACTAAGGGTTCATTGTTTTGTAATCCTTTTCTCTTCTTGTGATGGAGGTATTTGCATTGCTACTTTTTCCAGAAAAGAAGGGGGGAAAAAAAAAAAAAATTAACAAAAGCAACCTATGTCTGCCAAAGCTCAGGCCACTTGTCACCCCAGGCATTAGTCAGCAAAATAGCTTCTGTAACAAAAGATTGTTGTCCATCTTCTCTTCTCTGCTCAACAGTAGGAGCTCTAAGTCAAGAAATTTGAAATTGGTCTTACAAATCAATGTGCTAAAATTCAATGGCTAAGCTGAACCATCTATTGTGTTACCTTGTAAAGAATACGCTTGATGCTACAGTACAAAATGTTGCTCTTTCAGGAACTTCAAAGTTGTACATAGAATCACAGATTTGTTCTTTAAAATGTACTGCATGTTTCTTCATTCCTCCCTGACACCACCCCCCCCAAGTCTAATTTTAGAACCAGACTTTTAGTAGAATTGAGCACCCAGGACTCCATTGACGTCAGTGTAAGCTGCAGCTGCTCAACACCTCTACAAATGAAACTAACTGTTTAGGAAAATTCAGAGCTTCAAACTAGCCTAAACAAAAGATATTTTTCTGCATAGACTTCATCAGATTTCATTCTTATTTATATCAGGCATTATTTGTCTTTTCCTAGATAAGCAACTAAGATGGGGTTTTTTTCCTTCTTGTTTTCACTTATTTCATATACTGTGAATTAAGTCACAATTTTTGAAGAGACTGGTGGATACTTTTTCAAATCATTCTAAAATTGTGTGGTGTGTTTTGATTTTAACCAAAGTTCCAGCTGCAGTGCTGTAAAGCAGTCAGTTTCCCTTATTATGACTAGTTCTACAACTTGTACTGTTTTAAATTGCCTGCAATTAGCATATTTCAACCTTATTTTTAGGTTTAAATTGCAGTGTGAGAGTGTACTCTCCTCTTAGCTAATTAGTGCTATCAAGGAACAGTAGGTTACCTCATTAGTACCATGTGCATTTAATTAAAGAAGAGAAAATTGGAGTTAACCTCATAGTTAATATTTTCACAGAGTGCTACAATGCCAACACCTTCAATTGGAGTCACACCCCTGTGTATCTAATTATTCACCAGTGCCAAATAAGGTTAGCAAGAATACCACCATGCTGTTGACAAAATAATTTAGATGGAAATCTGCTGTTTTCTGATGTGAAATTCCAACTAGAGCAGATTATTTTTATTTGATTACATTGTGGGTCATGGGATATTTTTATTATCTTCCTACCCTAGCTTTTATGTTCGCTTCCAAACCTGAGAAAGGCCAAGAACACATGAGTCACTTAATCTGAGGCACATGGTCTGTGATCCTCATCCATAGCTTACAGGTATTGTAGCAGTCTGGATATAACCATTTTATTTGGGATACCAGTATTGTAGAAACCAGTACAATTATGCAGAAAGTGGGGGAATACTGCTTCATACACTTCTAGAAGGAACCAATACAGAGATAAGTGCCTTCAGCTCCTTTAGGTTTCAGTGAAGTTGAAGGTGCTTATTTTTTCCAGTCTAGGCACTGTAGTTTGTATCTCTGTAACCTCGGAACAGTAACTTTTTTAATGTATAGCATGCTGTTTATTTTAAAGGAAAAAGAAAAAAGGAAACAATTTTGGGGTTTTTTTTTTGTTTGTTTGTTTGTTTGTTTGTTTTGACATTAATCTATGTTATTGATGTGTCGAGCCTACAGTTTCCAATCTGTAATAACATGAGGTAAATCTTTTATATGAGTTTTGTGTTGCAGTTTTCTATTGGAATGGAGGCATGGTGTATTGGATTCCCAGAATCTTCTCACAGCATCCATGTAGTGTTGATTTAACAAGCTTGTGAGATTTACTTTAAAATTACTTTAATCATATGAATATTTCTATTACTGATGTAAAAGGTACTTAAGTATGTCCTGGAATGTTTTGTCAAATAAATATCATCATATTTTTCACTTTACATGTCTAGAGCTGAACAGTTCAGCACTCAAAAGAGTCAGGTATTCTCTAACTGAATCTGCCTTCTGAATTTTGTTGTCTCATGCTGCTAACATTACAAATAGTTTTGAACAAGCCATCTAGAATTGCCGTGGCTCACTTTTCCCCTTTGTAAAATGGAAATACCCATACTTCATGCACGAGGGTGATTTAAGTGCAAATTAATTACTTTTTACATAATACTTGAGTACAATACCACTTTGTGCAAGAGTATATGGGTGCCAGATCGACTTCACATGAAGTATATTTAATGATTAGATCTGTGGGATCATAAATGAATCCTTGAAGGAGGTTTTATATTTATTTACAGAAATCTTCATACTAAATCAAGTACTTTCTTATCTGCTCTTTTGGATTACTTCCTCAGGTGCTTACATTGACACATGGCTTTAAATAGTCACTTTGCAAGCTTACTTGTAACCAACCACTTTGACATTTAGCACTTCTGTTTAAATGAAAGCAGTGGATGACCTTTTTAATTTTCTTACATTTATTTAATGTTGAAGTAGAAATGATGCTCTTCAAATACTGTGCCTTTCCTATATTAGCTTTCCGAACTGGTGATCTTTCCAGATCTATCATTGAAAGGAATCCACTGGATTGAATGGCAAGGTAGAAGTCAGTTGGTTTGACAATCGGATGAAATTTCCATGTGAAAATAACTGACCTTAGTATTCACTTACCTAACTACTATTTGTGTTTTCCATATAGCTGTTTTGTACTATATCTGTTACATGAAATTATGGAATAGGTAATTTATTTTTTTTTTTTCAGTTTCTAAATAGAAATGAGGATTTTTTTACATGATGCCCTCTTTAACTGTAAAGATACCTTTGAAAATAAATTAAGTAACCTTATTTTCTACATTAGGACTTGTAAGGGAGACTTTAGATCACAAAATACATATTAAAAAAATGTTAGAACTAAAAGAAGTAAGTTTTCAGTCCTCCATATGTGTTAAAGAAAACTCTATGAACTATGCAAGTCCATGGCCTGACTTCAGCCTCTTTCTATGTGTAACATGATGTGAATTAGGGACTGGTTTCATTTGTGTTTGAGAAAAAATGCAGCTCAAATTACAGTCCATGGACATATCATCGTCATCTCTTTGAAAGATTTCACACAGCTCTATCAAGAATAACCATGTAATAAAGACAATGTCTACCTGGTGAATATGCAATGACTTGGGTTTGGTTTTGATTTAGTACAGTCTCAGCAAATCCAGTGGCTGAACCACCTTACAAACATCCATATAAATATGTAAAGCACAGATCAAAGTAATAAAGATATAATTTTATATACTTACTTCCAAAGCCTGAGTAGTGTAAAAAAATCCGTCTTAATCAGAACTTTTAGCTGCACAACTTCTAAGAAAATCCCAATAATTTATTGTAGTATCCTTGATAGGCTGCTAACAGTTTGGTATTCCATATCTGTGAATACATTTGGTAGAGTTTGGGCTTTTATCATCACCCTTAAGTGAAAGAAATCACAGAATCACAGAATGGTAGAGTTTGGAAGGGACCTCCGACGATGATCGAGTCCAAACCCCCTGCCGGAGCAGGACAAAACTAGAGCACATCATGCAGAAATGCATCCAGACAAGTATTGAAAGTCTCCAGAGAAGGAAACCCCACAATCTCTCTGGGGAGTCTATTCCAATGTTCTACAACTTTTACAATAAAGTTCTTCCTCATGTTGAGGTGGAACTTCCTCTAGTCTAGCTTGAATCCATTGCCTTTGGAATGCAGTTTCATATAAATTCATTGTCTAATATTACTATTAATTGAAATTAGTTGATACATTAAGTTACTGTCTAGGCTTACAATCTTTTTATCTTTCCAGTGCTCCCTAGTGAACACAATAGTAGGGACACACTCCTTGTTCTTTTTTATTTTATTTTAAATTCCTGTAGCTGGAGACTTTGGGTTTTGGTCATGTGATATTCTGGGGAACGCGTTATTTATTTTGCTGGATTTAGTCATTTTGGAACTATTTGAACTGACAGAATATAAAAAAGCTTTTGCTTTTCCAGGGAAAATGACCCATAAGCAGGAAGGAGGAAAACAGTTATGATTCACTCAATATGCTTCATTGGCATATTAAAGAAATGAGAAAGAAGTACTACAAGATAAAAATAGCATGAGCTCTATGTTTATGTAAAATATACTATATGTCAGCTTGGGTGAGGAAAGTACATATGATGTAACTGTAAAATTAGAATTTCTTCTGTGTGTTTTGTTCTGGCTCCCTGTGTTCCTCAAGAGCTGTGGATGTCTCTTCCCCTTGAATTTTCTTTGATGTATTTTTTTTCAAAAGGAAAACTGTTGGTTTTCTTTTTTAAAGCACTCTCCACTGCTACAAAATTTAATTTACAATTGCATAAAGAAATTACTGTAGTTTAGGCAACCAAGCATTTCAGCATATCCCTAGAAAAGTACAAAGGAAAGAATGGTTATCAGTACTGAATTGTGGATTAAGAGGATCATACTACACAGAGTACTGTCTAAAAGTAGCAATTTAATAGAAAATGTGGATGTTCATGTGAAGAATGTCTCTGAGGTTAAAGACAGCATTTAAAATGTGGATTATTTTTTTTTTTTTTTTTTTACTTTTTTTTATTATTATTATTTGGTTAAATGTTTGCCTAGAGATGTTTGTTTCGTGAATATTTTTATTGAATGTTACAAGCAGCTTTGTTAGTATTTTGGAGAAATCCTTTCTTAAGTACAGTTTTGTTTTTGTTGATTTCACTTGAAAGGGGAATTCCATTACAGAAGGAAAATTCTCATTGTGCAGTTCAGAAAATGTGTTACAATGTCACTTGACTTCCTTCAACGTGTATGTGACATAGCACAAATAATCTCTAATTCAGGAAGTGTCATTTCATATATTTAAAGGGAAAGTTTTAAAAATCACATAGTAATTGAGGTTTATGAGGTTCTAGAATACATTTCTTCATATGAAGTCCCTTGTGCCTTTTTTTGCCCTGGCTTTTGAGTCTTGTAGAGAGGAGAGTGTCTTCTTTGAAGTCTGCAACTGAAGTGGGTTGCAATACAGCATGAAGAGAGACACCTTTCAACAACTTATAATATCTGTGTTCTTCTCCTGTAAACTTAGGTCATGCTTTTGTAGAAGACCCTCAAGCAAACATTTTACTGGACAGAATCAGCCCAAAGTTTCTATAATACTGCCTTTTTTGACACAGGGAAGACCTAGTCCATTATTTCAAATACTGCCTCTGCGTTAGCTCATGGTATATCCCAGTTATGAAAATGAAGATAGAATATCACAGTGTGCAGTTGATTTTTTCAGTACTTTATTGTGTATCAGTACTTTATTGAGTATCAGTACAGTATTTGAAAATAGTTGCCCTGAACAGCCAGCTCCAGCACTGACTGCAACAAAGAAAAATTCAATGGAGTGCTTTTCTAGAGGCGTTCTTCTTCCCACTGCAAATAAAATTGATTGTTATTTGATGGCAAAGTGATTTCTCTCAAAACGTACTTTATTATCAGCAACACAATTTATGTCAAGAAAGCAGCAAGTTTCATGAGTTTATAATATCTGAAGCTTATGTCCGTATCCAGCAAGAAAAAATCCTTACTGATTTGGTCTTTCATATACAGCTACATCACTTTGATTAGAAGAACCATAGCTAAAAATATCTTTCTGTAAATCATGGCTAGGTTTACCACTTATTTCTTAACTATTTTTACTTCCTTCCAAATTGTGATACATGGCTATATATACGGTCCGTTGGTTTTGGTTTTTTGTTCTCTTTAGAATCTGTGGAAACTAATGAATGAATAGAAGTTTCTTAAGGAGGAGCATATCTGTAGACTACCTGCTGCCTCTTCTCATATAAATTAACCTTTTTTCTTTACCTAACAGTATCAGCTATAAACAGGAATCCATAGCCACACTTGTAAGCCTCTAAGGAGCAGTCTTTAATTTTGCAGCATACAAGGCACTTAATTTTAAACCAAAACTGCAGAATAACATATATACACATATACATATGCACACATAAACATATTCTATACCCTATATAGCTACATCAGGGACAGTTTCAGCAGTATGTTAGCAGTTCCTTACGTATTTGGGTCACACTAGAGCAGCACTGGGTATTCCCTAGGTGTGGGACATCCCTGGAACTGAGCAGGCCACCACTGGTGTGAGCACATAAGGGAACTTAAATGTCTTTTTACCCTGGCTGCTCCTGGCTGTCAGTGGAGTGTCTACTTATACTAATGCCTGTCTAAATCCTTGTGGGGTACAAACCTAGCAAGTGAGCAACACACAGTGTTATTAATCACATAATACGAATTCATAAAACACAGGTACTATCCAACAGATAGTAAAAAGAGCAAATGGAATTTAGCTGTTCTAAACTTTTAAAATATTTATAAGGAGGTTTATATTGGGGGGGGAAGTAATTTTTAATATATTGCATGAGCATTACATTTCATCTGCTGTTAATTTTTATAGTTTTTCTGGATGAAACTCAACAGTTTGTTTTGCTTTGTTTCAATATAACTCAGTTGCCTATAAGTTGTTTAAATGGACTAAACATAATAATGTGTACCCTTTACTCAGTTAATACTCAGTTTTATGTTTATTTAAAAGCATATTGTTACACAGGCTAATACAGTACACATTGAGCATTGAGCCACATGTCCCATGTGAAGTTTGGTGGGAGTTTTATTGCTGTATCTCCCTTTATTGTTTTGAAAGGGTTCCTCACAGAGTTAAGAAAGCCAATATACTTAGGTGATATTAGGCTGTAAACATAAGTTATTTTCTAATAGGTGGTTTAAAAAAACAGCTAAACCATTAAAATATTTTAATTACAAAATAAGTGGTGATTGCAATAATAAAATCAGATATAATAAAATCCTTGAATGACCTAAATTTGCAACTCCTACTTGTTAAATTATGATTCTTTATACTTACCAAGGGTCTTATCATGTAAGTTAAAAACATAATGCTAAAGCTGAAAGATTAAATGAAAACAATATTAATTAGAAAAGAAGTCTACTGACTAAGTTATAGAGAATTCAGTATTTTTCCTAGTTATTTTATGGGTTACATATTCTTTAACATCTTCAGCACCTATTTTAATTCCCAAAAAATTATGTTGATTTTTAATCTAAGATAGAAAGCATAGACATAACAGTTTAGCATTGATCCTGCTTTTCTGTCACTGGACTTCTGCTTATTCTTGGAATGCTTTAGAGCTATTTGAGTTTTTATTTACAGTTTACTCCAAAATTAGCTCTGCTTTTTTGTACAAACACATCTTACAGTAACTTTTTCCTTTGTGCATAACACTGTCGTTAACTTTACCAAGGGCTGGATTTGGTCTTGAGTTATCAGTTTGTCTTTTTTGTTCCTTAGGACCCATTTCCACCATAATTAGGCAATTTTTAATATTTCTGAGTATAATATGAATATTTCTGAGTATATATTATGTCAGTAACAAGTAAAAAACACCATCCCAAAACTCTAGCAAAATATGACAGAATTTCTGCCTATGTTCCCACATTTCATTTTACCTGCATTACAATAGCTTTGGTGTAGTGCTGGGAAATACCAAAAAAATATTAAGTAGATGATGTCTAGAGTAATTCTATATACGTTAAATGTCATCAGATGTCATTGGCAAAGCAACAGAAACACATTGCCCTAAACACTTTAAAAAAGTGTAATTCAGTTCCTGATCTTAACAGGTTTTGTATTTCTTGACCACCAATCAGAACACGAATAATCTGTTTCATACATATTTAAATATACACATCTACATAAAAGTGAGAGCTGTTAGGTTGCATCAGATACCTTTCCAGCTCCATAATCCAAATAACATACAACAGCAAGTGTTTTGGGGACATTTAAATGGTATTTCTTTTAGACGCTGTTGGTAAAAGATCTCTCTTCTGTGATTGCAAAAGGTAACTAGCTTGAAGGATCACTGGCAACTGCTATTGTCTGCTGAGAAACTAACAGTTCACACTGAGCAACTGGCAAGAACAAAACTCTCTTCTTTCATGCATAATCTGTACATAAATTGTAACGTAAGGTGACTTTTCATAGCACATGCTCAAGGACAGACTCCTGGATCCAGCAGGTTCTCTCACTTTTTATCAGACACCTTTTGGGCTGAGCTGACATTGCTGCTAATAGCAACAGATTTTGTCAACTGTATCCTTCTGTTGGAAACATCTATTTTCAAAAAATTAGACTGACTTCTGCCATGAAAAGGGAATTGATGCAAAACAACATGAAAAAAAAAAAGTGATTTCATGATAGAAGCTGATAAAAAGTTCATACTTGAAGCTTCTGCTTTCTTACATTGACTTCCTTTGCTCAGCCATTCACTTCATCATCCCCTTAGCCAGTTCATGAGCTTGTTAGGGGTGCTGTTCTTAGCGATTATAGGAAGGTTCACTTCTTCCAGTTCCATCCTACATTTCCCTGGTTTAAACAAATTTTTAAAAAATATTTACCCTTCTAATTGCTCCTTTGCCATTTTCTTCAGAGAAACTTTATTGTAGTTAGTCTAACTGATCATCACAATTCTGATTTGTACTCCAGACACCATTTCCTCTATTATAATAAATAAATAAATAAATAAACCCACCCCAAATTCCTTCTGTCTTCCTCAACTTAAAAGACCAATAGGAATAATCTTTCATCGCTCACCCCTTTCTCTTTCGCTGCCAACTGCATCAGCATGTTGGTTGTTTTAAGATTGCAGCTTAAACACCACCTTGAATTTGGGTATCATTCCAGTTCCTCACATCCATATTAAGGTACAGCTTTTTAAGCTGTGCACTGAGCTGAAACTCTCATGCAGGTTCTCCACATTTCAGTTGCTACAACTGGCCTCTTTTCAGCACATGACAAATGTCATCTTGTCACATTGCTGCCACTGTTCTGCACAGATTATTTTCCTAACATCTCTCTCTGTATCTTTCTTCAGTTCCTCTTCAAAGCTTCAAATACAGGCAGTTTGTTTTCAGTTTTATAATCCTTCACAGACTGACTTTATGATACCCATTATTCCTCATAAAGCAGAAAAAAAAATTGAGCCATTAATTTCCTACTTTTAGATTTTCAGATAAGCCCTATTGTACTTTCTCCTGTGCTGTCTGTAATGATTGTGAGGTACCTCATTATCCTCCTCCAAGTCAGTCATTCAGACTTCTCCAGTTTATGTATAGAAAGCTTTGGCACATATATTGCCTCCTATCATGACAGGTATTTCCTATCAGTCTGTCACTGTCATCTCTTGTCTTGCATAGGACAATCATTTTACTCTGTGTCTATGCAATGCCTACAGTATGGTCCCGGTCAGCAACATGGGGGCCTTTGTACAGCTGCAGTAATTTCCATGCTACTGCTGCTGCTACTGCTTCTGAGCCTTTCATCGCCTTTGTGATTTGTCATGTGCATTGAAGTGCTTCATTCTAACAGGATAAAATACTGCCTTATATTTAATTTTTATGCATTACTGATTCGGCTGGAAGTTTTGGTGGTCTGACCTTTCTGGGGGACAAACCATGCTCTTCTTCTGCAGCCTCAAAGTTTACTGAAATTGCAGAGCACACACATCTTTATTGCATCTGTTAAGAAGACTCCAGTATTTTCAGTCTACAAGAAATAATTTGTACATGTCTCAAAAATAAATACGTCTTTAAAGTAAGACCAAGAGATATGATTCAAAAGGACATTCAAACAGCCTTGACTCAGACCTTCAGAAGTGATTATTAAGAAAATGAAGTAGTGAAATAGTTCTGGGTGAAAGTTAAAGTTCCATTTTAAGTTAGAAAAAAAGTTAAAACACAGAAGATAGAGTAGGAGTAAATGGTCAATTTTCAGTGTGGCAAAAGGTTAACATTTCTGTCTACCACTGACCTGTACATTAAACAGCATTTTTAATATATTTATTAATGAACTGGAAAATGGGCTGAAGGATATTGTATGTGTCAAAATTTAAAGATGACCAAAAAACTTATTTAGCCTTATCAAGATCAGAGTTGACTTTGTGGCACTCCAGAGGAATGTAGAATGGTAAGTGAATGCCGTGGTGGTGGAAAAAAAGACAGTATTGTATTGAATAATATGATACATATTGAAGGAGTATTTTAACTGATAATGTAGCTGTTTGCAGTGATTGTTAAAAACTAAGTATAATCACAGTGTGAGAGAGGAAACAAGTTGTATCTTTCTGTAACACACACATTTTTCCTCTGTCTACAGTAAAATGGAAATGAGGAAACAATTGAGGATTTATGAAAATAGACAAGTGTGATGACAAAAATGTTATAATACCATGTGTGATCTCATGATGTTACACTGAATTCGGGATGTTTCATTTAGTATAAAAATACAATTCAGTAGCCTGAAGAAGGATCTTTTTTTTCTTTTATTTCCCTTCTCCACAGATTCTGTTATGCAGTCTAGCTATTTCAGACCATACATTGTGTATGTAATTACTCGCAAAGTTGTACTTTGAAAGTAACCGGGGAGTGTGGGTCCATCCCCATTCATATGTATCTGTGTGAGTCTGCTGTATGTAATAACTTTTATCAATGAGCTATTATTTGAAAAACAGGGTACTTGATTTTCTATATAAAATATATTCTAATTACAAATGCCTTTTAGGTTTTTTTAAAAAAATACTAGCAGAAATTCTAGTATTAATATTGCTAATAATAATGTCTTAGTTGAGAAACAAAATATTGCATTTAATGTCTGTGAAATTTCTTTGCTCCCTAAATCTTGAGCAGATGGAAAAAAAACTTGTCATATGAAAAAATAATGGAGCTTTGGTTCCTAAAGAC
Organism: Todiramphus chloris collaris; assembly: GCA_025345505.1. Taxonomy (NCBI): domain Eukaryota; kingdom Metazoa; phylum Chordata; class Aves; order Coraciiformes; family Alcedinidae; genus Todiramphus; species Todiramphus chloris. The sequence goes on along the minus strand of JANVCC010000010.1, from coordinate 27,042,088 downwards.
CATGATATCAGGTTATTTACCCGAATTAGTTACCCAAACTACATTAGAACTGTCTTTGTAAATGTAAGTGAATTATCTTTTTAATATATGTATATATATGATTCCAGACTTCTTTAGAATCAAAATATACCACAGCCTCTTTGTTGTTTATATTCCAGGAACACTGTGTTCATTGCAGTCTCTGTATCATGGTGTAGAAAACTCTTTACTTCCTATGACCTGAGTCTCTTTTTCATGGAGCAAGTGCATTGGTATCTTTGCACAATTGCTGCCAATAAGGTGATTCTCATTCAGTTGTCTAAATGAGAAAGCTTTCACCTGAATTGTGCAATACAGGAAAGCATGAGACTGTCGGTCATACTCCTTCCACTTCTTTGTCTCTAGGCGTGTACTTTGTGCCCATATTGTTTATCCTATTTAACACTATAGTCATATCACAGACACTCCAAATACTGTTTCAGTGTTTCTGTTTTGTTTCTTTTTTTCCTCTGTATTCTGTCTTATTGGGACTACAGTAGCCTGTGTTTGCGTGTAAACTGGATTTCTACTCCAAAGAATAACTTCTGTTCTTGTCTAAAGAATGTGTAAATCTCATCCAACTAATTGCAGATAGGCTAGGTCAGGACCCTGAAAGATGAATGCCAAGATTTGTTGGACACAGTCCGTAGCAACCCTTTAATGGTCTGATCAAGAGGGACAGGAGGTATAAAGATTAAAAGTTCAGTCTCTAAATCCCTTGGCACTGTCCTGTTCTTAAAGAAAGACACAGCATTGCTTTCCGATTGCCATGAATAACCTATCTTTTTCAGTGCAGTATAGTCTCTTTCGTAAGACCTTGAGATTACATCTTACTGATATTTCTCTAACCACCTCCTTTCCTTGGACTGCCTTCCATTTTCAAATACTTTTCAAATGAGACCCTTCCTTCTTCAAAGAAAATCTATTTAGCTACACTAATCTCTTAAATCAGCTAACACTCAAATCTTGTCCTTCAGAACACATGTTAAAGGATGTATCTTTGCACTTCTACAGAACTTTGGTCTAGAAGAAGTTGTAACTAGTCATACACTAGAGTTTGTTGAGAAATCCGTGAGTGAGAAATTCACAAAGTACCATTAGAATGAAGAATTTAGCAGAACATGCATGTATAGACATGTGCAAACACACAAAGTCAGGGTGTCTGGAAATTAAATGCAAAATCCACAAATAATCAAATTCAGTTTCTATTTCACTTATTACTTGGAATTCTGAAAAAAAAAGTTCTGTTTTACTTATTCAAAGAATTTTTTTCCATGTGGGCATCTAAAGAGTGCCAGTACCATTCTGTGAATCTGAACTACACCAAAGTACAAGGTGAGCACACTGCGGTTTCTTTCTCTGTAGTGGATGGTGCACATTTTCAGTTAGACTTTTGTCACCTTGTGTACTGCAGTGTGAAACCATGAAACTACAGGTGACAGTTCATGTTCAGAATAACGAACCTTTACCTGTTGTGTGTCTAGCATAAAATGCTGAGTACGTCATGAAAAAAAAGTGCCTTTTTTTGAAGTGAATAATTAATTACAAAGAAGACCAACGTAAAATTAATAGGACAGCAAAAATAAAAACAAAAGTATTTTAGCTTTTGAAGGAAGACGTGCTTTCATTGTCAGATTTCAGCTGTTTTAAAGCCTGTTAAGTAGTTAGGAGAATAATTCCAGTTAATATATATAGTCCTTTAGGACTGAAAATATTCTTCAGTTTTTCCAATTGACTAAATTTTTCTGTGAACTGGCAGACTGTTGGCTCCCTTGTTTCTGTTGAATTGTATTTGTTCTGACACAGATATATACATATATATTTGCTCAAGAAAAGAGAATTCTATGACATGTATGTAGCAAATAACTGCATGTTTCTCATTAATGATTTCCTGCATTTATAACTGCACAACAGCTGTAGATGCTGGTAAGACCATTTCCTTTATTAAACAGTGTTTTCTGCAATATATGCTGGGTTTTTAAGTATCTTTCATGTACCCCTTTGAAGGAAAAAAAACAATATACAAAAAAGAGAAACTATGTATTGTTAATTTTATTTATTATACTAATCTTTTAATCTTCTTTTTCCAACTTCACTTTAGGACATTTTGATCATTTTGGTTTGTGTTCTGGTTTTGTTATCTGTTGTGTTTAGGGGGTTTTTGGCTCTGGTGGTTCGATTTGGAACTTGTGCATGTTTACAATTAAGGTTACAGTACCATCATTGTCACAACAAAGCAAGGAGCGATGCTATTGTTGGAAGGATGGGGGAGTGTCCTGCACAGCATTTTTCACAGTTCTGAACAGTATCCTCTTGACCTTCAATTTAACTTTGAGACAGTTGCTCTTATCCCAGAACTGATTGCTCAATCGTTTTACCCAAATGGTCACATCTTTAGGAAACAAGATACACACAGAAGAAGAAATGACTTGGGCTTGACTTCAAAGCCTCTTATTCTTTGCCAGCATGCAACAGTCCTTTATGTTTGGAAATTCTGAAAAAAAAACCCAAATAATTTGTGGATAGCCTTGCATGTGTGAGCTTTTAAGGAAAAAAGCAATTAGCCACAAATTCCCCGAATACCTTCCTGGGTGGGAAAGTTCAGAGTCACTTAATGCACTGTTTACTTGAGCTATGACATGCAGATAGCAGGAGCACCTCATGGCTGAGTATGGTTTTTTTTCTTCTTGGTGGGATTGCAACACTGCTGTGGCTATTGTCTGCATCGGGGACCTTATTTTAGTGCTTTCACTAAATGTTTCAGTGTGAAAGCACATAACGTGCAATTGAAAATGTTTCGTGGTTCCAAAGATGATAAGGGAAGAGTGTTCCTTAGGCATGTTCCACAGATGGCTGTGGTCACCTGTGCTTCCTTGTAAAATAGATCTAGACTAAGATTTGTAAAGCTACAGCTAATAATGCACGCACTGGGTCAGATCCTAATATCTTGTGTTTGTGAGTGCCCACTCAAGGTGCAAGGTTACAAATGGTGATCAGGATGAGATAGTAAGACTGGATAAAAACTTGAGATCTTTTTACATTCTCCCAGCAACATAAGGCTCAAGAACCCTTTGTTTTCAAAAGCTTGAAAGAGACTTTTCATCTGTGAATTTCTAAGTTTATTTTTTAAAACATGTAAAGTTTGCAGATTGTTTTCCGTGCTGCTTCTGTCAAAACTAGTATGTACTTTCATTTAAGTCCCGTTTCCAGGCATTCAATCTTGTTAAACTTAGGAGAAAATTAGTGAGAACAATGACAATATTCCTATCACAGGATCAGACTTCTCCAATTCTGCTAATGCTCTTTGTGCTTCAGAAGCTAGAGATCAACTTCTTCAGCAGACGAAACCTGGCAATTTTAAACTAGAATTATAACATTATGTAGTTACAGTGAAATCATTTAAGTTCTGTATTGTAATTGTGAGTGTTTTCACATACCAGCAAATCTCTGCGCAAAAGCTTGCAGGACATGTGGTATCTTCAAGTAGTTCCCTTCTCTCTCAATCTATTCTCCATTTTTCCTAGACAATTATCAGATGATTTTGGAACTAAGGATGTTTCTATATTTTCAGGATCTTGTCTGACTTTTAGTCTGAGTCTTACAGATAGATAAATTTCTCTTTATATATAAATATATAAAGTTCTCATATATAAATTTCTCTTCCAAGAAGACAAATTTTGTTTCTGTAATCACTTGGGAAATATCCTGGTGGCGACTCTTTGTTGATATTCTACACGTATGCCAAAAATCATAAATACCTTTTCTCTAATCAGTGTTCTGCTGTATGGTATTGAATTACAAAAAAAAATATTGGTGTATATAGTGCTTACATAGATCAGTGTCTGTAAACTGAGTATCACTGATGAAGCGTACAAAGTTTGAAAGGTAAGGTTGTTTCTTCCCTGTGGTGTTGAAGTTGTTTTTTCTGATGAGTAGACAACAAATTGTAATACAGAGTTTCAACAGTTTATCTCCTCAGAAAAATTGTCTATAAAAGCAATAACTCAGATTTATTCAGTGTATTTTAATTCTCCATAAGAAAAAAATTCAAGATGTTGTTAAAGCTAATCAGTGCTGCATAGCTAATGGAGAATCATCTGTAATTTGATTCTGGAAATCTTCTGAAAACTGAAGTTTCTGCCTGTCTTGGAAGCTTAGCAAGAAGTTTCTCTCAGACATTGCCTACTAGCATACAAATAAAATTAAAAAAAAAAATAAAAATCACCTTACGTGGTTTGTTTTGAGTAAAAAGACAAGGAAAAAAAGAGCCATCATACAAGGTTTAATTTTAGTACCATTTACTTCTCTGTACACACTTTATGTTTAGATGCCATTTATAAATACCTTATTATCATTTGTGAAATTTTATGACAATTTGTACCAAATGCCTGATGACTGTAATTCATGCATTAAACATGCACACATATTTTAACAATATTTGCATCTTATAATATGCTTTGTAACGACTTGTCATAGACTCATCGGTTAAACATTTATTTTACAAATGCATTTTGTAATATGCTGTGGTAATAAACTATAAAAAGTTGTCCCACCTTGTAATATTTTCAGATGGATGAATAATGCATAACAAATTCTACCTTCATTTAAAACATGACCTCTATTCTGATGAAATCTGATACATTGTCTGAATTTATGGTGATCACCGAGTTCTGTGAAGTGCTGTCAATCTGCTTTCTGTTTAATTTTCATAGTTGATAAATGTGAATTAATCTGTAAATATTTACAAAATAATATAGTTTATTTTTTCCTATTATTTTTATCCAAATGATTCATTCAGACCAATTGTACCAACCCTCATCATGCTGTGAGCTAATTTTCATTCAGTCATTTCTGGAAATTCAATTCAGTTCTGAAATTGATTATCAAAATGGTGATTGTTCCTTAGCTGGCTGCCTAAATTTGTCACATGTATCTCTAAAGAGGCCTATGCTACTGTCATATCTAATCTGATGAGCTGTGTAAACCTGACAGGTATATAATATTAGAAAAGGTTATACTGAGCTAGTACACAATAAAAACTTTTTTTTTTTTTCTATTTATTACTTTTAATTTTGGTACCTCTGATTTCATATACTATTTTTAACTTAGAAAACACATTCAAAACAAAATTTTGATATAAATAGCTATTGCCATGAGGGTCAAGTTTTTGACTTTCTGACTTCCTGAAGCACCACACTGGTTTTGTTCAATAGTTTTTTTAATATGAACGTTACTACCTAGGAGTCCCTGACTGGTTTCTCTGTGTGTATGCACGCATGTATAGATTGTAACATTTTCATTCATTTTGTTCTTCAAACTTGAAGAGAAAGAAGGGGATTTGAGGGTTAGTTAGTTTGTTTAGGCACGTATAGAGTATTATGGGGATGTTCCTACATCTGGTGATAGAATGAAGTGATTGAGGATTTCAGCAGTGTTCTTTGTTACCTTCCCATACCTGAATGAAAACCAAAGTGAACGGTGGTTTTACTTTTGCGGTTTGACTGAAGTACATATATGGGCATCACATCTATCTGATGCAGTCTGAGTGGGTGAAGTCAATAGAAAGTGGATTGGTTTTACCTCTATTTAACATAAACAGAAATGACTACTTCAAGTGAACGCCAAGGGGAAGTCACTTTCAGATAATTGGTCTCTTGGAAGAGGGCTTTATTTCGCCAGGCAATAGGGGGTTACGCCTTGTCCCTGCCATTCACCTCAATAGTCCAGGCTCAAGAGCTTTTTTTCTCCGATGATAGTCAAAGCACTTTTAGTCAGCACGTTCTTGTCAACACGTATTCAACACACTTTTCTAAGAGACAGTTTATCTGATCTGATTGAGACATCTAATTAGGATTTAATGAATTGTGCTGTAGAAATGCCTAATTTTCTCCTTTGATTATGCAGGTAACCTCAGATGACTAGCTCAGATATAAGTGTCTATAGCATATATTTCTTGCATTTGGTAGAGTGATATCCCCCATTTCCACTTCTAATTTTTCTTTTTTTTTTTTCTTTTTCTTCTAAATAAATTACTGCTTATGAAATGAGCCGAGCTTATTGTCAATAGAGCTTTACCTCTTTACACACTGAGCATATTAGACTACATTCTACATAGTCAAACACACTCTGTTTAGATTGCATAAATTCTGTTATGGAAGTCTCTCTGCTCATGGAGAGAATAATTAATTCCCTTTCAATTCGCTATTTTTTAGTTAGTGTTTCTCATTAGCTGAAGGCAAGCAAGTTCCAGTTGGGATGTGGTGTACTTGGTGATGTGAAATCTACCCTATAGCACTGAGACTAGCAAATGCTTATTCTACATGGGCCTGCAAGTATTCGTGAAACTTCAGACTAGTCATCTAAGTACTGAAATGGGTTTGTTAAACATGAACTATTTAGTCTTCAAACACTTTAGACATCACTTCTTGCATCCTTTTAAGATGGTCTTATAATCTGAACAACATTTTCTGTCTTTTTTTTTTTATAAAAAATCTAAAATGCAGCAGTCATTTTTCTGTAGGAAAATTTTACCTGTATTTTCCCCAGTGGTCATTTTTGTTAGAATCATGTTGTCTTCATTGTCTTCTTTACTCATCTTTCAAATGATGATTTTGTCTGCCTTGTTTCATAGGAGTATGATGAATTCTAGTTGATTTTATTAAAATGTTTCTTGTGTGTAACATTTTCACTGGATTTCTTAGTTTTTATTGTTCATAGTGTTTGTTTAAATACATCAAAATGATGCAGTATCCTGGTAGTTTCTTAGTTCTCATCTGTTATAAATCACATTAGGGTTGTGTAAGAAATGTAGTGAACGTCTGTATTATATGGGAATTTCTTTTTTTTTTTTTAAGTTTCTGCAGAAAGCACAGAGATTCTACCCTTCACTGTACTTCTTGTCATTTTTTCACATACATTGAATATATGTGATATATGTTACATGGCTGCTTCAGGATTTCTGTAGTTCAGATTCTTTGCATCCTTATGTTCTTGGAATTGCTTTTCTTAATTTCAGATACAGAAAAGCCTGTAAGACACGTTCTAGAAAATTGTTTGTTCACGCTGAATATGTCTGTTTATACATGAGCATACAAAAGTGTATATTTATATAGGCAAATATCCTATACAATCCTATACAATGCTAGCACAGGTAATAAACGGCAGGGTTGTTCATCATGCACTTTTATCAACTGAACTTTACTAGTCTCTTTCCTTCTGTTATTCCAAATCTCTGCTTTTAACACTAACAATAATTTCCCAACGCATCATTTTCTGTTTTCTCCCTTTTTTTTTCTTTTGCATGTCAGTTCTTTTCCCAAAAACACCGTGACTTGTGGGCCACAAGAGAGAATGTTTGATCCAAAATTAGTGGCAAATTCAGTATCTTGCCACTTACTGAAGCCAACAGTAGGATCTTTATATCACAGGTTGAGACAAGATTCTAGCTACCTAGTAGATCACACAGTTGCTTTAAGCCCTGGGAGGTTAAGATGCAATCGATTTTTAAACTACAGTATTCATATGCATACAAAAATAGTTTTAAAGTTATTTTGATATTTCTAAGATATAAAAGTTATCAGATACCCTCAGAGGTACATAATGAAAAAATTACCTTTATAGAAAAAAAAAACCAAACCAAAACCAAAACTCTATGATGCATTTTTGTATATTTTTGAAGATTTTTAAGCTACCTTTTTTTGTATAATTCACATTTCCTACACACATGATGATGTGATGTTGTATAAAGGTTTTATTCTAGTTTTGTTTGGGAGTATCTGCATAAATCACGTATGGTTTCACCATTTGTGAATCATGTGGCAACTCCAAACTCATGGCAATGAAACCACCATACTGTCATATCATGTACTGTATATAACATACATACACACTTATAATGAGGTAGAACATAACATAAAAATCTCTTCCCTTCAGGCTTGAAAAATGACCAAAAAGTAAAGGTCACTTTTCATGCCTTGGGAAAAATAGATCAAGAAATTAAAACTCCAATCAATACCTATAACCTTAAAATGTATTTTAATGTGCTGCAGCTTCAGTTACCCTCAGCTGAAGCTTCTCTATTTTAGCTTACAGGGTCTTGTGACCTCAGCCCATAGCAGAGTTTCAACAGTAATAGCGACAGCCATCTTGGATAAATGTAAGTGAAATTTTTCCTCATTTCTATAGTTTCTATCCCTCACATTCACTTTTGGAGTTTTGTTTCTCACTCAGGATGTAGACAGTATTCCTGCCAAGTAGGGTGATTGACACAAAGTTGCAGTAAAGCAACTAAGTGGGACTTCTTGCTTTTTAAATGTCACAGTATCAGACTCATCCTGTGCTTTTGAAATGTCATTATGATGACCACACAAACCTTATTTCACCTGCAGCTAGCTTGATGGTAGTTTTCATTATCAAACATGATTAATCTGCGAAGAGAGACATAGTGCAAAAAGACTTTGGCCGTATAATTGTGTCTTAGCTAGCGCCAAGGATGAAATCTAGGAGGGTTCAGAATTTTTTTTTCTGTGAAAAAGTTTGCCTTTGTGATTCAATTTTCCTATTTTGGTTTTGCTTCAGGTCAGGTTGTGGTAATCCATTCCCAAATTTATCTCTGCATTCACTATTGTATAAATCTGAGGCTGGACCTGGAAAAATACACACTTCATACGTACTGCCTGTGTAACCACTTTCAGAAGTATGAGATATGGAATGAGGGCATCTGCCCACTATTGGTTTCTGAGGAATACCAAACATAGCAGATGCTATTAAAGTCAATGTTTTTTTTCAACAATTGTCAGTCTGTTGTAATGATAGCTACACTATGATCCTAATGCAAACAGAAGAAAGCAGAAATAGTGTATTCATTCAGAAAATCCTGTCCTGTATGCTGATAACCTTTAGGAAGCTGGTATTTAGTAGTAACGTCTGAAAGTTACCTGGACTTAGGTCATGTAGGATATTTAGTCCTGAATTGACTTTTGTCTGAATTCACCGTTTGTGAGCAATGCGGCATTCTTGATCTGTTCAATCACCATGCCACCCTTCCATCTTCTAGTTGTTCAAATGCATATGTATGTCTGTAACTTCAAGACATACCTAAAAGTAAGTTTTTATTTATATGTATAGGCTATAGTTGCATTGTAGCACTGTAGCTACAATAGAATCTGGTTTGGGACCTCAGGTAGCTAAACATGTAGTTCAAATGCAGCCTGTTCTGTTCATGTGGCTTCATAGAATGTATCTTATCATGAACTGTATGAAATGAAAGGCAGCGCATATGAAGTAGTTAAGGCTAAAACTAGCAGAAGTGAATCTGCCTCCATCCATCTGTCTTACAAACATGTCATTCAAAGATAGATAAGGGGCAGTCTTGGTGTTTGACCTGCAGACCTATAGTCAGCTTAAAAATTCATTAGAATTCAGGTCTTCTTCCTACTGTATGGTTATATTAATATCTCCATAATGGATGTGAGACCAAATCATATACAGCAGAGTCTAGAAGCTGTGAGAGTAGAAGAATGTGTATTGAAACCAACTCTTCAATTTCTGTATGTCTCAAACTTTGTTATGTCATGTAGGTGGGAGTGTGGGCATTGTTATCAGCTACACACAGAAATCAAGTAGTAAAGGAAATTGCATGCCTAGAGTCTATTCTTTTTGACTAAAACTATATGAATGAAAAAAAGGTGTAAGAAATGCTAGCTTGGCTATTGGTTACTAAGCAGGAATATACTGAGCCATGAAGAATAATCCTAAAATTTCTCTGAGGAAACAGGTTTAGTTGAAAACCCATGCAAACCTTGAGGACCAATGTCCTCAAGGGTAAAGTCGTTTTATAATAATTACCATAAATATTCATTTAATTTCAAAAGAAAAGAAGGTGTTCTTACATTCGTCATTGCAAGACTAAGTTAATGAAAGACCTTTGAAACCACTGTCAATAGGAAGTATGTATAGATTTGGAATGTGTGTGAGTGTAAAGCAGAAGATAAATTTGTGAGATGAATTTTGTGAAATCAGCACTATAATGATAGCAGTTTTAAAACCAGCTATACCTATGTGCTTTCAAATACCAGTTATTTTGTTGAGGCCATGTATGCCAGCATAAATTCATTGCAACTACAATCTCAGTCCTGTAGTTGTTATCTTTTTGACACTGTTGTTTATGTGACATCTCAGTCCTATTAAGTGATGTGATCCTTCCATACAAGAGTGATCTCCTGCTTTCATAACTGTCTCAGTCTTGTAACAACATCAAGGTTATTGAATAAATAGAATGGATAATGTGATTCCATACTACTTGTTAAAACAACAGTCCCTTGATAATGGGTAGTTACAGGGTGGTTTATATCCCTTTTTTTTTATTATTTATGTTGCTCTTACAGAGAGCTTTGAACACGCAGACAGACAAAAAATTAAGAGAATGTGTTTGTATATGTCAAACTTTGTTTTCGTACTACAACATTTTTTCTGTGTGTATATATATATTAGGTAAAATATGCATATATATACACATATATATGTCTAAGTGCAACGTTGGGGCTTATATATCTGTCTATTTAACACTTCAGTATGTTAAACAAGGACTTTGAAATACAGTAGAAAGCAATTTGTGATACTGTGCTATTGAAAGTGCAGTAGAGCATGCTCAGAGATTGTATAATACTAAAAGCTTGCTGTAAAGTTGTTCAAGATATTCAAAAGCCAGATGCTCACAAATCCAGCCTACTAATCCATTTGGCCAAACAGATATGACATTACGTACTTCGTATGTGATACAAGCTTCTGGGATTTTCAGTTTCTTCTTTATGTCATGCTGTCATATTTCCAAAAGTCTAGATAGTGCAAGAAGCATTTGTGCTTCTTAGTAAAAAAATATAAACCACCTCTAAGGACTTTGTGGAGATGCTGAAGTAATGAAGATACTGGTGCTATTACCAGCATATTATTTATGACTGGAAGTCATAAATATCTACCTAGGTTATTCTTGCGTTTCTTCATAATATTCTTTACATTCTCAATGTATAAAAGGCAGAGAAATGTTAGACGCTTGCCAAAGAAATAAAGGCCATCCCCACAGTGTATATTGCTTCAAATGTAAATTTTATTCACCTGAAATCTCCATCCTTTTAATGTTCCATGCACAGTGAAGTCTAGATGATTGGAGTGAGTTGAGGGTTGTGGAGATGGAGTTTTTTCAAAGATCTGTGCACCCAGAACTCCCAGTGGGTTCATTTCCAAAACCCATACACCATGCTATTACTTACAAAGTAATGGAGATACTATAATAGTTCATTTCTCAGTGCCTTTGCCTCTTAAATTTGGAGATGTGCCTTGGTTTTGTTCAAAATTCATTCGTTTTAAAACCTGCTTCAAGATGTCTTGCATGTAGCAAAACTTAGCAAGAGTGTGGCTTCAGCCTTTTAATGAGTTTGCTGTTCAGAAACTCCCATTAATGACTTGCTCATTAATGACTTGGTGACTACTGACTAGAAACAGGTAAGAGAGACAGATAGGTGCATATATACACATTTTTAGGCAACCTCTAAAGCTTTGCTCCTTTAGTCAAGAAAGAGTAAACAGCTTAAACATCTTCAGCAACTTTATAAACAAGAAGATGCCAACGTCATCTCCCCTTCTTTATTACCTGAGGGTCATATCTGTGTTCTTACATGTATAAATCCTGCTCTAATTTCCTTCTGTTTGTTACTACTATCTGATATTTGTATAGTGTTCATAAAGTTTATAGAGAAAATAAAGATATCCATCATTAACAGCTTAGGACTAACCCTTAACTGCTGTTTTTATTTGAATTGGTCATTCAGATCTCTCTCTTTCTTCTCCTTAAATCTCATTTTTCTAGCCCTTGTGACTTGTAACTGAGTCTGAATGCCCATACTTTAGAAGACTCTTCAAATTAAACAAACTGAGTTTTCTTTACCAGTTTGGCAAATAGTTTTTGGCCTTTGTAGGATTTGCCACAATTGGGAATGGGACCTATCCCACTTGAAAAAAATAAAAAAGGTAGCTAAAAACATGAAATATTTTATCAATAGCAATACAATTGATCCAACATTGAATATTTCATGAGAGCTTCATTAAGCATTCCATTTACATTTTTAATTATGACTTTTCAGTACTAAAATGCTCTGAAATTTGTTATGTTAATTTTGTATCAAACAAAGGTTTGTAGGAGCAGAAACATTCCTACCTTCTCAAAACAGTGTTCTTATTATTAGTCCAAGGTCTATAATATTGGGTTCACCTCAAAGAAAAACTTTCGTTTTGAAATTTCCTTCAGTACTATTTTCAAAAATCCATATTGTAAAAAAATGTATTTTAAAGAAAAAAAATCTGGACTGCTTCTAAGCAGTGTTTTTAACCTTGCTGAACTGCTTGTGAATCAACAATTTCTTTTTCACACTGTTGTTTGTTGCCCATTTTTGATATCTTAGAAGTGGATTGTTTTTCTGCATAGGTGGGCAAGAGGGAAACATTGCTATAGCACCTGCAAGCTTTAGCTATGTTTTTAGTCTTAGTTTATTTGCCACTCTAGTTTTAAACTTGCTTGCACTTCCAGATGAAAAATAACTCTTCAGTGATTAGTTTTAATTTAAAGGCAGGCCTCAGTATCTTCTTAGAGATTTTAAAAGCTGCAGAAGCTCTGATAAAACATAGAAGGTGGTGCATGATTTTGAAGTTTCTTAGAGTACTGTAAACACTGTATGTAAGTGTAATACTGCCTTTTGTCAAAAGGATAGTATTCTAGGTCATACAGTAATTAAATTAATACTTATGGTCTTTGGTAAGCCCAGGTCACAACAATCTTCATTCGCAAGGTCAGTTCTAGGGGTACCAGTTGTTGTTACTGTCAAGCTTGGGGGCAAAGTCAATGCTGAGTTCAGATCAGAACTGGTGTCAGAGTTAGGTCAGGTAATTTAGGTACAAATGTGCATTTTCTTCTATTTGCAAGATACAGTAAGATAAATATATTCTATGACATTCAAATTAATTCTAAATCGTATAGCAAGAAGTCAATAAGAGAGTAATAGTAAAAAGCGTTTGTTTTTACCATCCCATTGCAAAATATTCATCTTGTCAGTAAATAGCATTATTTTTGTCATCATTAATTATATCCTTGCAAAACATTTACAGCTTTTGATACTTAAAAATCCATGTCTACAAATAAAAAATGGCTTTAATTGATGCAGAGGGAATTTGTGTTATACATCAAATAACTTGGGACATAAGCGAAGAGAGAAAGTGGTGGAATAGTCTGCTGGGGGGTGTTGTGGAATCTGCCTTGCTTAAAGGTTGTAAAAACATTTCGAACAAACATATCTACTAAACAAAAGAGTTTATTCTGCATTTAAAGTCAGGGATGGACTAGCTCAATTACCAAGGAGTCTTCTTTTTGCTCTGGGATTTGCATAATTTTTTTTTAGCAAGAAATACTTCGGGTTTTTTTAGCTTTCTTCTTTTAATGAAATGAGTTCAAATTAGATTGCTAATCAGTGGTTACAGCAATTATGCCTATGTGTATATTTAGTGAACATTGGTTTATGAAGGTTTTTACAAGTAATCCAAATGGTATGACAAAGAAGCTACGTCTATTACTCTTAGAGTTAAGTATCTGAAATCCATTAAGACAATCTCTGAGTAGTTTCTAGAAATAAATAAAATCGAGAGGCAAACAGGAGTTTGTACAGAGAATACTTTTTTAATGGAAGTCTGTGCTTCAAATCTTGCAGAAGTTTTGTGCTTATTTCAAATGTACACTATGATCTAAGTAATGCTGAATTTTCATAGGATTGAAGCTTTGTGACTAATTGATTTTGTGTCTAGAAAACCAAATAAAAACAAGTTCTTAGGAATTTTTAATTTTCAGTGGAACGATGCCTGGAGACTTACAAAAAGTACTGCTTTATTAAATGATGGGCGCTTTTATGAAAAGACGTTTTGAACAACAAAAGTAAAAATTCAGGACTTAAAAAACTTGTTACTTTCAGAAGTGACAGAGAAGATATTTCGGCCCCCTGCTCTATCTTAGGGCACTGGTCGCTCTCTGGGGTGAAGAGAGTAAGGGAGCTGAATTCTGCAGATGAGGGAGCCACTGGTACTTGCTAGCCCAGTGTGTAGGATGCTGGTGTGATGTGGAGCCGAACAATTGAGAGAAAAGACTGAGTTTCTGGAGCCTGCTGGTTCACCAGCACTCCTGACAAGTGAGACTCTTGAATGCAGGTCCCCACTGCAACTTCAGCCCATGTCCAGGTTCTCCTCAGTCACTGTGTAAGAGGACGTGAGACATGACCCTGGCCATCACAGCCTTTAAATGAAATGTATTAAAACCCACTTTAGTGTCTTTTGGAAGGAGTCAACATTTTCAGTTTAAGAAGTGTAAAAATATTTTCTTTTTTTTTTCCTATCTGAGTGTTAGAAGTGTTTGGTTTGTTGTTTGTTTGGGGTTTTTTTCTGGGTTGCTTTTTTTTTTTTTTTTTTTTTTTAGCAAAACGCACTTTTTATAGTTTGCATTAATTTAAATTTAGGGTGTTGTTTCATATAGTGCTTGTCTTGAAGTGTCCTGCTTCTATTTCTGATTAAAAGAACTTGTGAGTCCAGAATGTTTTCCGTCTCTTGGTACACCTATTAAAGCTCTTCATTTTCCTACAAACATTGCATCATAAGAACTTTAAAAATATTCATTCTACTTCATAGCCCTGGGAGTGCTATATATGTTTTTGGTTTGTGTTTTCTTTTTTTTCTGCCAAGAAGACTCCAATACCTCGTAAATCTCAGTTCTGATCATCTTTTGAAAAGATAAATAATACTTTCATTTTATAAATGTTCAGTGACATCCTTAATAAAAATACATTATTCAAGAAATATCAACAATATTTTAAGGTAAGTTAATGAAGATATGTTTAAACATTGTAACAATCAAACTATTATCTGTATAGAAGACTGAAGAAAATATGTTGCTAGGTGCTGCACCATTTTTGTGATTTCTCTTGAGAACGAGTTAACTATAATGAAGGTGCTCTGCCAGCTTTATTTAAAGATCCGTGCTTAAAAATTACTAATTTTATAGCATGTATTTTCTGTTTATGTGCCTGTCAGTTTTAAACAGCTTTTGATATGCAAATGCATGATGACAGTTCTATATTCTGTGCCATTTCTTCACTCGAGTTTTTCATGCTATTGGAATAATCCCCTAACAGATATTTATAGAGTTTGTACTGTTATTTTGACAAATCAGACATTGTTATTAAAATGATAAAAGAAAGTAATTTTAATACTTTTTGCATTGGAAGTTCTAAACTTTAAAAAAAAAAAAAAAAAAGCGTGTTTCCTAGCTCTATTTTAAACCTTTCATAGAAACTGGGTCTTTTTAGTTCTACTTTTTTATGGTAAGAAAAATCTGTCCTTGGGAGTTGATTCGAAACAGATGTATCACTAAAGATCCATTTTTCTGTCTCCTTCAGTCATTTTGTTGTATGTGCCTATACCAACTTGTGTGTTCCATTAAATTAGTACATGAATGTCATATGCTCTACCAGTACTAACTTTGGCTCCCACTGGAGACAGATAGTTGTGCCACAGTTTTCAATATAAGCAAACTCAGTCTTGTCTGTAATTCTTGTAGCTGTCAAAAGTTGTTGCCTTACTGTGGCCAATGTGCTCACAAGGTGATGAGTTGGGAGGATTTGAGCTGTACTGCCTGTTGCAGTGCATGCCTAAGCAGTGACCAAAGAGAGCACTCCAGTCTCTGAAGAATGCTGTAAATTTGCCTCATCTCTATCTAGGTAACACTTTATATTTTGATACTAGCCCTTGGCATTCATTTGGACTAAAAAACAGACTGAGAAAATTAAATCAGTATTTCCATAGTCTTGAACAAAAAACCGTCATTGGCAGGTGACATAGAAAGACGGTGAAAGGACAGAGACACTCACCTGTGTCTAATGAAGGAGGTGACATTTCAGTAAATGGTAGGTACTTAAATATATGCTGTGCATTGGCAGTCTCCCAAGACTGCTGATGGAAGTGTGTTTGGGGAAAGGAGCAAGTGTGTTGAAGAAACCTCTGCTTTGAGCTGTATCATGAAAGAGGGAGAAGGGGACTGGCTGCAGTCACCAGGCTAGTGGAAGCTTTCAAAGGATACCAGCTGAAGCCATGGACAGCTTTCAGATCTTGTTGGCAGGTGTTGTGAAACTATATTTAACCCCAGTTTATTTGCAAGGTGTCTGTATTCTTTTCAGGGTATGTCCGTGTTAATGTGATTACTGGTGTGAATATTCTGTCGTTTGAGAGTGACACATGGTACACAGGACACTTTTTCTGCCACTATCACCCAGGAACCCTGTGGCCTTTCAAATGAACTATGAAAAAGTTCAGAGTCATCTTGCCTAACTGAAGGCATTTAACTTTAGATACCCGTGTTAGAAGCAGAGCCTGTCTAACCTGTGTTGGTAAGTAGAAAAGAGAGACAGATGTGGACAATGCCGGTTTTACATGGGCTGGATGAGTCCATGGATTTGCACATTGTCTTGTATTACCTGTAGAAGTGCCCAGGGCAAGCATACATAAGATGCTTAAAATTATGTGGTGCAAACCTGGCCTAAGAGTCACCGGTTCATGCTAAGATATTGTGAAATTATTAAAGTTAATATTCTAATAAAGTCCTCATCGGGCTAATAACAGATTTCTCCCTAATGTGGTACTTATGTATATTCATCTGAGGTGTGTGTTAGTATAGGACAAAGCGAGGGAGCTTTTGCTGTGACAAACTCCCATGTTACAGTTTTCTACCATTGGATCTCATTTTTCTTCTTCCATTTTTCTGATATCCATAAGCATTTTTCTCTTTTAGATCACACTTATGTGTGATTGAGTTATTGTTCTGTTATTCACTATATTATTTATTTCTGAAAAGACTAAAAAGTACTTAAGCTAATATCCATGTCTTCTTTTATAAAACTGTCATATGATGTTATATAGTATAAGAACAGTGGAGGAAGATTCAGTATGCACACTGGGAGAGGTCTGACTACAGTCCACAAACACTGAATTTGTTATACCATTGATGTTTGTATGAACGAACAGCAAGACCGATAGCAGAACAAAATCATGCATACAGAAAACATCTACTCTGTATGTGAACATGGCTGTATTTTATACAGAACAGGAAAATCTGAAATCCTTTCATTCAGATGGCATGTCACAACAATGCAAAATACTGCAGTGGTTTCTAGTTGGCAAGAACATTAAAACAAAACAAAAGTTAGGTGTGTGTGCAGTTGTAAATGCCTGTGCAAAGTAGGCGTGCTTACAAGACAGTGAGTAGCAGATAATTATGCACATCCTGATACTTGATGTATATACAGACATCAGATCTGAGGTTCTTGCAAATTTTGAGAATTTTCAGCCTGAGGAATTAGTAGTAGGGTGGCTTCAGGGTACTTTTATGCCTTTCTGATCCTGGTTAGAGTAGTCATGAAAAGAGCTTTTAGGTGTTGTTTGTCCCTTAGTGGGAGTCAGTATTTTAAAACATATGTTACATGTTTGAGAAATTAGTTAGGACATTGTAGTTTCAACATTATTAAACCTGTTGGTAGAATCTGTACTGTTCAATAGCTGCTATTTATCAAATGAAAACTAAGGATTATCATAGTCCTCCATTTGGCTCCTCTTGCAGCTCATGTTCATATGGGAATATACTTTGCATATTTTTCTCCAAACATTTTGAGAACATTTTTGTATAATACATCCATATGATTTTAAAAAACAAAGAAAAACAAAAACCTCAAACCCTACACCAAATTTTTTACATTGGGTCATTTATTTTCCTTTTTAAAAAAACTTGTACAGGCTTTTTAACTGGGACTCTTGCTTACAAAAAGAAGCGAAGCCCATGTTATTAATTCACTGAAGATCCATTAATTTGTATTCCTCATATGCAAAAAACCCCACCTTTCCATTATACACCCCAAAGACACATAAACAATAAAAGTGCTGACAAATTTATAACTAATGACAAGCTCTTTTAAAATTGCTGTAGAAAGTTCAGATTTACACAGACACATACACACAAGTTGCCTGGTCTGACAAGTGTTTTGTTGCCCTGGTTCCAGCCTCCCTTGACAGTGCTGGTCACTGTTTCCTGGCACTGTTGTAATCTGCGGCTGTTGCCAAAGCTGGATGTGGAGTGCTATTTTAATGATGAGAAGTGATTCAGTGACTGCATCGTCTCCTTATTCTCTTCACAACCAACTTTCCCCCATTCACTGTCTCGCAACACACAAGAATAATTTTCTAGCAGTGAAGAGCTAGAAAGCAGCTTGCTGCTCTTCAGAAGCTGATAGTTGGGCTGCAGAACTGCATTTCGTGGTTGGTGATATGGCCCCCTTTTATCACAAACTGTACAAAAGAGCCTGAAAGTGAACAGATAAGGGATTTAGTTCAACCACCAGACAGGTGAAATAGGTGGATTGGACTAATCATAATACTCCTCCTTGAAAGCCTGAAAAGTATCCAGATGTCAGCTTCTCCATGGGCCAAATGATAGTCTTTATTGCTTAAATTTGACTGGGGGTGCATTCATTTTATCCAGAGGTAGGAGCAAGTAACACCAGTTCATACCCATGCATTCCTCATGAATGCACATAAATCTATAGAGTACTTGTAAGCATTGGCTTACAAGAAAACTTGCCTATTAAAGGCTACTTTAAAGGGCTGAGGTCAAAAGTGCTTCTTTTATCTTTATCTTGATAAAGGTATGATATTGACATGCATGGATACTGTTTTCAATGTTCTGCAACTGCAGCATGTGCCTTTGCTCTGGCTGCCAAGATTCAAAGGAGGTGGAGAAGTATTTGGAATGGAAATTTTAGATACATTTTGTGGGTCCTGGGCAAGGTGCCAATGACACTGAAATCATTGTGATCCGGGTCACTTACCTTTCTATCTGAAACTGTCCTTAACTGAGATTTGTATGTCTTACCTGCAAGGGTTACAAGGAAGAGTAGCTCTGTAACTCACATGATGGCCACAGTTTATTCCTAGAGTATGTTTATGTGAGCTGGAGATAAAAACTGTGGTCTGCTATTTGGTCCCATGCAAAGTTATCTTTATTTTGCTACTGGTGACAGCTTTGTGTTGTTGCTTTAGGAATAAATAATAAGTAAATAAATAATAATAAAAGAGTAAATGTCAAGACTAGTAAAAACATATTTTTCAATATCAAACAACTTATTTTTAATAGACATTGTCTTAATATCAGATCGTTCTCAATATCAAATCAAATGATTGGTGCAAGCTAATGTACAAATTTAGAGGTCTAACAGTGTGACCAGTTTTTACAAGAGTGTAAACAGCAGCTGGAGAAAGCCCTGTGTCCTCCTATCGTCAATAAGCCAGTTTTTCTAAGCATCATATAAGTGAAAATTGTACTGTGTCTTCTCTGTAACTTTAAGCGCAGGGAAATGGTAAAGTCTCTGCAGTCCCCAGGGACAGCTGCATTCTGCATCATGCAACCTTATAGGATATATCACACTTGTAAAAGGGCAGCACAGCAACAATGTTGAGCCCGTCTCTTTATTTATATCAGTTTCCTCTGGGATTGTACTGTTGACTTCAGTGGCCTTTTCAGTGTCTGGTTTTGCATAGATGTAAGCAAGATAAGAATTTACTCAGAATGTATCACACTATATGCATGTAATCAAATTGTCACTATCCAGCTCCTATACGTGCAACAAAGTAGACTGTCCTTGAAGACTAAGATAGCCAGAATGCCTCAGTACACAAAAAGCCAACAGCCTACTTGGATTTGAAAGTCTGGTGCTTAATACATACATGCTTAAATGGGACTCTGGCTTAGGGATTGTCTAGCCTTGAAAATCATACTGCATAGGTGCTGATCATTCATGTTCAAATACTCACAATGTCCATAGTTACAAAACAGACCCTGATTCATTCTCCCATTTTTTGGCACCAGGTGAAATGCTCCGTTTTGGTCAGCTGAGGTTCCCTGGCTAGTTGGTGAAAAGAGTTAAGATTTCAAATATTCAGGGTTTAGTTGGGATTAATTATTTTCTGATTGTATATCTTTTTGTATTTACTATTTGAAGACTATTCTTTGGGAAGGTGGAGCTGCCTCCATTTTGTATCTACAAGGATTGTTTCACACTCTTCTGCTTAAAGCTGAAAGAAGACAACACAAGAGTTGTTGTTCTGCTGAGCTAGAAAAGATACTTCTCTTGGATAGTCCTTCCTTCCCTTTAAAACAGAAACTCTTTGAGGGGGTCAGAGCAATCATGCACTTCTAGAAGGCCTAGGAATACAGGTGAGAGCCTTCAGCCTGTTGCACATTTTACAGGATACCAAAATGCAAATGCAGAAAATTTCAAGGTGGTGGTAATAGAATATCTTGGGATGAGGTTTGATTTGGGCATGTGGGGAAGGAGTATTTCCACTGGTTTGGATACATTTTCTTGGAAATCTATAGTATAAAATTAAATTGCTTTAAAATACAATGTGGTATTGTTGTTTTTTGGGGGGTTTTGTTTGTTTGTTTGTTTGTTCATTTGTTTTTTTAAGAAATAGAAACCTAAGTCAAGAACCTAAGCCAAGTTCAGCAGTTCTACTGAAGTTTTCTTAGGGTGTCTTATATTTTACTATTGAGAACTGAAACACAGCAACAGTAAAATAATTCCATCGTTTAGCACAATATACAGATTTTCTCAAACAGTTATGTAAAATTAATAAAACGTTTTAATTGATAACTATTTACATATGTACAAAGAATTGCCTGCAGGTAATACAGTTCTGGTTTGAAAGCATACTGGGTATCTCATACACTTCCACTTCAATAAGATTGTTGGTGTCTCCAAATGGCTACTTTTGGGCAGTTCTCTGCTTTTTCACTTCTGTGGTTTTAGTCACACATCAATGTTTTGTTCCAGGGTGGAGAGGAAATGAATGTTGTTATCACTGAATGTTGTTACGTCCTTACATCGGGAGGTTCCTTGTGTGAGAGGAAACTCTCACAGATAACAATTCAAAGTTCAGAACAGAGCTCAATTTATTCTGTCTGAATTGCCATCTAAAGGAGCTTCTCTCTTTCTCTCTTAACTGTATAAATAGTATATAGACACTCCTAATTTAAACTGTTAAAAGTTACAAGCTGTGATTTGCCTGGCTGCAGGCAGTCTGTATACTTGCTGGCATTACCTTGTAAGAGGGAAACACTGCAGATAGATCTGGTTTTCGGATACACAAAAAGTACAATACTTTCAGAAAGCAAGTTCAGTCTGTAAGCCATACAGTCCTTGAGCTTTCTGTAGGTCTTGTAGTTCATTATAATGGTAATTTTTGACAAGGACTGTAGCTTATTAGAAACTGGAATGAAACTTGGAATATTATTGGCCATCAAATAGTTTCAGCTGGCAATAATTCCTGGGTGTCATTGACCTGAGGCAAATTTGTACCATTGCTCTAGAGCTTCATATCCCATTAGCAACATTCAAATCTATAAAGCTTTAGATAATGTTTGTTCTTGAAACACTTGCAAACTCAGAAATAAATTTAAATTTTTGTTTTAATTCTTGTTCCTGTAGTATTTGAAATGCTTCTGTCAATGAAGAGCCTAAGTATACATTGCTGTATACATGAATCAGGTATAACCTTTTATCTGTGTTTGTATGGACAGGGTTGTCAGAGGGGAAAAAGACAGAATATCTTGAACACAACTATCATGTTTTGACACACGAAATACAATATGTGGGGGTGTTAGTAGTCTTTGACATTTTTGCTCATCCAGTTTGCAGGTTTCTGCATTTCAAACTTCTGGCATTTGTGTATCTGTTCATTACTGCTCTCCCATGGAAAAGGTGGGATACCTTGGGTGAGTTGAGTTCTTTAAAAGGAATCTTACTGCCTGTAAGACTTGAAAGTGCAATTTCACAAAAAGCACTAGGTAAGAACACAGAATTTGAAATCCATTACTCTGCACCGATGAGGTTTGTTCTGAAGAACCTTTATGTACACTGACCATGGCTTGAAAAATGATACCACAAAATCAGAATGTTTTTTCATTCAGTTAAAGTATTATATTCAGTGTAGCAGGAAATGGTTTTGCATGACAGTACACATGTAAATGTCAATGCATATGTCATTTACAGTGTATCTGGGTGTTCTGTGAGATTCCCAATGATCACGTTGGAGTAAACTGTCTCTGTTACACTAAATAAAAAGTGCTTAGTAAAAATTGCTAGCAATTTTTTCCTAGACATCTAATGACATGGTAAGAATACAAAACAAAATCATCAGAAACAAACCATTTCTCAAGCAGTAATATCTACAGGACAAGTGATCTAAATTGCTGGAACAGAGAGAGTTCATCACTGCACTGCAAAAGAACTTGAAATACAACCTAAAGGCAAGTGAAATACTGATTCCAAGCTTTGAAATAACAGCAACAAATTTACCTACAGACAGAAGATGCATGGAAGCAATAAACGAATTATACAAGTCTTACACACGCAATCTGATTATTCTGACCAAAGTGTTAATTGGATCCTAACTGCCAGATCTGATATCTGCAGTCTTGTAGTGGGAACCTTTCAAAGTGATGAACTGTAATTCACTGAGCTGCTTGAAGCACTTGTAATTTACTGCATGTCTTGCTATGAAGAGCCTGACCTAATGGACTTTACATTACCTGTAACGCTGGAAACCTTTCAATGAAACTAGTTGGTAAAAAGTAATAGTGGAAGTCTATTCAGAAAGAGGGAACAAAACTACATTTTAAACACTGTTTTATATCCATATAAAAAGTTGGTCATTAAACAAAAGATGAGCAGCTGAAGTCGAATATTCAAACTGGAATATTTCTCAGTCATAAGGTGTCTGGTAAATTTTAAATTAAGTAGAAATTATTAATATGAAAAGACAACCTGAGATAGTTCTAAATGGTGTGGAATATGTTGTGCTTCAGATGGCCATGCATGAAATTCCCTTTCCTGAATATAATAGGTTTAAAAATGTGGTTTGAGATAACCATCGTTCCCTACTGCATCTTAAATCAATATTCAGGGATACTGAGGGAACATTTATCTATAAAAATATGTTGTAGCTACCAAATGCTAACTAGAGTCCAAATTGAGATGCCCCACGCAGAGGGATGATACCTGCTGGACAGCAAAGACTTTCTTTTCCCTTTGATGATTTTGGAAGGCAGTCATAGTAAGAGGTTTGATCTGCAATCACTGAAACAAAAGCAGTGCTATGAAAGAGGTCATGTTTGGGTAAATTCTCACTGTGCTAAGGGTGGGGGGAGCAGCAGAAGGGTATTTAGCCTGTCTGCAGTATTTCTGCCCCATCTTCACCCAGTGATGCATTTTAAATGGTGTTAGAAAACCTACCACTGGTTACCATTTTGCCCTGGAAAGAACTGGGCTTTCTCCTGTGCTCCCTAGGAGGCAGCAGTGCCCCACAGGCAGCTTGGCTCTGCTG
>JANVCC010000010.1:26996059-27013559 GCA_025345505.1 Todiramphus chloris collaris | reverse complement strand
TAGAGAAATCTCTTTGCTTAATACATTTTGCTAATTTAAAATTCAGGCATTTTTCAAAATGCCTTGTTCTTTTTCTATGGGAGAGAACATATATATCAGGTATAACACACACATGCATCTTCACATAAAATTCTGTTAAAGGCAATATTATCTACATAAATAGATATTTTTACTAATGGTCTTGACTGCCAGGTTTTTTCATGCTTGTGTCCATCATCCTGAAGAACAGATGTTCTAAGCTCTCTATTTCAGCTTATATAGTTGACAGTGACTGCTGAAAAAATACGGGAAAAACAAGTTTGGAGAGAAAAGCTTTAAGAGTGTACTGCAAAGCAGGTGTGTCTCCAGCTCTAAGAGTAAGTACAGAGCCAGGGAGATTTCAGAGCAGATACTACAAAAGCTAGCAGAAATATGGCTGGCCAGTATTTCAGGCTGAGGTATGGAGGACTCTTGCAGCAGCATGATTCTTACTGCACTTCTCACTGGCTGGCATCTTTATCACAGAGTATCAATAAATCAGTGCCTCTTAAGAGGGTTCAGTTAATTTTCACTCTTAGATCAGAACTTTTATGCATGTGTTTCAAAATTCACAAGCTGGCAAAGATAGAGGCTATGTAAAGGTAAGAGGAGAAGTGGAGTAACAAGTGTGCGATACCTTCACCATTTGCTGTATATTATGGTTGTAAGGACATAAGCATTAGGAAAATTCTCACCAAGGTTAAAGGTAATGGTTTAATTGGAAAGGTGTGCGTCTTCCTCTCTGCCTTCTCATTTCTGTGTGACATGTGGCAGTTGAATAACATCACTGAGGCAAAATTGTTACAAGAAAGCAAGTTCAAATCTCACATAAACAAAGGAAATTCTTCCTGACTTCAGAGGGAATTGAACACTGACTCAAGTCAGTGAATTGTGCTCATGGATCGCAAAGTTGTAAAAACTTGGGTTTGTCCTGCCCTTAGGTCTGGGTAGACATAGAACAAGACATTACTGCATATAGATGTGGCATTTCCAGCACTACAAAGCTGAGGTGTCACAAAGTGTAACAAGCAACATTAACCATCTCAAAGTTATGTGTCTAATCAGAGTCTATGCTCAAAGAAGAGAGACAGGCACATACAGAGAGGGATTAGTCCCATGCTAAAATACATGCCTAAACTAGATCAGATAAACTTTCCTCAGGAGTTCCTTATTCTGTTCACTGTAGGAGTCCAGTGATAGCTGAGATTAAATCCTCCCTACAAGTGTCTGATTCTAAGTGGAAGTCTTATTTGTCTCTTCTATTTGTATTTTAGAGTAAGACCTTCAGAATTTTAATTCTTAAAATTCATTTGTTGTTGGCAAAAGTTTGACAGACTTTTTAGTAATGGCTTTTACTTTCAGACTTAATTAGTCATTATTTTAAGGCTGTAATTTATGCTGTGATGAATTGTGTGAAAAGTGGTATTCTGTGTAATATTAGGTGAAGGAATTTCTTCTTAAGGTAAACTTCAGCAGACATATTTCTTTTTTCCGCTAAATGTTAGATTTACACAAAGTCTTTCGGGATAGAGTCAAGTAATAGAAATATTAGAAAAAGTTTTTCACTTAAGATTTATTCATGATTTATTTTATTAATAACAACATTATTTTTGCTGATTAACAGAAGACTGGAATATCCTACAATCATCTCACAAAGCAGTATTTATATGCCAGCTTGCTATTATGTACAGAAAAAACATTTGAATTTTGCTAGACAAGCAAGTGGCTGCTTTTTCATGGGTGGAAAACTTGGCCTGCTGACAGCTGTTTGACTGTATCTTGGTTAGCTCAAGCAATGGTTTCACGCAGTGTGTTTGCTGCAACGGCTCAGCACATAGCTC
Source organism: Todiramphus chloris collaris (assembly GCA_025345505.1). Lineage (NCBI taxonomy): Eukaryota > Metazoa > Chordata > Aves > Coraciiformes > Alcedinidae > Todiramphus > Todiramphus chloris. The sequence goes on along the minus strand of JANVCC010000010.1, from coordinate 27,011,700 downwards.
AGGCTCTTCCATGGGACATCTCTCCCTTGCATACACATCCACACAGACTTGCTGTGTCTTTCCCGCTGACACCTGTATTCCTCACAGTTTATGTGTGTGCGTGGGGGTGATTATGCATATGTAGGCACTTTACTGCACTGTATAACAAAGAGAAAATTGAGCCATGTCCAAAACAGCACCTACACTAAAATGCATTCTCGGGGTTTAGTGGACAAGCTAATAATGTTACGATGAGGTTTCCCAACTTTTTTGTCTGAGAACGTTTCTCTCTGCAGAGACTGAGTGATTGGATATCCTTGCTCCATACTCACAATATGTCCATGGCATTTTTATTCCTGTATAAATCTGACTTCCTTAAAAGACCAGCTGAACAAGAAAGGTTTTCTTATACTGAAGTCTTGTATTACGCAAATAGTTTTCTAGGCTAAGTGTCTTTATGGTATAAAACATTTACTGCTTTAAGATACTTATTTTGCTGTCTGATTTAATCATATCTTTTGAAACAGTCTCAATAGATTTTTCTATTCGTAACATTATGACACTTGATAAGATGATTGATTATGAAGCGTTGAGAGCCCTACCATGTGATCATTTATTTTTAAATACACATTTGTACTAGCCAATGCTTAAATTTCTTGCAGGAATACATAAGAGATGTGAAACATAAAGCTTGAGTCTGATCAAATCTGATGCCTCTGGAAGTAGAGTGCCACAGTACTGTGGTCTTAAAATAACAGATTATGACTGAAACTGGAACTTTGCAGTGATAAATACTATGTAAAAAATTATAGTCCATCTTTGGTACAAAATAAAAAAGACATACAGCTGTGGTGGAGGCGAACCAAAATGTGTTTGACGATGATATCTTTCTTTCTCTGTGCAGGTGCCTGTGTCAGTGGCCATGATGACTCCCCAGGTGATCACCCCTCAGCAAATGCAGCAGATTCTCCAGCAGCAAGTGTTGTCTCCGCAGCAGCTTCAAGCACTTCTCCAGCAGCAGCAAGCAGTTATGTTGCAGCAGGTAATGTGGGTTACCTGCTTTGGACCATTAGCTCAGGGTATTCGTGCAAGTGTTAGCCAGATTTTATGTGTCTTATTTTGTAATATCTCATCGTTCATTACACCAAGAAGAATGAAAATAAATGTGAAACTTCTCAGTCTTCAAATTTCTTGTTTTAATTGCAGAGGTATGAAATTGTGATTTTGAAACATTATTATATTAAAAACAAGAGCAGCAGCAGTGGTATATGCATTACAAATACTGAACAAATTGATATTTAAATTTTCAAGTGCTTAGGCACATTTTAATTGTAGACTTGCCAAGGGAAGTGCAAACAGAGTTATAGGTAATTGTTGCTTTAAAATTCATAATGCTGTAGTGCTCCCTTTAGTCACATAAATGGTATGCGGTTATGAAATTTGAACTTAACAGCTTGTTTCATCATGGGAAAAAAGTTGTGGGGTTTTTTTTTATTATTTTGTTTGGTTTTATGTCCAAAGAAATTGTCACAGATAAGGCTAAAAAGAAGAAGAAGGTTGCTCTTTCCTTACCACAAGATCTGGCAGCTAAGTGAAGAATCCATGAACTTGTTGGTCATACAGTAAAAATAGCGTCAATGATCAGTACCTCAATGTAATGCAGAGTGAATTTTTGATTGGGTGCTTAATTGTCATACAGAAAATGATGTGTCTGTTTGTCATAGTCGTAGCACAATCACTGTATGTTTAAACACTTCAATACCCAGTACCGTGATCATTACAGGCAATTCACCTTCAGTTGTGAATCCAGCATCCTGCTAAACAGATTGACAGATTAATTACATTTTTCCCCTAAGAAGCAGACAGTTTAGTTTGGCCTTAGTGACTTGTAGGTTTCTTGCAAGTGGATGAGTACAGCTTCTGATTTGTTTTATAGGACATATGAGGAACTTAGGTATAGTTATTTGAGGAGTTAATCTGGCTCTTGCATTCCCTTTAGAATACAGATTTTCTATACCCTTCTGTTTAGGATATTTTGGAATCTGCATTGGAAAATTTCAGAACCGCCTTGGAAAAAAATGTATGTAGATCTGCCTCTTCAAATCACATTTTTTTGTTATGAGGTGATTCTTAATGGCTACGCTACCATATGCCAATCTAGAAGAGTTTAGGAGATTTATAATACTTGAAACTTTTGCCTTTATTTATTAAAGTCAAAATGGTTTATTCAGCAACAACTACAAGAGTTTTACAAGAAACAGCAAGAGCAGTTACATCTTCAGCTTTTGCAGCAGCAGCAACAGCAGCAGCAACAGCAACAACAACAGCAGCAGCAACAGCAACAACAGCAGCAGCAGCAACAGCAACAACAGCAGCAGCAGCAGCAGCAACAACAGCAACAGCAGCATCCAGGAAAGCAAGCAAAAGAGGTAGGAGCTAAGACCCTTGCTGATGCATACTAGTCTGAGCTGTCAGAAGCTTGGAAAAGACAAGACTAGTTTAGAATTTTTCTTGTAGTAAGAATGCAGCTATCAAAGATTTGTTCATATGTTTTTACTGGGCTTAATAGCAGCGCCAGTATAATTCTCCTGCTCCCCTTTCTGAGACATAGGATTTGAGCAGTCTAGTTCTGCTGTCGTCTAATGTTCGCTAATGAATCCAAGTGTGCAAAGAACAAGCTGTGTGGTGGACACCGTACTGATTATCTTGTATTCACAGGCAATCTGTATTGGGGAAGGAGCCTTACTTTTCTCAGTGGCACAGCGCAGAAAGCATGCAAATTTAGTCCATGGCTGAAAAAGAGCAATTGAGCACAGATTTCAAAGTCACAGGCCCCTGATTAATGAACTGCTACTGTAGGTTTGGAGTGGCGAGTAGAAAGTTACAGTTTGATGTGCTCATAAATCAACCTGACAAGCGGGTTTCTCAGGCCTAGCTTGCACTTGTCAGCAAACTGCATCAAATATAAACATAATACAAACAAAACATGTTGAAGTAGTTAAATTGATCAGCAGGTATCCTAGACGTTGTCTTCAAGCTGCCCATTATGCAAACGTCGAGGAAGCAGTTGTGACCTCCTGAGGCTTTGTTTCTGTTTGGATTTGTGAATAGAATTTCAGACAGCCATCAACTACGGAATAGAAATTGCTCCCGTATTTCTCCGGAGGCTCTGGGCAATCCACATGACTTGCTCCATTATGCAGTCTGTTTTCCAGTGAGCGCATCAGAAGTTTCTCTTTTCCCCAAACTAGAAAGGAAAGGTCTTCCACAGCAGCTTGTCTTTCTCTGAAGTATGACTGCCTTCTCATACCCTCCTGAGTCTTTGCAGACTTCAGTTTGTCTTGAAATGCCTCACAAAATTGGAACTTACACTTTTGCTCCATAATAGGGCACTTCGTTGCCTTGAATTCAATGCTCTTTTTAATATATTCCAACAAGAAGAGAGAGAGAGCTAACAGGCCAGTGAAATGAAGGCTACATCCCAGTTTACTAATAGATCACTGGAGACCATGTTCATGGGCCACTGCAGACCAAACTTAGTCAATTGGAAAAACAAGAGTGCCTTCAAATCACAGGCTTCTGCAAAGAGTAACACTTTTAGCATAGATAAATTTGTTATCATCTGCCATGAGCTGGGATTTTTTTTTTTGTTGGGTTTTTTTTTTTTTTTTGTTTGAAACAGCTTTTATATACTTCATATTCTTTCTCCTGACCCTTTTTTTTTAAGTGTGTCATTAAGTATATCTTGCCATTTTCCCCTAGCACCTAATAGCTTGAATTAATATAATAGAAATTTTCAAATGCTTTCACTGCCTAAGTATTCTACAAATAGCATTATTTAACAACTGAGATTAAAGGGATAGAAGTTGATTTTACAGTTTTGGCCTCCTAGCCTTTACTGCACACTTTACTTTTTACTGCATTTGCTCCCCCCCACCCCCCACTTCCCTTTTTAGCAGCAGCAGCAGCAGCAGTTGGCAGCCCAGCAGCTTGTCTTCCAACAGCAGCTCCTCCAGATGCAACAACTTCAGCAGCAGCAACATCTGCTGAACCTTCAGCGTCAGGGACTCATTTCCATCCCACCTGGCCAGTCTGCTCTTCCTGTCCAGTCTCTACCACAAGGTATTTGAGTAATACATGCTTTGAGTAATTGCTACTTTACAACTTTTTTAACCGTTCAGTTTGCATTTGAATGGATGCAGTTTCCCATTATGACACAAACATACTCTATTATTAGAACTTTTTTACTCGTATTACCAAATTTTCTTGAGGCTGATAAATTCTACAGCATATTTTTATCGAAGAAAACAGCTTTTGAGTGTTTCTTCTTAGCATTATGTGCTGAAAACAATTTCTGATAGCAGCACAATTCAAGCACCATTGCTTTTCTCTGAGGAATTACTGAAGTCTGATTTAGCAGAAATGTTATCATTTCATTTAATATAAGCGAATAGATACAAAATATATCAGATGGTGATATTAAAGCCATTCCAAAACTCACTTTTTTTTTTTTCCCCTCCTAAGAAAATAAAGTGTTTGCCATTGAAATGCACTTTGAATCTCCAATTCATGATGTGAATTTCGGGGGAAACCATAGGGTTCATTTTGTTTGCTATTCCTTTATGTCAGGTATGTTAAATATGACAACAAGTTTTGAAGGTGGTGATTCCAATAGTAACGAGTTATAACAAACAAATAACAGTAAAGACTTCCCAGGAAAAAAAACAATATTTCCCTTTGTCACTTTGATCAGGATTTCTCAATGATGAAAATGACCTTAAACCCTCCTACTTTACACAAATACATTGATGGCTGAAAGAAAATAGAGCACGCAGTTATTAAAAGTAAATTAACTTGTAGATAAATGCTGCTTACATTTTAAGATAAGGCCAAAGACTTCCCATCTTAAGGACTCACTCTGTAACTTGTGAGGTATGTGTTTCTGTTTGTGTTACTATAGAGGAGTGAGCTAAATGATAGTCATAAAAATTATGCAGTACTCTAATCTCTGACACTCCAGTCGTGCAATGAGCATTGTTCAGACTGTGCTCATGGCAGGTAACATTACTTTTAATTGGTTTTTTTATGCATGTATCTGTTTCCTTCACCTGATACCTATTAAGAAATTGAAGATCCAGAAGTTATATAAGCAAAAGCAGAGTACACAGTATATAGACAAGGGTAGACAAAACAAAACAAAACAAAAAACCAAACCAAAACAAAAACAAAACCAAAAAAAACCCAACAAAACCAGCAAGACAGCAAAAATGTGCGAGAAAGACATAACCACTGAAAACCTCAGTCTCTGGAAAGCAGAGGTTCCAAATGTCTGAATTCCATCCATTGTGTCATGTGGAAAAGCTGCAACAGAAGCATATCTAGAGTCATAAAAATTACAACAAAAATGAGTCCTAAGTAAGCAATCACACTAAATATTATCAGTAGAGAATAGCAGTGAAGAGTCAAGCTGTTTCATGAATTTGGACACATGAGACTGGTAATGTCGGTTTCCTTTTGTATGAAGACACGTTGGACCAGAATGGAAAAAAGCAATTGAAACACAACTTCCCTCCGAACAGCTTTACCTTCTGCAGTCTTCTCTTGTGCCATCTGTTGCAAGAGGAATTCCTCAGGTTTTCTCTCACATTAAGCAATCCCCGTAGATTTCCCTTTGCACTCCTACTCAATTGCATTGATATTCATTAGTTTAATGCAACACTCATTCATCCGCTACTACTAGAAAAACATAGAAAAAATAATACCTTTTTAAATACATTTCCAGGAGAACTAGTAAACAGTTCCTTTTTAACAAATTTGTTCTACTCAAAGAATTAAGCATAACTGAAGTTATGACAAAAAAGATTGATAGTAAAAAAACCTAAAAAATGCAAAATATTGTAGTTAAAATATACCAGAGTTGTTCCTTTAAAAGTAAATTAATGTCTTGTATGCTTCTACCTTGATATTTTTTAATGTAATGAATTCCAGTCAAGTATTTAATTCTTTTGGTTTTCTCTCCTAGTTCTAGTATCTACTCTGTGTGTAGGATTCTTTTAGATATACTAATTTATGGGACATTGATTTTTTTATAGCCCTGATGTGGATGTGCAAACTTAAAAACATGGGACAGCTTCCCCTGGAAAACCTCTCTGCATCTTCAGAAAGGCCGCACACTCTGTGCCAGGCGAGGTGAAGTTAGAGTGATAAGGGTAGAAGGAAAATCTTTTCAGCAAGATGCTAAAATAAAGAGGGAACTAAATGCAGAGTTGTGACCAGCTCCGAGTTCTTTCTCTGGGCTTTTCTTATAGCACATTGTGTCTTTTATAGGAAGGTACAGCACCCAGTCCAGTTCTTACCAATGTAATGAAGATAAATAGGCTTCAGATCTGTTGAGACTGTCTCGTAAATCTTAATTTTACACATCCAAATACACCTAAATATATCCAATATTTACAAATCCAGGTAATACTTACTAGTTTTAACATAAAAGTCCCTGCATTAGGGTTTGCATAAAAGTAAAAGGATCAAACTTCCTTTTTTTTTTTCTCCTAAAGTTTAGCAAATTTTATGAGCAACATTTTCCACGGCAGTATTAAATTAAACCTTCAGAATTTATTTAAGGTAATACGCTCTGGTCGGTGTAAAAGCTGTATTTCTCCTTCCACTGTGCTGTAAGATGTATACACCCGTTTAGATTGTTGAGTTACATGGATGGCTAAAACAATGAGAGAAACACAGGAGGGTGCATGTTTATAAGTTACTGGTCATAAAGAGTCTCACAAACCACAAATTATTAGTGACAAAGAGAGCTTGGGTTTTGTATTTGTTAGTATGAAAAGACTTAACTTCCAAGTACAGCTGTTTGCATATATAAATAGTATTTGCTCCAAGTATAGTTTCTGCCTTTAAAGGGCCGGAGTGTTTATCATGTTTGCTTGATGGTCAGGAATAGCAAATAAGATATTGATATTACGTGTTTTAACATGTATTTTGTGGCAAGATCTTTACTATGCCATATTCAAATCCAGTGGCTCACTGTGAATTACTTCCATGTAATGCAAGCTAAATGCAAAGGACTCTAAGTTGTAACAATTAAGAAAAAAAAAACCAAACCCAAAACCTTAAGTTTTAATCAAGAAAATGAAAAAGAGGTGCATGGATGTTTTTTTAAGAGTTAAGTATTTGCATATACAGTATACTGTTAAGTATTAATTCAAACATAAAAATACAGTAGATAGTGGTGAAAAGAGTTATAAAAAATATCCCAAATTCTTGATGTTAGTAAACTTCATAGCAAATCAGTATTTTCTCTTTTCATTATAGTCCTTAATTTTTATCCCACTCTGGATCCTCTTCCTGATCCTTTTGCCTTTAACACAATGTGGAGAAAGTATTTTGAGGGTTATCACAACCTATGAAACTTTAAAATGTACCCTACTTTTACATCCAGACTAAGGTATCTGTCAGCCATTTTACAGGTCTTTTGTAAAATGGGAGTTGGACTTTTTCAGACACAGAAACTACAAAAGTGCCATAATTTACAATTAATTACAAATCCTCTTATTAACTTTATACTTTCTAAGTGCCTGCCCTTAATCCTTTTATCCTAAAAGGCAGCCTTTCAGAGTGTTCTGAATAAGTGATAAAATTAACCAGCCTGAGCCCAGAGAGGAATTTCTTTCTGATTTTAAAAAAAATCTGAGTGAGTTAGCCTGGAGACACAGCTCCATCTGTAGCTTCACACAGAGGAAGGGGCTGCCCAGCAGCAGCCCAGAGGGGCAGGAGATCCCTTCCCATGGGAAGGAGTCTTGCTCCAGCCACTCCCAGCCCTCATTTGTTCACAGTGGTGGTGGGGCAGCTCTTAACTCAGCTTTCACAGAGCCCAAACTTTGATGATCTCTGATGAAAATTTTCTCACTGCAAGACACAAAGATATGTTTACCCTCTGATTATCCAAACAGATGGGTTTATTCCTGGTTTTTATTTTTTTTCAGTAGAAAATTAGTTTATTTTGTTCAACAGCAGGAGGAAGGGAAGACTTGGAAGCAAATAATATACTGTGTATATCATGTCACCTAAATGAAAACATTACTTTGCATTTTGATTTTTGATTACATTTGTGGCTAACTATTATTTACCACACTAAAATGGGTTATTTGCAGTGTTGCTGGAACATACCTCATGAACATGGCAGTAATTACTTACCTTCATTAAACAATTACAACTAGTATTACCATCACTCCCGTTACCCATCTCCCTAATGCATTGAATTAGAGCCTGGCTTCTTTGCTTCCTTAAAACCAAGCTTTTCGCTGTACAAATAAGATATAAATTCCAGTTTTAAGAATTAACATTTCAATCAACTCTCTTTTCACTTTGTCATTAACTGAGTTTGCCAGTGGTGTTGGTATCTTATGTAGAGAAGCAGGACACAAAATAGTAGTCTAAAAATGAGCTTCTTTCATTATTTAAAAAAAAATCCAACTAATTTGTTTCTACATGACCTCCAGAAATTATTATTTCTGTAATTCACTATTAGTCTATTTTTAATAGCTTTGTGTACTTCATGGTGACACAGCTATTGAAAAGTATTAAGGAACTTACTGTGCTTTTTCGTAATTTTTTATTGAATCTGTTTTAGTAGTCTGAATTCCTGTGTCTTCAAAGTAAAACATTATTTGATAAACAGATTTGCCAAGCATTGAGAAACAATCTTTCTAATATATCTTGTTATCCTCAATGAGAAGTTTGAATGAAGTTTGAATGTCTTTTTCTGAAGGACAATAAATTTGAGATCTTTCATAACACAAAAAGAGCAATATTTACTTTGAACTGCATCAGCATTTTAAATGTTTTGCATTCCAGTGGGTATAGATACCATGAGCATGTCCTACCTAATTTCACTAGTTAAGATGAGATACAGAAGACAGAATTAGATTTTAAGCTACCTCTGGCCCAGACCGTGTCAGACTGAAAAGCCTGGCTGTGAAACCGTATCTTTCACAAGCAGCTCTCTAGTCTTCTCATTCTTTTCTACATTTAATTTAGTGTTCTTCAGAAGAAAGATGTCAAATTTATAAAGGCTGGCAGTGACAGAAGATGTAAATATATTTCTGATGAACTCTTCATCTTTCAAAATCTGAATTTCCTATCTTATCTGTGTATTCAGTGGCAAGATAAGAGAATGCTCACAACTCTTGTCTCACCTGTGTTTTGGGAGTCTTCAGGCAGAAGCATATTGTAATGGAAGTTTTATGACTTTGTGCAAAATACTTAACTCAAGACAGGCAGCCCTAACACAGATTTATGAATACATTCTACAAGACATTGCTATTTGTGGCTGAGGATGAATCCTGGAAACTACAAGTTTCCAGGCTCCAAGTGGAGTAGAGAGCAAATTTAAGTTCTGTCTGCAAAGATCTGGTGGCTAGACTCCAGATTAGTACTGTGCACATAGCAGAGAAGTTTGAGAAGCTCTTCACATTTTGTATGGCTGCCCATCACCCTGGGAGACTGGTGAGACAGTCTCCTTTCTCCTAGCCAAACCCTCCAATTTATTCTCCACAGTAGGGCTTGACAAAAAAAAATACTGTAGGAATTTGATGGTCATGTAATTTCATCTGTGTAGAGGGAGTTAGTTTTTTTGGCTTTTCATTTGTCTGATGCCACTGAATGGTACCAAGTTACTTGAGCAGTCACCAGTATCTGTCTCTGCACTGTAGTGGTTTTGTTCTTCCAAATAGTCTCTGGTTTTGCCTCTTAAGACACATTTTTTAAACTTAATAATTTTCCTAAATATTAAACAGGACTAACGAATATGGGGTTGTCTAATTAAAGTCACATGCATTCTGCTCAAATGTTAAACCTGTTATGATCTCACTGATGTCATTTTTGTCTTCTGATTTTTCTCCCTCCAGTCTTCGTCCCACACTCCCTGCTTTTTTAAAGTGTTTAAAGAGAATATAAATGTTTGTATCCATAGTGTGCTATATGTTTTTCTATTTTCCATTACGTGTCTGATTAAGAGGAATTACAAAATCTGAGTTAACTGTGGATGTATTGAGTTGTGCTTCCATGTCAAGAAATTGATTAAGAAGACAACAAAAATCTTGTCCAGTAGTATATTTAGGGTTTGGGTGTTTTTTCTTTTCTTTTCAAGTAGTTGCAAGTTCTTTGTAGCTTCCACTCTTTCATCCTTAAGCAATGTTTTTAGAAGTAGTATAATGTTATTAACATTAGTGATTTCTAATTGACTGCTTATAACACAAGAGAAGACAGTTAGATTACCTGGATTCTGACAGACGAAAAATTAATTTGTGTTTTACTACATGTTGATTGTGCTGGAAAAACAGCATCAGCTTTATTGTTGGCATTAATCCATTAATAACACTGAGCTCATTATATGAAACTCTTTATTTTCTTATATTAGTGGGGCTCTCTTTCATTTTATAGCTGGCTTAAGTCCTGCTGAGATTCAGCAGTTATGGAAAGAAGTGACTGGAGTTCACAGTATGGAAGACAATGGCATTAAACATGGAGGGCTAGACCTCACTACTAACAATTCCTCCTCTACTACCTCCTCCACCACTTCCAAAGCATCACCACCAATAACTCATCATTCCATAGTGAATGGACAGTCTTCAGTTCTAAATGCAAGGCGAGACAGGTAATTCTGATGAGATTTCTACTATGCTTATCAATTGATGTAAAGCTGTTGTTATTTCCAATCACAAAATAGCACTTAATACAGGTTGCTTAAGAGATCGTGGCAACCTGATTTTTCAGAATTGTTTATCAATAGGAGATGATTTTCAATAATGATGTCTAGATTTGCAGAATAAAAAATGACAACTACCTGTCTGTGGACTTAAGGTAGTTTTGGTAAAAATTCGAAATCACAGAATAGATTGTGATGGTTTAGAGGTTAAATGCAGGTTTGTGGGTGCTTTTGTAGGTGTTCAGTTTCATTCATAATTGAGTTAAAACATCTGGCAATCAAGCCCTTAAGAGTTAAATCGCACTGCTGGTTTCATAGAAAATACACATGTGTCTTAGTTGTCAAGACTGTAATTCAGTGCAAAGATTCTATATAAAGGTCCTTTGAAAATTAGTACATTAAAGCAGTTCTCATATTGTTTGTCTCTTGTGAAGAAAACCACTGAATTTTCCTTCTTATATACACAACAGTAAAGCCGTTGACACATTTCATACAAATTTTCAGTGGTGTTAGTGTATTACAGTGGAATTCAACTGTGTGGATAAAGTTACAATCATTTTTCAGGTACCTCGACAGACACTCTTCACTAGTCCTTATTTTTGAGTAAAGTATAAAATTTGTACAAAACCACATAGTATCTGTATTAAGTACATTAGTATTTTCAGATGTAGATGATCTCAGTGTAAGCTGAAATTTAATTTGTATCTACATAACCTAAACTGTAAATGTATTTTCAAATAAATACTCAATTTCATTATTGTAATATTTGTAATAGGAGACTATAATTTCACTGTCTGTGGTCCTCCTGTGACTGACAACATTTTTCTAATTTTGTTTTGTATTATTTAAAAACTGGAATTTCTCTGAATACCTTTATAGTAGTAATTTTAGTTAGTATTACTTTCGTGATTTTTATCTCAGATAATGGTTCTTTGCTTCAGGATATGTAGCTGATGCCCACCTCCATGGGGCAATCCCCTGAATTTCTTTGATAACTGTATGTGGATTAAACTATTGCAGAGGTTGAAAAAAAAAGACACAGAATTCAACTGGGTTTTTTTCCTGAAGCCAAGATGAAAGCAGCACTTGTGAAGAAAATATTTATTAATGGAAGCAACTTTATTTTTTACACATTTAATCAGAAAATTCAAATATTTTATAGTAACATTCACAATATTCATGAATTCTGACTGCCCATCTTCAAAATTTCTTCTCAGAATTGATCACTTCTGAGTATATTTTTTATTTATAGGTAAATGTTACACCAAGGTCATATGGCAGAATTAGCATATGATATTATACAGTCATCTTATTTTTTTCATCCTTTATTAACAGTCATCTTTGGCTCTATTTCTTCTCTAATTGGAACATCATCTAGCCTTGGCAGTTGAACTATTCAATAGAACGATTAAATTTTTCTGACTGCTCTGAGCTAAATTGACCTGTTTTGACCTGTTTGTCACTGATCGTAACCTGACAGGCGCTAGCAGCCTCCAACGATTATGGCTTTTGAGATGAATCTGATGCCTTATTCTTTTGCTACAGCTCGTCACATGAGGAGACTGGGGCCTCCCATACTCTCTATGGTCATGGAGTTTGCAAATGGCCTGGCTGTGAAAGCGTTTGTGAAGATTTTGGACAATTTTTAAAGTAGGTGTTTTTTTATTCATTGGTACAGGGATGTTTAAGGCAAGAGAAAGATGGCAAAGTTTTACTGTAAATCATGTCAGAATTTTTTTTGTGTGTATTCCAAGCAACTGGATAATCAAGGCTATCTGCAGAGGGTCAGATTGTTACCCTTTCTTTCATGTCAAACACTTTTCAGTTCTTTCGATAGCACAGTGTTTAATCCTCTTATTATCCTTTACTGAAGTGGAGCATCAGAAAATTTTACGAGATGCTTTAGATTGTGTATTGGATAGTAGGGGTGTGAAAAGGCACATTTTAAATTTTGACAGTTTGTGTACAGTGGGAGTTAATTTGTGTAATAAAAATTAAAAAGCACAAAGGACTAACTGCAACCATTTAACTCTCAGTTGCTAATTTATTTTTGCTTTTAGTCTTGTATGTGCACAAGATAGACAGAAAAAAAACAACACTATGAACAGGTGGGTTTACATCTTTCAGGAGTGATGTCAAAAATTCTTACTTTCAGCATTTGGTTTTGCCAGCTATTGTCTAAACCAGAGCATTTAGAAAATAAGTGACACAGTTTTTGCTTTCCACCTGCAGCTTCAAACTACAATGGATTTCTGCCTTTAATTTTTTTCCCTTGTTTTTAAAGTAGTTACTACTATTTCTGTGTTCATTTGAATTTTGAACAACAACACTGATTTTCTACCTATGTACATTACGGACTGGTCTTTGTCAGAAGAGCTGTAGTCATTTTGGCATGCGATAGATCTTAATGGAAAGCTACAGATAGGCTTATATAGATGAGTAACTTCAGGGGCTGAGACTCTTATGTTGTCATGGTGCAGCTAACAGGGTGAATGAACTGTTTCATGCTTCATCAACAATTAAGTTAATTAGCTCATTTGAAATTGCACTGCTTTGTTGCCAGGATGTTGGCAGAAACATCAAAAAGATGTGTTTACAAATGCTAGACTACAGGCTATATAACAGAAGCACCTTAACAGCAAATCATAAGTACTTAGTATTGCAATAACTTTTATAGTAGAATTATAGCAATACTTTTCATAAAGGTATTTGCAGTGCTTTCTTCATTTTTGATGCTGTCTTTCGGTTTTAAATGGAATAACTTATACTGACTTGCAAATCTTATGTAGGTATCACTCCTGATAAATTTTTGTTTATCAGTGCATTAAGTGGAATGTCAAAATAATGGCTTATTACTGAAGAAAACTGTATAGGATTTAAAAGAATCTGATTTGCATAAGTTTGTATTAAAAGGAAAATGAAATATCCCAATTCAATCTAGTGTTCTAAGTATTATTAATACTAAGTATTTAAATTCATTTAACTTAAGCATTCTCCATTTCAAGAAAAACTATGTATTTTCTAAATACATCCATCTGTCTAGGCTATAGTGTTGCTAATTCTGTGGGCAGGCTTTGCACATTCATTATGTCAGGTTTCTTGTTATAATCCACAACCACTAAAACCATTTTGATTAAGGTAGTGTAGTGCTAGGTTTACAGATGCTTTTGCTTTCCTGAACAAAATAACTGGAAAATATGGAAGAGACGTAGAACATCTTGATAATTTTGGTGCAGAGTCAGTCAGGGGTTACAGCAGTGTCATGGCTTTTGTCCTATACACCAGCAAAAAATGCCTGAGAATATTTTATTATTTCTTCCTTAAGTTCAATTCTTTCTTATGTCCTTCAAACAAACAAGAAGTCATGGTGCTGAATACATGAGGTTGTTTATGAAATAGAAATATTCCTTCATTTTACACTAGCGTTAAGATGGTCATCAATACATAACCTTGCATTAGATTCTTTAGTACCTTTTCATGTTCACACTAATGCAAAATCCCCATTACAATTAAAAAACATTTTCTTTCAATTAAATATCAACTTTTAGTCCAAAGATTGACCGTTTTTCCAACCCATTAACTTTATAGGGGATGACAGGACTAATGGCTGTAGTTTTCAAGGCTTTGCTCTTAGTCTAATCTTTGTTACGATGTTTTAGGTTCTCTGACTTGAAACAATATGATACCTGTGTTAAGAGAGTTAATGCAAGTATATTGTACCAAAATGAAATATTAATAAGGTACACTACCCCAGTCTAGGAGTGTGTATTTCTATAATATGCTTATGACAACTTTGAAGAGTGTCTGGTTTATGAAGTAAACTCCAACTTCTTGTGCTCAGAAAATGATTTACCTGCCAGCTTGATTTAAAAAAAAAATGAAAAAAAATACTGTGCAGAGCATCTGAGAAGGGGGATTAAGACAGAAAACACTGGCTTTGCTTCACTTTCCTAATAATGGAAAGGATTTAGGTTGAAGTGACAAATAACTTCAATAAATGACTTAAAGCGACAAAATCCATTTTCACCTTCAGTTCTGTTTATTCAGTATGAATTGTTTTTTTATTTTTAAGATAATTTGAGGACGCTATGATTATCTGGAATTCTTTTGAGATACTCTGAATAGCAAAAGAAGTTACACACTGTGTGCTGTGGGCAAAATTTGTATTTGGAAACGTAGTCATTGGTTTCAAGAAACTAGTCAATCTTCTCCACAATGTATTTCTGTACCTATAGAAAAAACTAATCCGGTATCTTTCCTTTGATGTACTTCAACAAGACACAAACCCACAGTTTATATTTTATGGAGCAATTTTCTACCTTGACAAAATGGTGTTGGATTACAGTTGCTCATGCACACAAGATCAGTTTTGACTATTTGATAAAAACAGCAGCTTTTGGCTTAAGAAAAACTTCAGAATATAAAGACAGATCAGAAAAAGTCGTGACATAACTAGAAAGAAGATGACAAGATTTAAACAAAATGCCAGGCACTGAAACGATTAGAAGAGTGCCAGAATGTTTACAAAAATTCAGAATTTTGCTGTGAAACAGGTGTTGACAGAAACTAACTGTTTTGCGGGTCTCTAAATGAGGAACCCAGTAGATCACTCAAAGCATTTAATAGTAGTTCTTCGTTATGGTTTTTTAAATGTCAGAGTGCAGTAACATATGACAGAACTTCTGTGTATTTTGTCTGCAAAATTAATTATCATTCCATTGGTCCTGAGTCAGTTTGAGTGGGAAGGATTTGACTTTTAGAGCTTAAACCGAAAGGTTTACAATAAAACATTCCAGCCAGCAGACAAGTGTTCTTTAACCTGCATGCAGCAGACGCCAGCAAACATAACACAAGCTACAGTACAAAGACGGGTGTTTTCATCTGTAGAGACAAGGGAAAAAAATTCATGCTAGAGAAGACAGGCCAGCTTTCCACCACATTGTGT
>JANVCC010000010.1:26986059-26991059 GCA_025345505.1 Todiramphus chloris collaris | reverse complement strand
CCCCTTGTCCCTACAGTGGAGATAGCCAGTAAATCCACATGCAAAAGCAAAACTGCTTTGCTCCCATTTCTTCTTTAGCTTGACCCTTATACTTTTTCTCAGTGGAGCAGCAAACCCACTATTAAAAGCTCCAAAAGGGACTTCTTTGATCCCAGAAGAGAGAGAGAATAAACTGAAACCACTAGCCTTCAAAAAACAGCATTAAATGAGCTTTGTAAAGTTGTAATCAATTGAAATGTACAGAGGACAGCCACTCGTGTCTGGGCTGTAGCTACGAACAGCCACTCACTGAGGTCCTCCTTCCATGATGCAGAGTGTGGTTTTGTTTTGCTAAGCCTGATTCCCTCCCAGGAGGCTTGCAACGTGTGTAAGGTGTGTAGCTGTTCCTTCCCCTGCCTTTATCTTGCACACTCTTCCTTAGACTGGGGACCAGTCTGCCATCATCTTCAGAGGCTACTTCTGTGATCAGTGATGTTTCCTTAACAGCTCTATTTTGGAGAAGGGGGAACGGATGTTCTGTTGTTGGTTTTGCTCAATGATTAAAGAAAAGAAGATGGAGAAGTCTTAACAGAGTCTACATTAATTCACAGTAGTTCAAGCAGCCCAGAAGTAATTACATCTTTTGAAGAATCATTTGTAAGATGGTTCTCTGTTCATCTGCACCAGCAACAGGGAGTGGAAATCAGTCATTTTACTAAATATTGATAACCACTTACACTGGCCTTTATATGGCATATGTAAACTGGGAGATAGGAACTGGGTATCTGAAAGTCATCCCTGAGAAAGTTTGCAGAACTGAAAGAAACGATCACTTTTATTATTTTCTATTGTTGTGTCTAAGACATGGTCTGACTAGGTTCTTTTGCCTAACTCCCATTGAAATTATATGAACCTATATGCACGGGAGAGAAAAATGGACTCATAAAATTTTTTTCCTCATCTTAACATTGTCTTACTAGTGTTCCCTTTCTTCTCTAGGCACCTTAACAATGAACATGCATTGGATGACAGAAGCACTGCTCAGTGTCGGGTGCAAATGCAAGTGGTTCAGCAGCTAGAAATACAGGTTTGTTAATGTGGATATGTTATACTATTACTTAGTTTCTCTTAACCTAAACTAAATTGAAAACACTTGCCCTACGTTTCTTGCATGAAATTTATTGATACCTATGAACAGGCAGGGGTTTTCTACTTAAAGATTTTTCATATTATAAATTATGCAATAATTATCTAACAGCAGCATTGTCTACAGTATTTTGCCTGAACTGAGACCTTAATGCCATTCATTGCAAATGAAAAATGCAGCCCCTGATGCAAAGACGGAATCCAAGCTGTCTTCAGATCTTGACATGCTGGGCCAGGACTCTTCTTCCTTCTTCCCTTTCTCACCTGATGCTTGTCTATGCTGTTCTTCAGGACAAAGGAGTAGCAGAACCTATGTCCACCCAAAATGACTCCCAGCCCGCTGGTGGGCATTTTTCTGTAAGCAGAAGGTGTAATGTTAGACCCACTCAGGGAGGTCCCCAGGGTGTCCCGTGGCTGAAAAAGCAGGACTTGGTTGCCCTGTTCAGGCTCTAACCATTAGAGGTCACTGCATGTATGTGAATGCTCCCTCCAGCTTACGCAAGAAGTACCGAGTACCCCGGGGTCTCCCAGTGCTGAGGCTACCGGGCTACGGAGGCTGGGCATAAACCTCAGCAGCCGAGAATGACTGTGCGGGACACTTACACCACACTGTCCCCTCCCACTTGTACAGGAGGTGTAGGAGGGCATTTCCCAAGAATTCCCTCCTGGGACGATTCAGAGGAGCCCAAGGGATGCACCAAGGGGCTGAGATTTTTTTTCCCCGTTTATTGCCATATGTGGAGAAAGGAGGATAAACAGCCTTCATCTTTCTTGCCTTTTAGCATATTTTCTCACTGTTCTCATGCATGTAAGAATACTTGTTCTTCTTTCAGCCAAAGCAAACTGTTTGGATCTTTTGTATTTTAATGCTGGAAACCTAAAATGAAAGCTTCGTAAACGCAGGCAAAGCTGCAGTTTCTTTTCTAAGATTTATGGCATAGTGTTACCTTAATTTGTTTGTGAGAAATTTATGTCATGACAAAAAACATGATATTATGTATCACACACATAATACAAAGCCTAAGAGGAGACCTTTTTCCCACCCCTTGCCTCAAATATTCTTTAAATATTTTATCCAGCATATCCAAAATATCTGTGGTAATACAGGTAATTTCCTCCTCTTAAAATTACTGAATCCCAGATTTACTGAGGCTGGAAAAGACCTCTGAGATCACTTACAAGTTGTTTTCCTTAGTCCAATCTCAGTCTACAGGTGTAACTCTGGACCTGAACTAATGCAAGAAAGTATTACAAAACTCTCAGAATATGGCAGCATTATACACCAAGTGGTTCTTGTTGCAATTAATGGTGTAATCATGTTGTAGATATCCAAAGCCATATCGCTAGACTACAATTTCAACCATTTCTTCTTACAAACTAGCATTTGTAAAAAAATGTTTTCATGTTGCAAGATACATTTTCCTCTTTTACGTTATGATATTTTTATCAACAAGTTATGTATTTCAAACACTGTTTTGTTTTGTGGGTTTGTTTTTTATTTTGGTAATTTGAGTCTGAAACTACAAATATTTAAATAGCATATGATCAGAAAATGTTACATTGGAAAAAGTACAGGGTTTAGTAACATGATGTTTTTTAAAGGCAGTTTAAGGGCTCCTTAAGAACTGTTTACCATTTACAAAGGCCAGGCTGTAATGTAACAGTCCAAGTGAAGATTTACCTTGCTGTGTGACCAATTATGCCATTTTTTGCTTTGTCTGACTGCTAGTGAAGTAAGGTCCATCAGTTGTAATGAGACCCAGTGCAGTGTCGATGCCGACTCGGTGGCAGAGTTCAGCGTTTCACACTGCCTGGGCCCTGTCACTCTATTGAATTAGATTGATGATGGCAGATTGCAGGGGGCACTAACTGGACCTCAGTGGGAAAGGATGAAGTGTGTAGACAATCCTGGCAGGCACTGTGCTTTGAGGACCCTTCACCCCTTCACAGCTGTTGGCACTAGTCCATTGCTAACAGTGTCCACAGGACTTTAAAGAGACACTATGGGCCTTCTAATTTATGGTCTTAGTAACTTGTTACTGTCGAGGCAACTGTGACCTCAATTCTCTTATTGACAAAAAGATGAAGTGTTATTTGTTTTCTCTGACCTTTTAACATATGAAAGGCTATAAAAGTTTTTTTGTTGGGTTTTTTTTTTCCCTTTGTTTCCATGCCCAAAGTTACATTTCCTCTCAGATAAGTTTCTACTGACATAGACTTTTATATGCAGGAATCATTACACTGAGACAAGCTCAATGATAAGATGTATCACTGCAGTAAAATAGCTGTATCAGTCATTTCTAAAATGCTTCTGATCTCACTCTTTCTTAACAGCTTTCTAAAGAACGCGAACGTCTTCAAGCAATGATGACCCACTTGCACATGCGACCCTCGGAGCCCAAGCCATCTCCAAAACCTGTAAGTGCATATTGCTTTATAAACAGTAAATAGGTCTCCACATGCATCAGACTAAGAAAATGAACAATTTAGTGACAGTTGGAAAACAATGAGTGTGATGAAAAATATGGCAATAAAATGAAGGTAAAATGCAATAGCTTCTCAAATTGTATGTTTCTTTAAAAGTAATGCTATCTTTTACAGAATCTATCCAATCTACACCTTAGGTGACACTAAACAAAGTACACCTATAAGTGTCCAAATCATTGCCTTGAGACTGAAAGTAGAGAGAATATCTTTTTGTGATAGATTTACAGATATTAAAAGGAAACCCACTTTGAAAGATTTGAAGTTCCACGCTCTATATGGTAGTAAAAAGTAAATGTAAAAAGAATCTGGGTACTTAGGAAATTTCATAAATTACTGACCAGAGGCACAAATAAACAATTTGTTATTCTTAAACAAACAAAAATGCTATTTTATGCAGCGAATTCAAATAGTTGTAATCATCGGGGTTTTTTCTCAGTTTCTGTCAAGACTGCGATGTTATGCTTCCCCTGAGATGTTGTTGGGGTTGGTACAAGCACTGAAAAGTCACTGTTGCTCCCAGCTGCACCACTGCATCAGGCCCTAGTTGCACAGCTGGATCCGTAGTCAGATCCAGACTCCGTTAAACTGAATGTGACTTCATGGAAGCAAAAGTATTGTCTGATGCAGATCCAGTTTTGTACTGTCAGTGTGTCAAGCATCATAGTACTTGCAGTAGACTATGCTTAGATACACTGCACTTATTGTATGTGATACGATAACCGTTCATTAACTGTGTTGATAACTTTTGCACATACGATACGAACAAGATATACCAGTACTTGAAGGTGAAACGCTGGGTATCAATGAAAATCTGTGTCTATCAAAGTCAGGAAATGTAGGCAGAAGGAACATCATCTATTTTAAAGAGCACACTTGCATATCACACCCAGTTAATGTTTACGTAGAAGGACAGCATACTCCATCTCTTGTGTTTTCAGCTCCATGTACTTCAAAGAAAATCTTTGTTTGAGGGCACACTTTATAACCCGATGATGAATGAAGAAAGTGTTAGCATTTCCTTAACCCCTGCCTCTGTCAGAGAAAACTTAGATGCATTATTTTTGCTTTCATTAGCCTAACTATATTCTAATTTTTATTTTAGGTTGTCTACTAGGGAAAGGCACGTGAAACTTTCATTTTAGTTTATGTGGCATATGTATTAATAAAGCAATCTAGGCACTTTTCCCATTTCTATGCATTGTGAAGTTTTTCTGTCACAGAGGCTTCTCAAGCAATTCAGGTTGGGTTCCAAATGCTGCTGAACTGTGTGGGAAAAGGTTTTCAGAACACATTTCTACTGTTTAATTATTTTAACCCCGGATGATCTGTAGTCTATCAAAATTTTATGAATATTGTTTCTTTACAGTTTAAAACGACTGTCTCATTTC
>JANVCC010000010.1:26971059-26978559 GCA_025345505.1 Todiramphus chloris collaris | reverse complement strand
CTAGCATGTGATATTTCTAGTCTGATTTAAACATGGTATGTTGGATTTGCTGGAAACTAATTGAGCCACTGTATTGCTCAGTTACAGTTATTTATGCATTGTTTTACCCTCATAGTTTTTTGGAAGGGCCTAGTGAGATCTTTTTATTCAGAACCTTAGTGCAGCTGTATGTAATGTAATCAATTGTGTATCCGTGTTACTTCAGAAAAACAAAAACAAACGACCCAGCAAGCGCATTTGAGGCAGGTGTTGTACAAAGTTTAAAGCTATCTCTGTCAAACCCTTTCAGTGAGGTTAGAACCTTTGTGAGGCGCTATGGCCCTGCTCTCAGCGCAGATTTCCACGTGGGCCTGATTGCAACAAGGCTTTTGCTTTTCTGATGCAGCTAAATCACTGTGTTCTAATGAGTTGAGCCCCTTCACCCCCACCTTCATTTCATTTTTCCTCTTAAAACCCTGGTCTTCTGAGTTGAAAAACCAATCCATTAACCCAGTGAGCCAGCCAGGATGTCTGCCTGTTTTATAAACTTTAAAAATCATTTATTTTCAGAAGCCCAACGTTAGTGAAAAACATACCCACCAGCTTAGGCTATGGAGCAGCTCTTAATGCAAGCTTGCAGGTAAAAAATACTAAATTATTCTTTCTTTGCACACACTAATTATGTTCTTATGTATGACATTTAATTTCCTGTTATACTTTGGTGTAGAGTTACATATATTTCTGTGTATGTGGACCTGATGGTCATTCTAAATAGTTGGGTTTATCATCCAAGTAAGTTGTATTACCTAGCACTGCGAGAAGTACTAGTTCTAATTCATGCTACTTTTGATGTGAAGAAGCAAGAAGGACACCCTGTGGCAAAATCTGGAACACTCAGTTTTGCTGCAAATGTTAGATTGATAGAAGCTTTTGCAAATGCATGTGGATATGCATTAATATTTATCCAAGCTGTCATAAATGATTTCACATCATAGTGTTGGGGAACATGGTGCTCATGGCAAAAACTTTAAAGTTTAATTATAATATATAATTTTTATGCAGAAGAGGCAAATGTCAGGACTTTTTTATTTTGAGTTAAGTTCTGGTCATTTTTTAAAGTATAGCAGCTGTCTGCATTATAAAGGAGCCATACATTGTGTGGAAGGGCATAGGGGTTAAGTGTAATTCAAAGTCAAAAAATGATGTAAAACCAGAAAGTGCTATGAATATTGGAACATAGTTAACAATGGATAATAATGAAACCGATGTAAGAGAAATAGTAAAGAAGAAATAAAGATGCTGTTATATTCATCCTGTGAAAATAATTGGAAAATGCACAAAGTCCTTCTGACCACCTCTGCAAATACCCCAAATGAGCTGCTATTAGTGTGTACATTCACAGGTGTATGAAACATTTAGAAGTGATTTGTGTATGTATGGACTAATAATTTTATTTTTACTCTTCACTTTGGTAGGCTGCACTGGCAGAAAGTAGTTTACCATTGCTTAGTAACCCAGGATTGATAAATAACGCATCCAGTGGCTTACTGCAGGCAGTCCATGAAGATCTCAATGGTTCGCTGGATCACATTGACAGTAATGGAAATAGCAGTCCGGGCTGCTCTCCTCAGCCTCACATGTAAGTGCAGTTAGCATCCTTCCACGAAAAAATGCCTTAGTCTAAGACACAATATTACTCAGAAGTGCTCTGAAACATATTAAGTGAAACAGCTGGAACTATCTGTTTGAAACTAAACATTTATATTAAAACATTTAAATAGATGAGTGTTCATTTACTTTGTAGTAAGATTGGTGTAAGCTTTTCTATTTCCTTTTTTTTTTTTTTTTAATTTTTCCTGGGGTTTTTTTTTTTTTTTTCTTTTTAAATCTCTTCAACTTGCTTGCAAACATTGAATGTAATGGGAGGCTGATCTCTGTGGTCATTTTCACAGCCTGATTTGTAAGGTATAGTCAGAATGTTCATGTTGGAATTAGTTGTAATTTTAACTATGAGTCTCTAAACCATTTATGAACTGTAGTGAAGATATTGCCCATTTATATAAACCGTAAAATGCAAAGTTTAACTGTTGCCCACAGTTTACATAGAAGCCAGTAAAGTGTAACTTTTTGCCTGTCGTATAAATCAGTGTAATTACATATTCAAGTTTAATTACTGGTGCGTCTGTATTGGCATGGTTTATATGTTATATTTTATGCAAGACTACGATTCCTATTAATATTTAGCAGCTAACTATATCATTAATTACTCTAAAATCTTTCCCCTACCATCTTTTTAATGGAGCTGAGAGAGTGGAAGTATTAAAAATTGATGTATTGTGGATTTCAGAAATGTGTCTGAAGCTTTAGAAATGCCTGGCCTTAATCAGTGGTGTCAAACGTGGCACTTTCTTGTTTACTAAATAGTAAAACATGTATCTTGGAGGTATTGTTTCCCAGGTTATTTATATAATAATTAGCAGTGTGATATCTAAGTAGACTTAGATTTAAGTTTACTGCAGGATAATTTTTAATGTGTGTGTACAATTAGGGTCTCTCTTTTTTTTTTTTTTTTCTCCTATGTTTAAAATTGCTAATCTGGTTTGCCTTTTTTCATTCCATTTTCTTTTTCACATTTTTTATGTTCTTTTAATTTCTAGAGTGGGATATTTAATGCTAACAGTAACTGAGACCAAACTCCCTTTTTACTTATGTTCTGGTGTGTGAAGAATCCATTTTGAGCTGACCTTTTTTAGGGGAAATAGTTCGCCGAGTTTCTCTTCCTTTGTTTGGCATGTTAATATATCTGTGATCACATAGAAATGTTTATTGTCACACATTTAATTGTTTTATTGCACATTTATTCTACTTGCCTTTGAAAATAATACACTGTGAACATTCATGTATTTTATCAGGTTCCAAACCATTACTTTTTCAAAATGGAAAAATTTGTCTTTTGGAAGTGTCTTTAGATGTATTAAATAATACAAAAGAAGTAATAAAACTTGAAGTAGAAAGAACATGAATATATGCTCTTGAGAGTAACACTACTCTAAAACAAGTAAAGTGAGCAATCAGACAAAAGTTTTTATATCCCATGCTTTATGCTATCAACCATGCAGTGGGTAGCTTGAGGCCTTTTACTTTTAGCAGTTCTCCTGAGTATGCTAATGCTCTCTTCCTGTATAAAATGCCAAGACAATAAAACTTTAAAGAGCAAACAAGAGTTAGATCATGTGTGTTAAAAACAGCTACTTTACAGAAAAGAATGACACTTGCTATTAAAGTTGTTTTGTAAGTGTTTGGCAGATCTGTTTACATATTCTATGTACTGTCTGCCATTCTGCTGGATAAACTGAGATATCTGTGCATATGATTATGTAGATATGGCTACATTTATCGCTGTGTTTATAGCTAAAATACTGCATATTGTAGCAATTCTTGTCTGTAAAAAAGGCAAATCACTTGAGTTACACCCTAACTCAAGATTCAGCCTTCCTCTCTCATTTCTATGATATGTCATTTGTCAAAACAGGCAGTTTGAGGACTAGCCGTGGTGACTCTTTTGAAACTTACGACTACGTGTTGCTCAGTTCTTGATAGATTGAAGTAACAGAATGTAAATGCACTGAGATACCACTGGAGAAGGAGGTTATGCTCATTCATCCCTGGCACCAAATTTAGTGCAAGATTACTGGGCTCCTCTGAGACCATGAACCATCAACCAACAGGCTGTGACTAGGTACCTGCTCACTTGTGAAATGTTTGCCTTTTCCTTTCTGAGGGAGCCAAGAATATGAAAAAGGGAATAAATGCAATCTGCAAGGAGAAGTCAGGGAAGGGGAAAGGAAAGGCTTGTGCAGGAGGCAGAGCCTTTTCCTTGCTTCCATGACCACATTGACCAGGGCCACTTGTTTTTGTTAAAGAGTGTTACTTAAGAAAATGAGAAAAGAACATAGGGAAAGCATGAGAGAAGTAAGATAAGGAATATGGCAAACAATGAAGAGAAATTTTAAATTTTACGTTACCTACACAGATGACATAACCCCAGGCTTTTTTTTTTTTTTTAATGAAAAATAGTAAATACAGTAGAAAAAAAAAATTACTGCCACAAGCATACACTTATTTGTAGCTTCCTGAGAAGGCTCACACTGGACATCTGGGTGTTTCTCCCCTAGAGAAGTGTTTTTAGGGGGGGGGGAGGGGTCACAATTACTGCACTCACCTATAAAGTCAGTGGCTCTGTTAATCTCCAAGGAGATTAAACCTTCATCTCCCGATTCCCAGGAAAGCGTACTAGCCACAACACCAGGAATATGTTGAGCGATTGTGTTGCCTACCATCTTGAAGCTGGCACACAGCCAGGAGCAATGGAGCGTGATATTAGGGAAGGAGGGAAGAAGTTGTGTGCAATTTAGAGATTGGAGCATTCAGTTGGGAAGGGGTAGAGTTTGGATTCTAGACAAGCTTCCAGGGAGAGACATTTGTTTGGTATTAGAGCATCAGCAGGAAATATCAAAGGAGTCCTAGTGACAAAGCCAAGCATCTCAGCTAGGCATTTGTGATTAATATCATTTTATCAGATAAATAGATGACAGAAGAACTTCCCTATTTTGGAATGTTGATATTAATTTTTTAGCGTAAATTTATCTTTTTATAAACATAATGAAAATTGTATGTGTACACTAGTCAGTATTTCTGTGCTTTGAGCATGAGAACATTATCAGAGAAATTGATTGCTATTATTCTGATACCTTAGATATTCAGTGTCAGAAAGTGAGGAAATTATGTCAGTCTTTCAGTTTGAACCTGCTACTTCACAGCTGCTTTTTGAAACAGAGTGGTAAAAGCAGTTAGAGTTAGCAACTTAACCATCTGTGGACACATACCTAACATAGGTGGGTGAATCAGCTTACGTGGAAAATAGTCTTTGTTCATTGATTAAAGAAAGATGGTAGGTATATTACTTCAAGTAAATGTATAACATTTAAATGCTTGTTAAGTGCAGTGAATCCCAGCCAGTGTATTTAAAGCAGTGGCACTTTAAAAGTTTTACCTTGGATAACAATATATAATATGCTCCATTTCTTAAACTTCTTGAACACTTAAAAATACTGTGGTAACTTTTAGGTGATGAGTATAACCATTGCCTGGTAGCTGGGGTATGTCCTCTGTTAATAATTACGTAAAGCATCTGAAATGTAATGCTTCATGTCTCTCAGTTTCCGTGCCCAGTCTGATGAAAGATCATAATACCATGATCCGGTATGCAGCATTTCACTAGTGGGATCTCAAATCCTAAGTTTACTTTTCTGTGTTTCCACAGTATTAAATCCAAGTTCTGTTTTTGATTGGTCTTCAAATCTGATTCCTGGTACATTGATGTGGGCACTAAGTGTTCCCTTGACATAAATCTTCACTGAGAAAATATGTTACTTATTCCGGGCGTGTATATTCTGCTCAATTTTCCAATTTCCTCTAATATCAGTTGTCAACAATCAATGTCAGGCAATTATCTTTTTGTTTAAATCAATACTTCTTCCTTCATTTTTTCAAAAAATGGACTACTGCAAAATTACTGTCGGTTTTAGCTGATACACCACAGGTTTCAAGGTAACAAACACAACAGAAGGGATTCTACATACAGAAATTCATTATTCATGTAGAACTAGGTGTTGCTAATCTTGCATAACAGTTGTACATGGATTTAGTTGGAAGCCCCACAGTACACACCTTTGTGGTATAAATGCAGACTTCTGAAGTATATAAAGACACCACAAGCATCCAAACAAGTGCCATTAAAGCTGCTTTGTTGTGGGAAACTTTGGAAAAACTTTTATCATTCCTGAAGAAACAACACTGGATAAGGCATGGAATGATACATAGGGACAATAATGACAGCTTGTGCATTAAAGATAACATGACTTCTTTTTAACCTGTGTATCATAGCCAGTATGCTACTGAAGAGTTTTGTAGGGGCTTGAAAGTCGGTTCCTTTGGAACCAATAAATTCAGATTCTTAAATTAGCATCAGGATCATAATGAAATCAACTTTGTGCTATTATTTATCCTGTCTCTGTTATATGTTCAAGAGTTCTCGCTCTCGAGGGAGGAATATCAGGGATGAAAATCAAGTTCAACTGTGTTTCTGGTGTTTGTCTCTGCATTTGTAGTAGATTGATCACACTGAAGTGATTTCTGTAGCTGGCACAGACCAAGAGATTCTTGGATACTTCGTGCATCTTTTGTCCCCTTTTTCACATTTTGGCAACTGCATCATGTAAAATGCCATTTTACTTCTTTATATAAACTTGGGGGTAAAAGCTAAAATGTTAAATGTACAAGACTGTAGCCATTGAGTGAAAAGAATTAAATTGATCATCATAAAACTCAGAAGATTGTAGGCTAAGAAAATGTAGTCTTGCCATAGGAAACAATGGGGTGGTTACGCCATTCTGTTAATACTCACTGCAGCTTATTTAATATGGAGTGGGAGGAGTTAGCAAAGGAGATAGGTAAAGCAAATACCCTGCTGGTGAGGTTTTGTGGAAGGAGGCTGTTGTCATGGTTTTCTCTCTGCTCAAGCTGTATGAGAGTGTAGACTGAGGACAAAGTACCTAATCTCTTATATTCTCAGTTGGTTTATGGAAGTAGTCCAGCTCCTAACAGCAAATCCAGAATCCTGGAGATAACAGATGTCAATCTAATTTCTGGGATTTTAATTGCTGACTACTTTAAAAAAAATCCAAACATTTAAAAATTATTGTTTTCAGAGTCACTTCTTAAAAAGTGAATTCATGTATCTTCATCTCATATATGACTTTTTGTGTTCAGCTATTGTAGTGCTGTACTCTGCAAGATGGGAATTGTTTGAAGCCGAATGTGAATACGTACATATATCCTATAATATTTAAAGCTGTTTCTAGAAAATGTTACATATATAGCTACATATATAGCTTTTGTCCAAATGGAAAAAAGTCAGTCTGAGATAAATTATAAAAAAATGAGCTTGTTCAGTGTAGTTCTTCATCTTCAGTTCTGCTCATAAAAAACTTAAGTTCCAACCATCTGTGGTTGCAGTCACCTTTTCCTTTGTATTCTGCTGTTGTTCCCAACCCTACTCCTTTACCTTTCCCACTCTTGCCCTGACTGGATTATTTCTCTCTGCAGTTCTATCTGCATAATCATCAAACTTGGGGTTTTTTTCCTTTTTTTTTTTTTTTTCAAACTTTTTTATCTTTAAATTTTATTCCCAGAGGCAAATATGATTATTCTGCTCTAAGATCATTTACTTTTGAGGTGCTTCAGTTTGAAAGCATTCCATTGTCAGGTCGTTCCCATATCTGATTATTCCAGTCCCCCACTGTTAAGCTTTCACACCACTTACAGTAGGTTACCTATCATTCCAGTTTTAATCCCTTTCATTCCCTTGTTTCTTTAACTTCATAATGTTCCAGTCCCCTGTCTTTCCTTCTTTCCTTTTTTTTTTTTTTTTTTTTTTTTTTTTTTTTTTTTTTTTTTTTT
>JANVCC010000010.1:26955845-26970959 GCA_025345505.1 Todiramphus chloris collaris | reverse complement strand
TTTTTTTTTTTTTTTTTTTTTTTTTTTTTTTTTTTTTTTTTTTTGTTATCATTGCATTGTCCCATTTCATGATCTCTTTGCATTTACCTTGGAGGCTTGTTCTGTTCTAGGAGACTGCTATGATCCAAGCCTCTTGTTCATTGTATAAGACTTGACATACTGTATAAGAAAATAAACTCTTGAAACACATCAATTAACAGGGATGTAACAAGAATAATTAAATAGGTGAGAAGCATGTAATTGAGTGCATGAACGTGGTAGCGTTTGCAGTATTTCTGGGTAGCCGTGTTCATCAAAAACATTTTACATAATCACATGATATTTTAATGCCTGTATAATTTAATTTCACACATTTTTATTCATAAATCTAACATAAGGAAGATAATGGGCAAAGAGCCTTTGTGACAACAGTTGATTTTTATTTATATATGAAAAGAGGAGCAGCTAGGAAACAGGTTCTTAAAGGTTATAGCTTTTGTCTGAGCTTATGTCCATTGAAAGAAGCTCTATTGTGAGAATACACAGTGAAATGATTTTGGCTGTGCCTAGCACTGCAAAGCATCTGAAAGCGACAGGAAAGTCCAGCAATCCAACACTTGATCATGCTATTTTCTTACTATTTACTCTTTTTTTTTTGCCTTTAATGATTGTATGGTTCATGCAACCGTAAATTCTCGAGTTGTGACTGTGCCTCCCTGCTTTCATACAGAGTCATTCATGTGTGGACACTAAATGGAAAAATAAACAATGATGTTTTGATTAATAATATTTTTCATCATTCCCATTGACATAATTTTTCACTTGACTATTTTCCTAAATGTTTATATTATCCTTTTAAAAAATTTTGCATTACTTTACTTTTCAGTGCATTTGTCCTCTACATTTTGCTTCTGTTCATCAATTTTCTTATCTTTCAAGACTCATGTTCCAGTCCTTTATAATTTCCTCCTTAGCTTTTAAAAATGTTACATGTCTCACTTCGGATCAGAAGTTGCTACTTCTTCTTTACATTATTCCAGCCCCAATTGTTGCACTTATACAGTACATTCCCAATGCTCCTGACAAAAAGATCACTCCAGAGATATAGTGCCTTCAGCTGAAAAGTGTCAGATCCCCATTGCATGGCTTGTAGAAGTTGGTAGGGTCCTGTGGGGTTTCACAGAGTCTTTTTGGAAGCTGCCTCACTGAAAACTTTGTCGTACTGCTGTCATGAATTCTCAGTGTATGGGCAAGATATTTATGCTTTTCACATAACAGGTCTGTGTAAGAAAAGGCAGCATCTTAAATACTCTTACAAATATTAAAAATGTGTTTCAAGTTGTGCAACTAAATCTTTCTGCAATGTGGTTGCGTAACTCTTAAATGTAGTTCATAGGAGATTCATGTCTTTGTACAACACAAAAGCTGAGATGAAAGTGCCATTAGCAATGTATTTCTGAAACTTTACTAAGAGGAATTATATCCACTTTTGATGATTCCATTTGGATTTTGAGTAACTGTAATAGTATCAGCCAAAATTTTTGCAAGCGGACTCTAGAATTTTGGTTTTTTTGTAAATACACATGTCCAAAATGAGTCTTTACATTTACATATCGTGTAAACAGCTAAATAGATGGTGTGCTTATATGAGTAGTTCAAATTACGATCCATAAATCCAAGCAAAGTTTCATTCAAAAATACAAGACATTATGCTGAAGAGTTTTATTATTTGATGATTATTTAGTCTTTAGAATTTGTAGAAAACTCTGGGCACTACACATGTGCAGGTGTTAACAGTTTTTTGAACCATTCCAGATATAATTGTATACAATGCATTTCTTCTGTCTCTAACTTCTTATGGGGGGGGGGGGGAGGTATATTTTAGCTAAATTTATCTAAACTGTTGTGGTTCATTTTCATAATACGGTGCTAAAGGAAGGACTGGGGTCTTGTTGTGCTAAGTGCTCTACAAAGGCAAAATACAAAGGATTTTCTAATCCCTGTCCCAAATTCTTCCAGTCTTTAGGTAGCTACTTAAATTGTTTAAATTTTGAACTGCATCTTTAAATGTAGTTTGAATGGAAGCTGTATGTTACTTATACTACTGTCCCCTATCAGAATAGCACCAGGCTTCATGTTTGACACAATGCTGGTTGGCATTACACTGCGCAGGTATAGGTTCATTAAACCAAAAGGTTTAACCATGACTGGTAACAGTGAAATACCTTAAGATGAGCACCCATCAAGTAGTGTTCTGTTACTTTGCATGCCCTTTTATTCATAGCATCATGAAAGAACTATGTTGTTGTATCCATATGGAGTTATTAGAATTACAATTTAAAATACTTTTTTTTATTTCATAGCTAGATATTTACAGATGTAGTAACAAACAATGTATTGCACTGTATATATTTCATTCGGCTGGAAATGCTGCCCTGTGAAGCAGAAGTCTGTGTTAAGCACAGGTCAAAGTATGTGATTTAGAGACAGGATATGTTAACCCTGGGCTCTATGACATCTCAGATTAATCAGCTCAGTCTGTAGGGAGACTATATTTGTGTTTTCTTGTGGAGACCATACAGATAAAATACATTCTTCAAACATGTTGCTCTTCACATCCAAATCTTAAATCTGTAATAGCATAAATACAGGAGGCACTATTAGTATTCACATGTTGTTAACAATTTGGTGAAATGTTCAAAGAGAAGTTAGAATAAGTTTGAAGTGTTATATGGAAGAACAGTTCTTGGTGTAAATATGTAGTAGTGATGACTGGATGCATAGTCATTCTTAAGAGTCTAGAAATTGTAGCAGGTCACCAACTGGATGTGCGCTGACAAAGTATGTGCCTGTGAAAGTATACTTAACAGTAAAGTTGTACATCAAAATAAGCTCTGTCCTCACCCAGTTCTTCTGATGGACCTTTTCTGAAGACTGAGGAAGGACTGAAAAAATAATGTTTTTTGAGAAGAGAGAAACTGGATGGAAAAATGATGACAGTCTTCAGAACACTGTGCAGAAAAGATGGAAATTAACTTGTCCATTGGGAATGGGAAAAGAAACAATTATTATTTCAGCAACAACAGTTAGGATAAACACCAGAAAAAATATAACCTTTCTGACTGTAGGGTAATTAAGGACAGCTATGTCTACTAGCACAGGGAGACTGTGGAACCACTGGTACTGGAGCCTTCTCAGAACAAATTAGAAGTGATCAGAAGTGGTTTAGGTGTAATTGTTCCTAGACTATATGATTTTTTTGAGGTTCCTTCCAACCCTATTTTCTTTGATTCTTATGATAAATCTGGAAGAAGTAATGTTTTTTTTTTCATGTTTTTCCTGTCTTAATAGAGGCTAGCTGAATTATCCAAATCCATTTACTTTGTAATCTGGAACAGCTGTCATAGATAAATATTTTTAGGCACTCTTTATTTTTAAGACTGAATGAAATTCGGCCTTACAGAAAAATATATAGTGAGCGTAAGATTCACCTAATGTGAGAAATGTCAGCTAGGGCAGTGCAGACAGTCCTACACAGGTCAGTTTGACCCATTTGTCCCTGATGAGTGTGACGTGTGGTTCTACCTGTTAGATGCTGCCATCAGCTATTCAGCAAAATAACATGCCGAGGGGCTGGCCATTCTCCAGGTTTGGTCTAGCAGACAAAGATAGTCATCCTAGCTCTTCAACATTGAACAAGTAAAATAAAAGATTGGTGCTCCGAGAAAATTAGCATGTGATGCAATACTTCGTAGCACCCTGCTGAAAATTCTGAAACATACCCATTGAGCATAGCTATTGATCAACATTTTCAATGAAGACCTTTGCACAAGAAAAATGTACCAGGTGTAAGGGTAATGCTATTCAATCTCATGCTGCTGTATTAGGCAAAATGTTTAGGTACCACTGTGGGCAAATGATGATGATTTGCTTATTTCAGCCTGTTTGTCCCACACCGTCAATCTGATCAGTTATATGTTTTCCAAGATAGCAGAGTTTTATGGATATAAAAGTTTTCAACAGAAATAGACAAGCAATTTTACATAGCATGTGTGTGTGTGTGTGTGTGTGTATATATATATATATACACACACAGCTATTCTGTATCTATCCCACAGTGTTCTATTAAAGAAATTGATTACTTTTGGCTTGGATGGGCATACACTTTCCTGAGTGGAAAAAACTGGTTAGATGGACGAGTCCAAACAGTTGTGGTCAATGGAGTTAAATCCAGTTGGCTGCCAGTCACGAGTGGTGTCCCCCAGGGCTCAGTACTGGGGATGCTCCTGTTTAACATCTTCATCAATGATTTGGATGAAGGGATAGAGTGAACCCTTGGCAAATTTTCAGATGACACCAAGCTAGGTGGAAGTGTAGATCTGCTTGAGGGCAGGGAAGCTCTGCAAAGGGATCTAGATAGGCCGGATCGCTGGGCCAAGGCAAATTTCATGAGTTTCAATTAGGCCAAATGCTGGGTCCTGCACTTGGGCCACAACCCTCATCAGCGCTACAGGCTTGGGGAGGAGTGGCTGGAGAGCTGCCAGGCAGAGGACTTGGGGGTATTGATTGACAACTGGCTGAACATGAGCCAGCAGTGTGCCCAGGTGGCCAAGAAGGCCAATGGCATCCTGGCCTGGATCAGGAATAGTGTGGTCAGCACGAGCAGGGAGGTGATCATTCCTCTGTACTCGGCTTTGGTGAGGCCACACCTTGAATACTGTGTCCAGTTTTGGGCCCCTCTCTACAAGAAGGACGTTGAGGTGCTGGAGAGGGTACAGAGGTGGGCTACCAAGCTAGTAAAGGGTTTGGAGCATGTGTCATATGAGGAAAGGCTGAGGGATCTGGGTCTGTTCAGCCTTGAGGAAAGAAGACTGAGGGGAGACCTTATTACCCTCTACAGCTGCCTGAAGGGAAGTTGTAGGGAGGTGGAAGTTGGTCTGTTCTTCCTGGTAACGAGCAGCAGAACAAGAGGAAATGGCCCAAGGTTGAACCAGGGGAGGTTCAGGCTGGATCTTAGGAAGCATTTCTTTACAGAAGGGGTTGTCAGGCACTGGAATGGCCTGCCCGGGGAGGTGGTGGAGTCACCATCCCTGGAGGTGTTTTAAGAGCCAGGTAGAGGTTTTGCTTAGGAACATGGTTTAGTGGCTTTTGATATGGCTAGGAATAAGGTTGGACTTGATGATCTTGAAGGTCTCTTCCAGATGAAACTATTCTATGATTCTATATTAAGGCATATATAAAAGACACATAGTACAGTCCAAACTCTCCCTCATCTTTTCTTGGATCATTGAATAGCTTTGTGCATAGAGAACACTTGCCTGCTGTAACTTGCCAATACACCGAGATATTTAGTTGTTGCCACTAAGCTTCTGTGTAACTGGTACAATTTCTAAAACTTCCAAGCCATTAGATACTACAGAGCATGCCAGATTTATTGCCTCTTCTGTTAAACTTTGTTGTTTTCAGGCTTGCTCTTTTTCGATGGTACTTCAACAACCCCCAAAATAGTCAGACACTCTAATCTCTAGTACTTTGTCATTTTACTTTGAATTTTTACCTTAAACACTTCTGTGCTCTTTCTTCCTAATCCTTTTCTTTGTTTAGTATGTTAACTTTTGACGTTTGATCTAGATGCAGTTGACGATTTGAAAGACTTTAGAGGCCTGTGCCCTGAGCTAATTTCTAGTCAAGTTTCTACTTTTTTGTGGTTCTATCACAGAAAAAATACATTTATTTAGACACCAAAGGGAGCAAGCCAATGCCAAGGGTGCGAATTTTAGTAAGATTCACCAGAACCAGAAAATCTATGCTAGTATCTTCTTCTTAGCCAGAATTTAATTCCTAAAAAATGTTGATCCAGTAAGAAGGGCTATTTATGCATCAATTCTGAACCTTATTTTATATTTAAAGAAAATATATTGTTAATATGTCAGTTTTCCAGGAAAACCTTTATCTGCAGTTCAAATATTTAATCTGATTATTTTTGTAGGAAGAATGTTTAATATTCACAACTGATAATATATCAATGAAGATAGAGTATGTCACTTTGGTATTTTCTTGCCAAATTTGAAAAACAAAAAACAACAAACAAACATGAAGACCTCATCATCAGTTCATAATCAAAATAAAAAATCTCTATGGTTTCATTACCCATTTTTAATCAATGAATTTTAAAATTTGTTGTTTCTCTATACAGTGCTCTGTACAATGCTCATTTCTTTTTACAAAGCTGAAAGGAAGATGATATGTTTGGTTGGGTTGTTTTTTTTTTTTAATTTCTGACATTTTTTCAACTCAGACTGATTACTGTAAAGCTAAAAGTCCTCAAAGACTTGTTATGAATGTTTTCCTTTTCATTCTGATTTGCCACCAATGTCCATTTCTAGACTTTGCTTAGAACAGAAACTACAAGTTTCAGCTGTCCCTAATTTAAAGTGAAACAGCTTTTATTTTGAGATGCCTGGGCAGGACCAAACTGGTAGGGCAAGAAGCTTCAAACATTGTCTGGAGCTACCTTAGGAACAAATGTATTTATATATTTTGTAGATAAGAAGCACAAAATTATTCCTGAGTTGGGATGTGCCTATGGCACAGAAAGGAGAGGTTTTCTCCTAAGGAGCTGCCAAGGGAGGTGGTTCAGTCACTGTTCCTAGCAGTCTTTAAAAGCCTTATAGATGCACTGCTTGGGGATATGGCTTAATGGTGGACTTTAGGTAGAGGAGAGTTAATGGTTAGACTCAATGGTGTTTTCCAACTTCAATGATTCTATGATAACCTCTGTGAATTAATGTCTGGGTGGCTTCTGTGCTAGGAGGGTCAGTATCTGTTAAAACATCTTCCTATGGACTAGTGGCAGATGGCATCTCAGAATTATTGAATGCCTATATATTTTAATCCTATTAAAAACCTTTAATAAATTAAAAAACCACAACTCATTAGCTTTGTAACTTACTGAGGATTTACAGTTTTCTTTAGCAGTAGCTCTGTGCCTTTTTTATTCTTAGAAGAAATTAGTAGTGGGATAACTGTAGTGATAAAATGGTCATAAATACGCCACATTGAATTGGGTGACCCTTAAGTATGGTTAAGGTGAAGGTTTCCTTATTTCCATATTTGTAGTATATCGCTTTTATTCATATCTCCAAGTCCCTGCTCCTTTTGTGTTGACTTCAGTAGCAGCTAAATTAAATCAATTCAAAGTATTCCTATAATTTTAATGTTTCCTCCTACAGCTATGTTTGCTATGTTTACTGTGCCATAGGTCACTTCTGTTATTCTTTTCTGGATTCTGATGTATTGTTTTTGACATGAATAATAGCTAAAAGGTAGTCAGATGCATTGAACATACAGAGTTAAGTGAGGTCCTACAATAAATACCTAAACATGTTTTATATTATTGTCACTGTCATTATGCTCTCCTAGTTAATCTTAGCATACTGGGTTTTTACTTCTTAAGCAGAGGCACCACTGAAGATTTCATAACAGATTTCCCAAGTGGTTACAGTAGGTAGTTCTATATAGGTAGGTTTTTTATTTCTTTTATTTGTCAACAGTAAACTGGTCTGCCATGGATTGTCAGCTTTGTTACTCTTTTCACAGTTAACTTTACATAGAACTAATCTAAATATATTGTATTGTTACCTCTGTTTAGATCTTCTTCTGGGGTATACATAGTTATGTTCAAAGTAGAAATTAATTCTTAGAGAATTCTCACTTTTAACCTGCCTTCATTCTGTGAAATAATCTTTTATTTTTCCTTCATCTAACTAGTTTTATTAATGGCAAATCTTTATTTCTGATTTTGGTATGAGTTAGTTTTGAAGTTTCTTACAGGAATTTGTTATTCCACCTCATTTGTCTAGTAGAAAAATCCATGGTTCGCCATGTGTATCACCTTTGGTTATTCCCCCTTCTCCCCAAGTGTTGTCAGATACATTGTGTATTTCACTTACACCTCCTGCTGTGAATAAACGTCACAAGTGAAATCATGGCCCTAATGAAGTCAAGGGGAATTTTGTCATTGACTTAAATGAGATCTGTATTTCATCCTAGGAAACCATTTGTCTTCATGTCTTTGGCTTTCCCTCATTTCTTATTCTGCCTTCAGTCACTCCTAATCACTCCTAATCTCCATTTGATACTTCATGTGACTTCTTACAGCCCCATTTCTCAATTTTAGTTCTTTTTTTTTTTTTTTCCCATATAAGGCAAGGAGTTCTCCCAGATCTGAAATCCTTGTATTAGATAGTTGAAAATTTTTACAGTCTTAGTAGTCCAGAAATATGGAACCTTTTTATCTGTTGTGGCAGGACTAAATGGGAATGCCTTGATAACCATTAAGTTTCTAAGTGACTTTTTTAAAAATCTGGGATATTTTTTCCTATTACTAAAAGTGTAATGTCTTAATATTTTCTGATGTTTATATTACCCTAAAATCCAAAGCATACAGATAAAATCACCTCCTCTTCCCCTTCCTTTTCCTTTTCAGATTTTTGGCATTAAACTGCCTTGTTAATCCTTTGTACCTCCTTTTCAGACACCCTGTATAGCTTGTGGCATATTCTTATACGTAAAATAGCATCATGTCTTCATTTAGTTCAGATTTTCAGATAACAATCAGCATCTTCCTTCTGTGTCCCTCCCCGCTGATATTAGAGATACAAATGCACTCACAGTAGCTTTCCTCTACAATGTTCATGCTAGATCTTCAAATCCAATTAATAATTGTTCTTGCTTTTTACACTGGCTTTCCATTTGCAATACCTGTGTGTTCTCTAATTTCTCCTGGGACTTAGGAATGTGCTGGGACTTTTCTAACATCTTTATTGATGTTATAGAGGATGGACATCTTTCTCATCAGTTTTGCAGATGACATCAAATTACAGGGAAAAGTCAATGTGCATAAGGGTAGGATAATCATTCAGCAGAACTGTGTGGGCCATAGGGCTGGGCCAAGAGGAACTTTATGAAATGCCATGTCTTGCACTGAGGAAGGAAGATCCTCTTGCAATGATGCACACTAGGATGTCATTGCTGGGGAGCTGCTTTGCTGAGAAGGCCTAGGGGGTCTTGGAAGAGAGCAAGCTGAGCATGAAACAACAGGGTGCCCTGGCAGCTAAGAAAGTCATGTTCTGAGCCGTATTAAGCACAGCAGAGGGTCAAGAAACTGAGGGAAATTGTTATCCCCTTCTTTTCAGCACTCATTAGACTACACCTGGAATATTGTGTCCGGTATTGGCACCTTGCGTACAAAAAAGTATAGCAGTAAACTGGATCAAGTTCAGAAAAAAGGCCAGTGAGATGACCAGAAGCAATTGCCCTGTGTGGGGAGTCTGAGGAAGCTGATCTTGGTCAGACTGGAGAAGTGGTGACTTTGACGTGACCTGGCCCTCAGTACATGCAAAGAGATTAGCAAGAAGATGAAGCCATACTTTTCATTGTAGTGGTGAACTGAGACACAGTGGGCATAAGTTAAAATGAGAGATTCAGACCGGGTGTAAAGAAAATCTTTCCTCTTGAGGACAGTTAGGCAGTGAGTGGCAGTTGCCAAGGAAGTTGTTTAGTCTACATCCTTGGAGGTTTTCAAAACCCAACTGTGTAAAAAACCGTGAGCAACCTGATCTGACATTGTATCTGTGCCACATTGGGGCAGGAGGGTGACCTAGACCTTTGACCTAACTTATGCTGTAATCCTTGAGTATGTTTCTGTAAAGACAAAACATTGAGAGAGTAAGCATTTTAGTAAACAAGCTCTATGAGAAAGATGCTCTGGACTTTGTTTTACAGATACAAGCAAAGTCTTATCAGTTGCTCACTGGAGGGATGGGTCTTACAAATAACAGAAATGAGTTTACATCTTTTTAAGGTATCACAAAAGACAAGTTGTGTTTGCAAGACCAGTTTTATGCAATTCGTAATGTAGGGGTTTATGATTTTTTAATTTTTTTTTTTTCCCAGAGGGACTAACTTACCTTTTATCTTTAAATAATTGAAGGGAAGCTTCTTTTGGAGTGACTGATAAAATTTGTTTAACACCTGTTACAAATAGGAAAGCAAGTCTCAAGTCTTGGAGATGTAAAAGCAGTAATAGACATACACAAGTTCATTCTTACTTGCTCCTACAGCTTACTTGATGTGCTAGAGGCACTTTGTGACCATTGATCATTAATTCCATCTTACGACGGCTCCTCTAGTGATGAACTAAAGAAGACAAACTTTAGTGGCCTCATTAATTATTCCAGTGCACTCTTATCTCCTGTCAGAGTCTGCAGCAGTGGCTTCAAGCTAGGGATGTTGCTCCTGCTTTCCATCACCACGTCAGTGCAACTCCCAACTCCACCACTGTAGACTTGAAATTCCTGGCAATGGATAAGATGATAAATATGAAAAGAAGTACATTTTGAAGGTGATTTTTGTGCTCTAGTGTTGCATTTGAGAGAAGAAAAGATTGCTACTTTCCTTTTTTTCTCAACATGGCTCTTGGAGGGCCCAGGGTGCAAGGGTATAATTTAAAAGTGGTAGGATGATAAAGCACTTCCAGAAACACCCCCACTGAAGAATGGTGGTTCTACAGGCATCACATTTCCTGTCGTCTTCTACCAGGATGTTGTAGCTTCACTCTCTCCTTAGTGAAATGAGGTAGCACACCCTTAGCTGCCTGACAAGGGTATGTGACAACAGGCCCATCCTCCCTTTCTTGCTTGAAGCTGGAGATTTGCATATAGGCATTATTTTATCTAGAAATAATACCAGTTCTTCAGCATTTCAGTATATGTGATAAATACATGGGGGATGTGATTCCCGATTTCAAGAAAAAATAATAATGGATTCTGTGACAGTTGCAGCATTACTGAATTTGTATTTAATTACTTGCCTAATACTCTTTCTTCCTTTTCTCAATATTTGGATTAGTATCTCCCTAAATGGCTGTACATATTCACATCAATAAACAGTTCACTTCTGCTTTAGAAAAATAATAAACTTTTTTATAATAGCGTGAAATTATAAAGAGACAAAGTAATAGAATTAGATATCTTGAAACTACTGTAGGATTTGAGGATTTGTCTCCATTTGCCTAGCAAAGCATAAATATAAAAATTTTAGATCTGAAACAGTGTATTGGAAAGGAGAGCTTTTCTTTTTAAACTGCTTTGGGATGTGCTACAGACCTAGAGCTGTACTAGAAAGATGAGATACTCTTCCTGAGGAAGTACTAGCCCAGATCTACTAGAATTACAAATGGAAAAAAAAATAATCCCAAACCAAACAAACAGTTCAGTTACTACATCTGTAATACAGTGATTATCATTTTACCAAATAATATTTGATGAAAAATATTTTTGTAGAAAAGCAAAACAGAAGTCAAAGCTTTAAAAATATTAGGTCAGACAGAAATAGAAATTGTAAATAATACATGTTTCAAAAGGTTAAGCTAGGAAAATATTTCATATAATGTTAGATGTTAACACACAACAGTTTTTAGAAAGTCATGATGCTTCAGATAAAAACAAAGATTAAAATGTTCTTCAAATACAGAAATGTACAGAAAGGATTAGTTTGGCCAAAGTATTCTTGTGCTTTAGTAGCTTGCCTTGTTGACATGGACACAAAAATTTTCAGACTTACACAGTTTGAACAATTCCATATCTGTGGATCTTTTTAATATCTTCTCCCAAAGTATACACGGAACACTTTGTGTAGCTGCATCAAAATTGCGCTTGTAGTTCAGGATGCCCACAGCATGGAAGTGAGAGTAGTGTGGGTAATAAGCAAAAATGTAAATAAAAATTGCAGGTGTCTAACATGAAAAGTTACACTGGAAATGTGGAGTTCTGTAAAAAATATTCTGTTACACAAACATAACATGTTCTGATCTGTGGGGTTTTTTATATACTGCAACATAGTTTATGTAATGGAAGTAAAGCTAGTGGAGAAATAGTACACTTGGAAAAATATCTACAGAATAACAACCTGGTTTTGAAGATGTATTGCTTGTAGGTTTAAGACTGTACAGAATTGTTAGGAAGAATGGGTCAAACTACATCTTTTGGTTTGGGAGATGGCTAAAAGTGTTTATGAGCTGCCTAATTTTTTTTAATTTAAAAAAACCCAAAAAAACAAAAAAAAAAACCCTTCCAAAACTCTTTATTACTTTAATAGACAAGCTATATAGGTTGTCATACCACATATGGCTCGGAAATCATTCAGTCCCAAAGATTCCCTTGAGAAAACTTTCTTCAGCTGAGTTCCAGAAAATTCGTCATCTTTATATAGTCCTATGTGAAGTCACTAGGAAAGCTAGTGAGTCAGTAGTATCAAAATTAAAGTCTCATGGAAAATAAACCTGGGAGGGACTTCAAGACATGATCTAATTTATTGGCCTTTGTGCCACTGAATACCGAAGTAAAAAGCTCCCTAGTGTTACCAGGTGCCTAAGTCACCATAGCAATACAAAATACTTGAGCTGCAACACAGCAAAAAAAAAAAAAAAATCCCCCTTTCATGTTTTTAGACTGATGATTGCAACCCCTGCATGGAACAAAAATGCACTGAAAGATCTTAAAAAATTACATGACTTGCTGCAAACCATACACATGGCTATAAAGCTCACAGTAAGCACATTGACCTAGGCAGCTTTTCTCTCTCAGCATCTACCACCTCTTCAATACAAAGCCAAAAGCAAAGTCTTTTCAGTGCCAGTCATTACATTGACTTAACTGCCTGAGAGTCTGTATCTCTCTATTATGACATCCCACAGCAATTTCCCTTAAGTGATTTAAGAAGAACATTCAAGATTTTGGAGGGATTTGGGCAACAATTTGTAAAGGACCGAGATCTAAACTGTAGAATTTGTTCCACTGGGAACCCTGGAGGTGGAGGGGTAGTAGCACTTTCCTAGCGGGTTTCAGAATTAAAACAGAACCATTTTCTTTTTTTTTTTTTTTTTAACCTTTTTTTTTTAATTCAAATTAAAAAAAAAATTTTTTTTTTTTTTTTTTTTCTTTTTTCCTTCTGTAGAATTGGATGAGAGAAATATAGGGAAACTCAATTTGTTCAATATCTGGTTTGAAAGAAGAGTCTCTATAGTAACTCAGTGCCGTTGGTTACAAAAGACATTGTCTGACTTCATACATATTTCCAAAAAAAAGTTTTGTTTTCTAGTCAAAGCCTGGAATGAGCACTGTTTCTACTAACCAAATCCAGACCTTGTTTATTGTAATTATTTATATTTTGTTGTCCTGCATTCTCACTCCTGTTCTGCTGGATTCAGTTTCCCCTTACATTAAAGCTGATGTGACATGAAACCTCTGTAGAAAACATGCTATCCATAATTGAGAATATTGTATCAAGTTTCTTTTCTCCTTGTTGACACCAGCTCAACTCAGTTAAAAATTAAGAAATCATGTACTTGATTATAGGACCTGGTTGTTTTCTTGTCAGCAACAGCACATGTTCTAATGTTTAAAAGTTAAATGTAACACTTGTTTTGTTGCTGTTGCCTAGATTTTAGCAGGGTTTTAGCAGCTATTATACTAAACAAGTTTTCCCAAGGCAGGATCTGGCTTTTCTTGTACAAAACTCAGAAGACAAGTTCACCTTGTATCAGACATGCTATTGTAGGCTTTGGGAATTTGGCTTCATCACTGAACATTTGAAAGTTACTTCATACATTCATTCCTAGTAGGTATTTGTCTCTCAGATGCCTGTTCTCTTTATTTTTCCTTTGAAGCCTCAGAGCTCTTCTCCAGCAGTCTACAAACAGTCTTCATGAGGCCTCTGCAAGTGTCCAGCAACTGTTACCTGGCACCTGGCAGTTGTTCCAGTTAAATGTGATAAACAGCAAGGTCTTTAAGCATATAGTATACATTTGAGAACACAAGAATGTGAAGTTGTAGGTTGCCAGTTGCAGGAATGGTAGAAAAATCTCCATGTAAAGGATGTGGAAGAGTGAATGTTTGAGGCAGACACAGAGGAACTTCAAGTTCTATGATCTATAAGCAAGGAAGAAGTAATGCATTGAGATAAGCAGACAACTCTACAAGTTGTTAGAATACTTCTTTTATAT
This sequence comes from Todiramphus chloris collaris, assembly GCA_025345505.1. Classification (NCBI taxonomy): domain Eukaryota; kingdom Metazoa; phylum Chordata; class Aves; order Coraciiformes; family Alcedinidae; genus Todiramphus; species Todiramphus chloris. Next base: position 26,956,915 of record JANVCC010000010.1, on the reverse strand, counting down.
TATAAAGGTGTCTCACAGAGAGTTTCATCTTTAAAGTGCTGCAGTGCAAGGAAAATATTCTTTTGTAATAGTAGATCCACCAATTGTAAAGAAGGTGATTGAAATCTCATTGTCTTCACCAGTCTGCTTGCATTACCTCCCATTTTGTTGACATCTGTGAAGTTAATAACCATACTCTATTCTATCTTCTATGCCGTTAATAAAAAATTCTGACTGGTTCTGAACCCAGGATTGGTCCTTCAAGGAGCCATAGTCATCTTCATTAAAATACAGATGTGCATAGATAAGTAAGTTTTGATCAGAAGTCAGAGATCGCTGAGCTATGACACGTTGTTAGGATTTAATTGAGTAGCATAGTTACTACTAAAAAGACATAGCATAAATATTTCTGCAGAATTTATGTTTAAATACTCAGCACTGGTAGTGTAGAATTTTGCAAATACATTTAAATATATACCTATCTACTGAAACACACACATATTTAAATATTAGTTATGTACAAATGCCAATGTGATTATTTTGCTTTCTATGTACAATAAATATTTTGAGATGTATCATACTATACTGAAAATCTTCAAGATAAGAATGTATTAAGATATTTAAAAGATGGGTGTTCAAATCTTGGTTTGCTTATGGAAAAGAAAAAAAATGGGTTTGGGTTTTCCTATAGATTTGGTATAGTTGCTTCCTCCTCAAAACGTATGTAAAGTACTATAACTATAGGATCCTTTCCACCTCTAATCAACATGCCTCAACTTTTACTTTCGCCCTTTGTTTTTGAAAAACTCAACTCTTGAGTTGAGAGAAATGTTAGTTTCAAGAGCTTATGTGTTATTTCCTGTGCTTACATTCCCAGAAAGAGGTGTTTGTATGGCAGTGTTTTTTACAGCTGTACTCTTAAGCTGCTGGCAGAAAAGCCTGTGAGATTTATTTTTGCATGGACAACTGAATGCCTGATTTTGGTATTGATTTAGTGTTGATCTGGAATCATAGAATCATTATGGTTGGAAAGGACCTTCAGGGTCATCAACTCCAACCTTTGAATAAAATATAGTTGACAAAAATGAAAA
>JANVCC010000010.1:26928345-26945845 GCA_025345505.1 Todiramphus chloris collaris | reverse complement strand
AACAGTTAAGTATTGACTTAGAAGAGATACCTCTAAAAACATACTTATATATAATTTTCCCCTAAGTAAATTATAAAAAGATCAAAATACATGTTGGTATAGCTCAATGTAATTGCAGCAGTTGTATATGTATGCTAGAAAATGCTTTCCTTCAATAATTCTATAATGCAGAAAAATAATGACATATCCTAACTATGATGCTTACCTATTAAGAAGCTGAATGATACTGTTATTAGAGCAAACAGAGGCCATGTCTAAGCATGTGGAAGATATTTGATCCTAATGGATGTATTCGATTGTAGGTTTATTCATGCCGTTAAAATACATCTTTTTGCTTGGGGGGGGGGGGGGGGGGGGGGGGGTGTGTGTGAGGGGGGGGGGCTGGTGGTTTGTGGGTTTTTTTAGAGAGGTAGATATATATATATATATATATATCAGGGATTAAATGTTACATTGCAAACATGCATTTGCAAACAGCCACTAACAAGCACGTGGGAAGGAAGTGAAGACTTCAACCAGTCTGACTGTGTTTGAACAACCTGGTGAGAATCTGCAATATGCAGACAGAGGATACGACATTATGGACCTGTTGCTCAAATCTTGTCAATCTTCAGTTGCATCTCCAGCCCTGTCGATACAGTCACGAGGAAAAAGCTGCTATAGGTTTTCTCACTGTAGGGAAGTAAAATTCTTTGTGACAGTTCTTGGTTTTGTGTTCTCCTAACAATTTATATAATGGAAGAGTGCTATTTCTACTGCATTCTAGACCTTCCTTAGTGGCAAACTGGGCAGCAGAGCCTGGGTCTGAGATGTATTACAGATGTATCATGTTTATGGGGCAGAAAACTTAAGGAAAACTCAGTGGAAGATTGGTTACATCCTAGTAAAAGTATAAATGATACTCAGGGGACTTACTTGAGCTCCTAAATTCTTTCACAATTAAAGAAAAAGACCCTAAGATCAACAACTGCCCTCTTTCAAACTATTTTTACAAAGTATATCTAAATAAAAATATTGTGAGCTTAGATGAATGTCAATCTGTTTCATCTATTTGCTTTCTACACAACTTTGTGTATGAGGAATGTTATCAATGTCCCGACTGTCAAAAGTAATTTACAACGTATTTCTTAAAAGTTACATTTTAATTTTCATTACGTATCTGAGAAATTATGGAATATAAAATGATTAATGTGTCAATGTTAAATCTCTCACAATCCAGAGAAGCTAGAATTCATCCATTGAAACTGAAGAAAATAAACCAACAAAAATTAATGGGCTGCAGTTATAGAAAGTTGCTGAATGTCTTAGTAGGATGTTGCCAGAAGAACTTTCCACTATTTCTTCTTCTAAGCAGTGTAAAGTTGGGCCAGCAAATAACAGGGCAGACAATCTGACTAGTACTAGAAATTAAAATATATTACAAGTTTTACCATTTCTACTCGAAGCAATTGAAGACTGAATGAATTAGAAGTAAAAATGAGAAAGAGCAAGAAATTAACATCAGGCAGGGAAGTGGGGGGAGGGGGCAAGAAAAAAATGCCACTCTGAAGAAAAAAAAAAAAAAACCAACTTCAAACTTTTAAGAATTCTAATAAGAATTTTTTGCCCATTGCATAGTCAAGCAGTAATAGTAGGGGATGCATTTATTGTTACAGTCCAATTTAACACCCTACGCCTGAAACATCAGTAAAATCTGTGGAAACTATTCATGCAGATCAAAAGCACAGTGTGACTCTAAATAATTTCAGTGAATACTCTATTTAGACAAGATTTTTAAAGACCCCTCAAGGTAGACAACCTTGTAGTATGTAGCCAAATAAACTAATATGTCAACTAATATATCAAAGTGAAGTTTGCCTCTCATTGCATAGCCACAGTCTGTGACTAAATGAAAGAAAGTACCTTAGATCACAATGCAGAACTGAAAAAGTAATAAAATTTCTATGAGAAAATAGGGACAAAATGCTACTAAAGTTTAAAAACATTTTTACATTGCTGTACAAAAGACATTAGATTTTCTCCCATCTGTGCCAAATGAAAGCCGAAGCAAAAATAAAAGGTAAAATTTCTAGTTTTTAATACCACTTGGATTAATAATTGTGGGGTTATCAGCTTTTCAGCAGGTTCTTATGGCTACCAAACTGTCTGGCATCTAGAACATCTATTACAGGTAACTGGGCACAAGCTGTATTTACCAAAGTCTGCAGCACTGATGTATTGTTCATATTTTTACAGAAATTCTGTGACCAAAAAAAAAAAAAAAAAAAAAGCGTCCTGTAATATTTTGTATACCTTGCAATTTTTTAACAGAAATTTTCTTCTGTTTTCCACATGAACATTGTCATGTTTGTCCCCTTAGTCCCTTATCAAACTAAGATTATATATATTTTTAATATGGTAAGCATTAATAATTATCTATATGTGTTTATATATATATAAAAGTAGCTTTATAATAACTTGTTTTGCATGGATCTGAATCAAAACAAGATCAAGCAACACTGCCTAGCTTTATGGTTCACTTTGTATTTCGGTAGAATCCTTCCTGTCTTTAAAGAAATCTTGTACTGAGAAGGGAAAAATAGATTAAGATTTTCAAGGTCTTTCTGTTGATTCCTTTTGTCATATTTCTTCTCTACAGTGAACAGTTACATCCAGCACAGTGTAGAGGGGAAACGTACTTCACATAACAGCCAGATCTGTGGACTTTATTTTAGGATTGTTTTTTGTTTATTATAGAAGAATATAGGGCAGGCATTGAAATATTTATGTCATACATACATTTTTATCCTATTTTTATTTTCTGAGATTATTAATAACCCAGTGTTTTACTGAAGGAAGGGTGTTTTATTGCTGTATTATTACCCCTAAGCCCACAATTCATAACATACAGACAAACTTCTATATCAATTATAAATACATGGTAGCTATGAGATTCAATGCTGGTATTTATAACCACTGAATGCAGGGCATCCCTCTAGACCGAGCTAGAGTCCTGAGGCAGCGCTCATGGTTCTCCAGCCACCAGCTTGTACCTTCCATTTGGCTTCATGTCATCATTCACATAACAATTTTCTTCTGATGGAAAACTGCATTATATTTCTGCCATTTTGTTTCTTTAAATATGTGCTCAGATGTGGAAAAAATACCCAACAGGTTTTGTATGCGAAGTAAAAAGTGACTCCTGAAATCTGGTAAGATTTAAGAAGCCACTTGAAGTCTCACTCTAAGGTAATTCTTGCTTGACAGGCCACTTAATGTAATTTTTTTGTTGTTAATAAGTGGATACATCTTGCTCAAAATCTGTAGTAATCCTTTCAGAATTCAATTCAACTTCTGTGTCCTTTAAGGTAAGAAATAATAGCATTATATTATTGATTACTGGAATGTGGAGCACAAAAATCCCAATGTGTATTGATTTATTGATTTCTAGTAATTATTGTAAAAAACAGCATGCTAGTTGCACCATTAATTTAGAATTACTATGAACCAGCATATCTCTCCTCCCCCTTTCGGGAGGTGGGACACTTGTTAAATTAATCAGCTGTGAAGAGATGGTGGATTGAAACTTTTCAAATAGCAGAAGAAAGCTATAAAGTCCAGCAGAGAAGGAAAGCCAGATCTCCAAGACCAAGGATGGAGGAATCAGAAGTGGCATTTGAAGATGAGTAAACTCAATAGGACCTATTAATTAAAACAATGAACCAGAAGAAATTTCATTTATCCGAGAACCTAATAATGTTGTGAATTTTGCTCTGCTTCTTCTTCAGATCATGTTATCATGTTCATGAAAATGTTTCAGGGAAGAAATGGTGGAATCCCCAAATTAAAAAAACAAAACAAAAAAACAATAACCAAAACCCACCACTTTTATGTTTTCATTATGCCTTTTTTCTTCAGGTGTCAGGTTAGGTTCTCAAGAATTACAGTGTATTCGGGAAACTAGAGAGAGCACAAGACGACTTATCAAACCAAAGTAACCAGTATCTTTTAAAACATGTTGGGTGTTATCAAGGATTTGGGTGTCGCAGCATGTCACTCTGACCTTTCATACAAATGCTAATTTAGCTCATAGATGGGTATTAGATGAAGACTCCATTTTACTCCTTAACCACACAGCAAATGTTGGAATATAAATTCAGATGTTGACAACAGGTTACATGGTCACAGGAATACTGGCTAAGCGTAAGCAATATATTCTCCTCTCTCATGCAACCAAGTTTTTGAAGCAATGTTTAATCTCTCCTTCTGTGAGTTTAATTTCCCGATGTTTATTGTCATGGACAAATGCTAAAGTTTTACAAGTACAGAGTTACTATGAAAAATTACCTATCCTGGCATTTTTGAACTGCTGAATGTTCTAATTTGTGCACTGTGACTCTGCATGTTCAGTTCTGGGGGTTTTTTTTTATGCTTCCCACTCTGTACTTGTAAATTTATACATAAAGATGAATCTGCAACACTTCATCAGATGAAATTATCCACCAACAAAAGCAATAACAGGATCTTCAACATGGCATAAACAAGAATGCAGAACGACACATTTCATCTAAAATCCCCATTAGTGAACCAGTTGCCCACTTTAGCTCAACGAGAGGAATTTCTTGCCTCAGCTACTCCAGCTAACTCTCGTATCTGCTTCTGAAAAGGCTTTCCCTGCCATTACAAACTCATCTTGAGCAGGCACAAAGCAAGGATAAAGTAGAGCCGAGATGGCAATTTTACTCTGTAAGCCAAAAAGAGCTATTTCAAAAGCCCACCTTTGTCAGATACTTTCTGAATGTGAGTGGCCTTCCATATCGTTCAGCAACCCAATGGTTTATTTCCTTGAATTATTTTGATACTTCTCCTCCCTGGCTGTTCCAGAGTTACTGATCAGCTCAGCCTTCTGCTGACTGTTAAGGGCCATTTGCCAAGTCATTGACCTGTACCCCAGCAGGCTGATGGAGAGCTGAGCAACATTCAGACTGCTTAGTCTAAAGGTGTGAATTTTCATAGGTATATACTGTAATGTTCAGCGGTCAGGCTAATGGCAGGGGCTGGAGTGGCAGTGAAGATGAGGAGGATGTGATTCCAAACAAACCTGCCCTGCTTGGCAAGGCCATGAGATGTGCTGAAAGTTAGCTTGACTTAGGCAAACTGCTGACTGTTTCACTTTAATAAACAAATGCATAAATGAGGTGACTTCTACTTTCTTACAAGTTTTGTTATGAAAGGTTCACACATCTTTGTGTGAAATAAAAGTATGATGCTAATCAGCACCTCCTAGTCATTAGCGTACACATTCTATATTTAACTTTTCCTTCATGCAGCAAGAACATACCAGCTCTTTTCCCCTTCATTCAAACAGAAATTCTATCACTAATATATTTTCTGCTTGGGAAAAAAAACCAAACAAAACAATAAATACATCAGATGCCATTTTGTTGATCCATTGTTTTTCAGTTAATCAGCACAAATGATAGCAAAATAGGTACAGAAGGGCAGGATAAGCAAAATGTAGTACAATGGAGTGAGTGGGCAAGGGCTGCATGTCATTTTTCACCTCCAAAACACTATCTTTTTCAGTCTTTGCATCCACCATAATTAGTACATTATCTTTCTATACAGGAAAAAAATTGTGATTAGGGAATTAAGAGGACCATGATCTAGATCCTCGAGCTGGAGTAAGTCAGGATTTTATATTTACAAAGGTTGAAGATATATTCACATACATATGAGAGATCTACACCAGGAGAGAAAATTCATGAAGTGGTAATAAGGTAGAGGTTGCTTTAATTTTTACTTGTGGTTGGTTGTCTTTGGGTTACACAGCTTCATTTTATTTATCATATTGGTGTTTCATTTTCTGACTGTGTTTTTCATAGCTATCTCATGCTCATCACATTTTTAACTTTCCAGTATCTTAACATTAATTTCATCCATTAAACTTTGCTTAGAAAAGAAAGTTAAAATTCAACAGAAAGACTATTTGAAAGTAATTAACTGTCCTTCTTCATTAAATGTGCAAGAAGTGGAGAATGACACCTTACAGACAGACATTTTCCAGTCTGGACCCAATTAGCTGCCCAGTAAAGCTGAAAAAGCACATGCATTCCAATGCGAGTGACCCCACTCCAAGGCCTGGGGACTCGTGCTGTTGTTTTCTTTGATATTGCAAGACTTACGGACTCATTTATAAGATAAGAGCATTAAATTTGAAAATAATATGGTGTGTCTGTTTGGAGGTTAGGACTACAGGATTATGTGGTTTGGCTTTTTGTTGCTGTTGTTCAGCGGAGTTACCCATTCAGAGAAACAAGGACTGCCTGTTGGGAGCGTAAATAGGCTTTCATGTGCATACAAGAAACTTCATGAGATACCAAAACCCTGACTCTGAGTTTCAAAACCTGTGTCTATAAAATGTGTGTGCAAAACATAGGTTCATGATGATGGCAGAATCCATCACAGACAACTCTGCTCACTAGTGTGTTATAAAACACTTCTCTGATGAACCACTGGAACCACATTGCATTTCGCACTCTTCTAAACTGATCTTGTTTCACTTTGGCTGGAAGAAACCCTGTTTATAATCAACAAGATTGCCCATAAACCTGGGGGAAAGAAGGAAGATTGAATGTTACATGTTTTTGAGTGCATTTTAAAGGGTATAATGTAGAATTTATGCACTGAAAATGGGATGTTAACTAGCCAAGCAGAAAGAGCACTATGTCTGATCATATAGTCATCAGAGTTTCATTTTTCTTTACCGAAGTGCTTGTTGACTATCTGTCTGATCATCACCTGAGACCAGCTAATGCAAAAATAAGTCTTTCACATAACCTAACTGCTTCTAGGCTCTCCTAGGCTACTTCTAGTGTTGAATAACAGAGGTAAATTCAGCCTACTACACTATTTCTCAGTAGAGAATTTAGAAGTTGCTGGTGGCTGATAAATACTAGAACATTTTTTTAACCAGACAGCATATAAATCCCTTTTTCTTCTCTATTAATAAGTCAGGAACAAAATGCTCTTTTGTTGTATTGTGCTGACAAGTCAACAGAAGAAGCTCTAAGTACAGGGAAAAGCCTGTTGGGATAACACTGCTTGCACTCCAGTTTTCATTCTGTTTGGCTTGCTCTCCCTAAACATTCTTACAATAGTCTGTAGGAAAATACTTTATTGGCTAATAAATGAAAGTCTAGATGCAAACCTTCCTCCTCCTAAACCACTAGCCCCCCCAGAAGAGAGGATAGAAGAAAGAAATTGTGTATGTTGCCTCAGTAAAAGGCTCTTTTATGTGTTATTAAAACTAACCCCTTTGGAAGTGCTGTGGTTTAACCACAGTCACCAAGACAAGTTACCAAGTTACTCTGCTGCAGCCTGCAGTTCTGCCACGCTGGGGTGGTACCCCATAATAATTTTGCATGGCAGTACCCAGGCAGGCACAAGAGCAATCTACTGCAAAATAGGCAGTCTGCCTGAGACAGACGGCCCTGTAACTACGGTGGCACAGATCCTGGTGGGATGGCTGCCTGGGAGAATTCACTGGCTGAAAATCATCAGAAGAACATGTTTAAATATCCCAGCCATTGGTCTGGATTTGGCACCTTAACTGTCACAAGATGACTGCTATTTATCTAAGGCTTCTCTACTCTGTAGTACAATAATGTAAATGACTGCACAATGGACTTACTGTACAAATGAAGACAGTTCCTGTGGCTCTAGAATCTTTAGCTGAATGTCTCCTTGAGACCTGCAGAGTGGTCATTTCAACCACTGACCAAATGTTTGACCACAGTGGAGAAGAGTCCAGTCAGCTTGGAAGAAGACTGACACATCCTTGCTTTTTGCTGATGCCTAATGATAAAATCCTCTGAACCATGTTTCTGGCAGAAAACTCCACAACTCTGAAGATCAGAGCTTCTTCTATTCAAGTAGAATACTATTTCCTATTTAATCAAGAACCAAGAATGTCAGTTTTTAGTAATACTAGAGACATAACATTCAGTGTTTGAGGGGGGCGGGTGGGGGGGAAGTTTCAGCTCTCTGCTCCTAATCTATACAAATGTGTAACTGTCACAAATATATTGTTTCAAGGATATGGAAATACGTAGAGGAAATAGATCAGATTTTGGAACAGATTAGGAGCTATTTCAGTACAAGGAAACTCTATGAGTTTAAAATTCTTTGATTCCCAAAACCCATTGATTTTCTCCCTTTCTATGCTATAGTCCTTCTGCTGTTTGCATGATGTTAAGGTATTTAAATCCTCCCTAGAGAAGATCACAGGCTCATTCTGCTGCAGACTACAAACACAGTGAAAAAGTCATTTTCCAGAAGATTGTAAAGGCTTGAAATCAACACATATAGATATGGTGATATAACAAGACAGAACAAAACTCAACACCTGAAATAATTACAAAAAGGAGTGATCTGGTCAAGGTCATTGGAAAGATCAGTGGCAGAACCAGCAATATGATCCCAGATTCTGGACTGTGAATCAAGGGCTATAGTCACTACTGTGTAGTTGCTAGATCTCTTTATACACAATATGAATTATAGCCACAAATGCAAATGTATCAAAATCATTTCCACTCAATTGTATTCTCCTCTGTAAATCAGGAACTAGAAGCTATTGCCATGCACTCAACAGCATCAGTATTAATTGGTCCCATTTCATATTCTTTTTGTCTGACCAATGCAGCTTGACAGTCTCTAATGGGATTTTCAGATGCACACCATGGATTCTTAAGTGATCACTTTTTCTCCCCAAACATATGAGTTGTCTCTTATTCAGACCTACTTCCACACCCTTCTGGTACCTAATTTCCAAGCACACAATGATAATTCTTTTTAATCTGTTTTTTTCCCTGCCAGTAATTGCAGAAACATCGAAATATGAGTTACTCTTAACGTTTTTTTCTCTGAAAGCAATGCTATTTCATTCACTCTTTTAAAACTTATTTTATAAACTAAGCATTTTGTATTTCATGATATTAGTAAAATTTTACAAATTTAAATACACTTAAATATATTTTCTCCACACCAGAGGTCATACTTAGTCCCTGTAGCTTGAGCATGTTACAAATAGATGAGACTAATTATCAGGAATCCAGCACAGGCAGAGAATGTAGCTTGCTTGGTGAAAAGGGAATGTTGAAATAAATTACTGAATATGCTTTTGTTTTGGGCTGACACTGTATTTCTAGGATTACATATCTATGTCTTTGATGGATATTCTCCATTGAGTGCAGACTGCCATTGCTCCAAAGTACAGATGTGTTTAAAAAGTATGGATTGAAAGCCTGCTATGAGTACTAATTGCAGTTCTAAATGGTGTAGAAAATAATCTGGACTAATCAATATTCTCATGAAGGTTTTTACATTCATAAAAGTCACAACTGTTGTAATGCATTAAACTAGCAGTACATTTACTGAATAAAATACCCTTTCATGCCTGACAAAAAAGCAATGTGTCAGGCTTGATTTTTTAATTGTTGACTCAGTACTACAGGATGCTTACAATTAAAGCTATATTCATATGTAATGTTTGTGCAGTATTCCATTGTCTGATACAGTATTTTTTTTTTAAATGGATAGCATTATTATTTTGGAAAGAGATGAATTACACAAACACCATCACAAAGCCTGCCTGCTTAACTCTTCTCTGTGTTCATGTTAACACCTGACATCTCATTTTTTGGCCTATCCTAAAGCCAGATTTGATTTTTAGATTGGCTAATGGTAAGAGCAGATAGGTTTTAAAAATATTTGTAAGTGATGTTATACAACATATGGGAAACCCCATGTCCATTTAATTGGCTCTATATTTTAAACCACTTAAATACATTTTCTCATTACTTATACTCTATGTATTATTTACTACACATCGAGCAAACCAATGAATCTAACTGACAGTGCCCTTATTCAGGTTTGTACCCTATGCTTGTAGTGATAGAAGTTCAAATATCCTCTCGTAGATATCGTCTTCAAAGCTGTTATACCTATTGCAAGAAAATACCCTGGCAGACTTCGCTGAGGCTCTATCTCAATCTTAATTCTTTTCCCTAGCCTATGGATCTTGTTTCTCTAACCTTTCTGAATAACTAAGATCATTGTATTGCTGTGGCACTCTGCTTGCCCTTAGCTGCACCTTCTCCATTTCTGTAATATCCTGTTTTATAATAGGGTGACCTGCACTGTGCCGTTTTCTTAATATGGACTCATTAGTCTCTTGGACTGTGCTAGGATAATTTCCTCAAATTTCTATTGAATAATCATATCTATACTTTTCTAACATATTGTTTGCTTTTACCTCTTTTTTTTGGCTAATAAACACGACACAAATGAGCTTACTTCCCCCCCCCCCCCCCGGTAATGTAAAAGCCCTTCTTTTCTCAAGTATAGTAGTTTGGATTAAATCAGTGGCACATGAAGACCATCAGGGTGCTCTTAGTGGTCTCTTTTTTCCTCCCAGTAGAAGTCAAACATCCCTCCTTCTGTCTTCCATCCATTTCCAAACTTCCTCTTCATTTGTCCTTTCTCCCCACTTGCTGGAAGTCCCTCTTACATTGTGACTAAAGACTCTGCAGTGAATATTGAAATCCAAGGATTGCTTTACTTAGAAGCTACATGAAATTAAACACAGTGACAGGGACAAGAGGAGCAGAAGGGTGTGATGTCCATGGTGGGATGAGAGGAATGCTTCATAAGGAAGCAGAGGGGCAGGTGATGGAGATGAGAATACTGGGAGAGAGAGAGAGAGAGAGAAAATAAGTCAGGGATGGGTTTTATGGCATTTAAATTCTTCCTAAAGATAGCAGGTAAAGGCAGAAAAGGAAGAAAAATTATGTCATTTGCTCAATGTTTACATACAGCTGGACAAAAAAAGCCTCACAAACCTAAATCAGTTCCCTTAAAGTGCCACATGCTCATCTTCACAGTGTTTCCATGTCGAAGTTCACAGTTTCTCTTTGAGACAGTTACCAAGTCACCAAACCATTATTCAAATTATGGTTCTATATGTTTGTACATGCTTGACTTCTTAAAATGAGCTAACTGAGCTAAAATGAGGGGGTGAGAGGGAGGAAACAACAATCAATCTCTTTTCAAATGGTGTTTTTTTGTAATTGTATTTGAATCCCATGAGGCAACACATTCTAACTATGTCAACATCTCTTCTACCAGATCAGGCTGTCAGTACATATTTGTGATGCTAAGATCAAAACAAGACTGGTAAACTTCTGGTTGCAACAGGTTTTGACATACAAGCTCCAAAAATGGAATTCAAATACCTATGCAAACAGCTTGAAAGGTGTAAAATACCCAATAAAAACTGAGCAATACCTTTTGATATCAGAAATACTATATATTGCATGTATTTCTGTAAGTCTTGTATTTAAGAATTCAAACCAACACGGGAAAAATCCATTAACATTATAGCTCCACTGTACTAGGGAGAAAAGGATTATTTCTACTACAAAGACCATTTTTATAGCCATTACCTTTCTTCTGGGAGGGGATTCCAAAATTAATTTTGAGGTGGAAGTCAGTCATGTTTTTCTTCAGAAAAAAACCATAAAAATACCAAAGTTATTTTAATCTCACAACCCATGTTTTTAATTGGACAAAAAATAGAGGAAAGGAACTTATGAAAAACTCAGATCTGTGGCACAAAGAGGATGAAAATAAATAATTCGAAGTAATCTTTTCTCGTTGCCCACAGTACCCTGTTTCAGGGTGGAGTGGGAGAAGGGAGAGTAGGCTTTTGCCCATTCATCATCTACACATCTTTATGATCATCCCACACAAAGATAGGAAGGACCTTACAATGTCAGATGGAGTCAACATATTATTAAACAGAAAGAGGGAAAGGCAACACATATCTACACCACAAAAAAAAATATCAATTTTAGTGTTGGATGTCCAAGAGAACCTACACATCTTATAGCTCCATATCTGCTAATGCTAAGGTTCTGCTTCAGCCATCCCAACTTAGAACAGCAGAAAGGCTGGCCAGCACAGGTGCAACAATTATTACATCTTCAGTAGGCCTGAGAACTGGACCATCTTGCTGCTGAAAGGTAGGTCTGGATTTAAGTTTGGAACCATGCTTGAATATTTAAAATGTCATCTTTTAAAGAAAAAAAAAAAAAAAAAACCCAAATGACCACATTCCTCAATTTTGATCTTTAAGAGGTTTATGACACAAAACTTCTTCTATGTGGTTTTGACTGCTAAATTTTCATTGTTTCTATTTGCATTTTGTGATATTCCTCAAGGTGCACATTAGTCAGTATCAAAATATTACTACTATGTAACTCACAACAGATACATTATGGGTAGTGCCAAGCAGATTATTCTGTGTAGCTTTTTGGTTCCAAACACAAGGGAGTATCAGCATGAGAGAGATTGGATTAGGTATATGAATTTGTAATTACAAATGATACTTAATTAAAAAATTATAACAGATTAGCTATACCATTACTTTCTGTAATTTTCAGAATCACAACAAAAATATATTAGTGCATTATGCTATCTTATCTTCATATGTAGTGATTTGTTTAACAGCACTTTGCATAAATTAACAGAAAGCAGGAGAATCTCTACAAGCACGAGGGAATTCACAAGGCAAATGATAGGGAATCTCTTCACTTTCCAACTCCACTATGCTATCCATAACGAAAATTATGTCCCTGCTCTTTACTTCTACACAGAGAGGCTGCAATATGTGTCTTGTGAATTAAAAACCAAATTTATATCTATGTTCAGTAATAACAACAGGCGTATTATATTTTTTACAGAAAGAATACTTTGTACCTTTTGTAAACCATTTTTATGTTTTGACTTCTCAGGTTCATAGTTAAAAACAGAGTTTTGAATAGAAAATTAGATGAATTTCAGTTATTTTACTACAAAGCAATTTTATTATGAGAAAAGAAAGAGTACTTAATATAGAGTAAGCATCTACAATGGAGAAATATCAAGCAACAAGGGCAGAGAGAACTACGAGGGTGGAAAGATATACATCCCATATTTTTCATGCTTGTAAAATTGGAGCTGTTAGCATCCAAATAAATTTCTGGATTAATGTTTCTTCTTGAGGTACTCATACTCTTCTTGTCTCTACTGGCTTTTCCCACTGCCTCGTTTTCCACACGTGCTAGTGCATTTTTAACCCTTCTGCAATCTGATCACGTGTTCAGAGAGGTATCCCATCTGAAGTTCTCTGTCTGCCATGCAGTAAACCACCAATAAAGCCATATATCTACGTTAACTCAGTTTGTGTTATACCCAACCAGAAGCTGTTCTGGATGCAGAGCAGTACACAAATCTATTAACAGGTCCACTGTTTCTGCCATGTGATAGTCTATGAGCTACTAAGAGTTTTTGCGATAACAAGGGTTAATTAAACATACGTAGAGAAAAAATTCTGTGCTAAGCCACTAGTTTAATATCTGGGATGTCTGTTGTATCTCACTAGTCTGGGAAGGCAAAACCTTTTCCTCTTGTAAAGATCCTTGGAATTACTCACTTAAAGACTATAACCACAGTTTTAAGAAATTAACCTTAATACAGCTTTCTTCTAATCTTTCTAAGATGACCACCTCATTCATTCCACTCTATTCTCTTCATCTTACTGATGAACTGACTGCATTTTCAACTGATATTCATAAAAATGACTTAACTGAAAAAGAAAAACCCTCTGACAGTACCTGAGTTCATTTATGTCTAAGCTTTACATAGCTATAACCTACCTTCAACAGAAAAAGACCCTTGAAGGTCTTCAGAGGTTAAATATCTGTATTTAGATCCTTGTCTTCCTATTACTCAATATCCCCATCCATTGCACTTTGAGCACTGGTTATGATTTGCCCTCATGTAAAACCCTTGGCACCTTATTCATTTTTTGCCTAATGTGGTTTTCTTCATTGTTCTGACTACACATTTTCCACTTCTTATTATAACTCAGACATCCATCCAGACAGAGTGAATTTCACAATTCACATCTAAGATTTTATCTTGAATTTTTTTTCTGGAGAAATACCAGATTGAGTTGGACTTTCCTACCTGATAATGATGTGCAATGAATCAGTTAAGTAAAAAATGCCTTACCTTATCTGTCCTGGCTGTCCAGGTTGGCCTCAAGGCTGAGAGAGAAGACTGTGAAACAACATGAACCCAGAAAGAAACCCCTGTATGAGAGGAAGGCACCAGCCATTAAGGGAAATTGGAGGGGTATGTTGAAGCTGAGTATTAGAAGCACATGTGTGATAAGCAGACATGAACTGACTGAGAGGACACCAAAACAGGCTAGGATCAACAGGAAATACAGGCTGATTTATTTATAGTTATGGTGTGGAAGGGACTACAAAAAACCTCTTGGGGAGAGACAGCCAAAGGATAATGCTGCTTTATCTGGTAGCATACATATTAATACACACTATACAGGGAAACTAACCAGTATTTAGTAGGTTACCTGTTACTAAAAGGTACACTGTGTAAGCTGTGAAACCTGCCAAAGTTTTCATCTTTAATAAGGGAATTGATTGTCCAGGAAATTAGAGGCACTTAAGGTGCATTAGCTCTTCATCAAACTTGTCCCAGAAGCTGTGTCCATGTATGAAAGGAGGCGAATGCCTCAAAGGGATTCCTTTATGGTAAATAAGAGACAATGAACTCTTGATGTTCTGTCTAAAATTCCCTCCCTGTCTCTCCTTACCCTGATTGCTCTCAGTCAGTGTTGTTAACTTACAAAGCATCATTTGCTCAAGACTTTCTCTGGCTATATGTATCCGAGCCACTTCAAAGTTTTTTTGCATATGTGTCTTTTTAAGAGCCTTGATAAACAAAATATAATTTTTGCCCTCTTCCCAAATAGAATATTCCTCTTGGCACCAATTTGAGTAGTTCTCTGACATAATACTCTACCCAATGCATCTGTTTTCTGGTATGTATGGTAAGTATTCCCAACATCAAAGGGACTTTTCTTCACTTGGATCTTCTAAGCTGTACTGTACAAAAAACAACATAGGCAAGCCACAGCTTTCAGCAGAAATAAAACTTTGACCCAAGCAAAACACTGACTATTCGTGTTAAAAATTTTCGGAAACACTGGGTAAAACATCCTATTTCTCTGTATTTCTTCTTTCAATAAATTGTACATTGAATGTAAAAGCACTGTACATAAAATATTAACTGATGTTATTGGTTCAGTGTGAAGTGTTAATTACTTACATTAGTGACAAAATGATTATTGCAGAAATTGCAAATTTCACGCTTGTGTGAAGCAGTATTTTTCTGTGAATAAAAGAGAGTTACTGATTTTGGAGGTGTTATGTTACTTTTACCAACACTGGTGGAAACACTCTGTTGGATAAAGAATTCCTATTGAAAGGGGGAGGAAATGGAAACTGTAACTGTATTGTTTAAAGATAACCCTGTAAATCTTTTTTCTTGACATATATTTCCCTGAAAATAAATGTCATTCATGAAGATTAGTTTCAGTATGGGAACACTGCTTATTAATACATTATAGTTTCATATATAAGAATACCATGCATCCATAAACTGTTCATATTCAACAATCCAAGTAAAATGAATGAACTGGTCTTAGGCCACCTATTAACTGGTGGTGTCAACTCCAGCAAAACTCCTTCTGTTCATGACACTAATTTTAGTCATACTCTCTTAGCAAGCAGGTGGACAGATATTGTTGACAGTTTCTCTTAGCTAAAAAAAAATATACTGTGGAGGATTCCAAGCTGTGAAGTTGCTAAACTATGCATTAATATCATCAAGAATCAATGTATTAGAGGAAAAGAAATGTTTTCAACTACAATTGCTTTTTAAAGAAGTAGCCCTGATCCTGCTAAACAAGCACCTAACTGGTTTCATTGAAAATTTCACTTACTTACACCAACAAGTATAAAAAAGTCTGGGTGGTGAGATTCAGAGCTCATTGAAATCAGGGGTTAAATTGCAGAACAAAAATTCTGCTTGATCTTTTCTTCTCCAGTCTGCAAATGCCTGCATGAACTCTTCCTCTGCTGCAGTCCCATCGGATTCACTGGGACACACTTCCCACAGCATTTTATACAACAAGCAGTAACCTGATAGTCTGCAGTTATGAGGAAATTTATTGAGAGAATGTCTGAGAAATAAAGAAGGACCATGTGCACGTACATGAGTGTGACTTTTATCTTAACAGTCGAAAGAGAGACACAAGAATGGCGTGTTGCACAGCCCTCCCACTGTTTACCTGGTTGACTTGCAGCCATTGTGATGACTGACACTTAGCTATTGAGACACTGAGCATGCTCCAGAAAAGGAGAAAGAACATTTCAGAGCTCCTCCCTCTGCCTGTACAAGTCTGGTCTTAGAAATGGATGTAGAACAGTGTCAAGGGTTAGAGGCTGGGCTGGCCACTAGACAAATGAGACATTGCTCTCTACCAACCTTTCTTCAACAGAACCAGAACAGAACAGTACAGTTCTGACTCAAAACAGGACGGACAGCTTTGAAAATACAGTGTAAGCACAACAAGACTAAACCAAAGTAACATCACAGGCCTTGAAGGCATCTGATATTAGTTAGTCTAATAAATATCAGAATTTAATCCACTATGTACAAAATTCTGCCTTTTTTTAATATAGCTTCAAAATAATCACACTACTGGAACTCCAGAAAATGAATTTGTTTGTGCTATTTTAAATACTTGTCATTTCCAACAACCAGAAATGGTATTTTAGAATTTAAATATTAAGCTTGGTGTTTTTCTGATTAAAATACTATAGCAGAATAATAAAATAGGATATAGATAAGCAGAATGATGGTCATGCTTTGAAGTTCTAAAGCGACAAAAGTAAAATAAAACCTAATCCTACTCCAAGCACTTCTTAATGAAAACTCCAAAAATGAAAGAAAAGTATAAAAAGAAAATCTAGTTTGTCTTTTTATGGAAAGAAAATGCTTCATGGCCAGCTAAAAGGAAGAGCAGAGCTCACCAATGCAACAGAGAGACATTTTAAGATCCTGGGGAATGTCTTTCAGACAGAGGCCCGTTCTGTCTAGCAGAAGAATAAGGTTTTTGGGAAGACTGCCCCCTGACAAGAATCTGCTATGGGCCCGTCCAAAGATGGGTCTTGGTTCTGGATGGATTAGAAAGACCCATTGTAAGCAGCATAATGGATGTAAGTATACAAACGTAGCCTGGAGGATGTAATTAACTGTTTCCCTGGAAGATTTTGGAGGAAAAGTTTTTATTTTCATAACTGAATGTTTGAAGAAATGTGTAAATTCTAATTCCATTTTTATTTTCTTTCTTAATAGTAGCAGTTTTCTCTGTGTGGACTTCCTTTTTAACTTGAGAAACTCAGTAAATTTATTATCTTCAAACTGGTATTTTCTTTTTCTCCTTATGGAATTTTTTTGTTGTTGGAGTTTCCCTCCCCAAAAATAAAATTGTATCCATTTTTGTCATTACAATTCACAGGAAAAACACAAGATGTCAGAGGAAAGC
>JANVCC010000010.1:26910845-26923345 GCA_025345505.1 Todiramphus chloris collaris | reverse complement strand
CCAGGGCAGAGTAGAGGGGGAGGAGAACCTCTCTCAACCTACTAACCACACCCTTTCTAATACACTCCAGGATGCCATTGGCCTTCTGGGACACAAGGGCACGTTGCTGGCTCATGGTCAGCCTTCTGTCCACCAGGACCCTCAGGTCCCTTTCCCCCATGCTGCTCTCCAACAGGTCAGTCCCCAACTTATACACGGGGCTGTTCTTGCCCAGATTTCATTAAATTTCTCCCCGCCCAACTCTCCAGCCTGTCTAGGTGACTCTGAATGGGAGCACATCCTGCTGGTGTGTCAGCCACTCCTCCCAGTTTTGTGTCATCAGCAAACTTGCTGACAGTGCACTCTGTGCCCTCACCCATATGGTTGATGAATGTATTGAATAGTACTGGTCCCAGTACTGACCCTTGAGGGATTCCACTAGATACAGGTCTCCAACTAGACTCTGTCCCATTGACCACAACTCTCTGGCTTCTTTCCTTCAGCCAGTTCACAACTCACCTCACTACCTGATCAGCCAGACCCACACTTCCTCAGTTTAGCTGCAAGGATGCTGTGGGGGTTGATGCCAAATGTTTTACTGAAATCAAGATAGATCACATCCATTGTTTTATCATCATCTATCCACCTGGCTATATCCTCATAAAGGGCTATCAGGTTAGTCGAGCATAATTCCCCTTGGTGAAGCCATTTTGACTGCCCTTAATGACCCTCTTATCTTTGATATGCCTAAAGACAACACCAAGGATAAATTGTTCGATCACCTTTCCAGGGATGGAGGTGAGGCTGACTGGTCTATAGTTACCTGGGTCCTTTTTGAAGACTGGAGTGACATTTGCTTTCCTTCAGTGCTCAGGCACCTCTCCTGTTCCCCACTTATCAAAGGTGATGGAGAGTGGCCTAACAATGACTTCCACCAGCTCCCTCAGCACCTGCGGGTGCATCTCACCAGGACCCATGGATTTACAAATGTCCAGATTGCTTAATTGGCCCCTAACCCAGTTGTTATCAACCAAGGAAATTCCTCCTTTATCCTGACTTCCTCTGAGGTCTCATGGGTCTGGGGCTCCTCAGGACAGCCTCCATCAGTATAGACAAAGTCAAAAAAGGCATTCAGTGTTTCTGCCTTCTTTTTATTCTCTGTTACCTTGGCACTCACCTCATTTATCAGTGGGCCATTCCTTCTAGTGTTAGTTTTATCTGTGATATATTTGAAGAAGTCCTCTCTGCTGTCCTTGACCTGTCTTGCATGGTTTAATTCCAAGGAGACCTTAGCATTCCTAGTTACCTACCTACATCCTCTGACAACAGTCTTATATTCCTCCCAAGGTGGCCAGCCCCTCCTTCCATGATCTGTAGACCCTCTTCTTCCACTTGAGTTTGCTCAGCAGTTCCCTGTTTAACCATGTGGGTTTCCTGTCTCCCTCTCTTGATTTCCTGCCTGTTGGGATGTTTTGATCTTAAGCTTGGAAGAAGTGGTTCTTGAATGCTAACCAACTATCTTAAGCCCCTTTACCTTCTTGTACCCATGGGATTTGTACCCACAGGATTTGTACCCACGGGAAATCCCATGGGATTTCCGCTAGATGGCCCTGCTGAAGTCCAAGGTTGTGATTCTGCTTGGTATTTGTCCTGGTTTGAGTGAAAACAGAACTAATTCTGTTCAGTAATTTTACTTTTCAGCTTGGTTCTTCTAATTAACTGCACTTTCTGAAGTTAGCAGCCTGTTTTCACAGACAGTGACTGCTTCTAGCAGTGATAACACCTCATGTTTAGAGTTACTACCAAGGATTGGTGTGCAGACCAAGGCCACTGCTGGGTCTTGTGTACCACATTGGGGGGTGCAGAAAGTGAAAGGCTGCACCTGCAGGGAGGAGCGGACAGGACGGGTGACTCTAAACTGACCAACGAGGTATTCCATCCCATATACACCATATTTGGTTTAGAGCTGAGTGACCCGAAGGGTCTCTGGGCTCTTCTCTCTCCTTTGGACTGCCTTGCCAGCCTTTGCTTGGCTTGGGTCCTCTTTCAGTTCCTTCCTTGGAGCACCCAAGGAGGACTCTGTCCATTCTGCCTTCGATCCTGGTCTGTGTGTTCCTGAACCCGGTACCAGAATCCAGCTCCTGAGCACAGCTCCCGTCTGCTGCGGGGCCCAGTCTGGGACTGCCCCGGTGCCTGCTCCACAGCATCAGTGGTGATGGTGATGTAACTACCATCAGGGGCGTTGGGTTCGATACTGGTTTTGTATATATTTGTATATATTCCATTTTTATAATTATTAATTTCATTTTCATTAAAGCTGTTCTAGTTTCCTTTTTTAATCGATAAGTCTCTCTCCCTTATTCCCTTTGTCTTTCCCCTCTGGGGAGGGGGGGTAACAGAGAGTGTCTGTTATAGGTTTAAGGGGCTGCCCTGACCCTAAATTGTGACAGTATTCTGTTCCTGCTGCACAAGATCCTGAACTCCACCATCTCATGGTCACTGCAGCCAAGTCTGCCCTCAACCTTCACTGCTTCAACCAGACCCTCCTTGTTAGTGAGAATAAGATCCAGCAGCATTCCTCTCCTAGTTGGCTCATCCACCATCTACGTCAAGAAGTTATCATCAAGGCAGTGGAGAAACATCCTGGACTGTGAATGGCTGGCTGAGTAGGCCTTCCAGCAAATATCTGGGTAGTTAAAATCCCCCATGAGAACCAGGGCCTGTAATTGCGAGGCTGCTATCAGCTGCCTGTAGAAGGTCTCATCAACCTCCTTGTCCTGATCCAGTGGCCTGTACTAGACACCCACAACAGTACCACCCATGCCAGCCTGCCCCTTATTTCACACCCACAAACTCTCAACTCACTCCTCATCCACCCCTGGACAGAACTCAATACATTCTAGTTGCTCTCTTATGTAAAGAGCAACTCCACTACCTCACCTCGCTGGCCTGTCTTTCCACAGCCTTCCATGACCACATTCCAGTCATGGGAGATGTCCCACCAAATCTCTGTAATTGCCACCAGATCATAACCTCCTAACCGAGCATGGATTTCTAACTCCTGCTGTTCATTCCCCATGCTGTATGCTTTGGTGTGCAGGCATTTCAGGGAGCAAGCTGAGCATACTAATTTCTCCCTAGGGGGGTGAGAGGACTCCTGATGTTCATCAACATTAAAGTGCTGCCCCACTTGTGCAAGCCCAGCTACAACCCCATGTCCCTTTGACTCTAGTTTAAAGCTCTCTGAATGAGCCCTGCTAATTCCTGTCCCAGAACCCTTTTGCCTCTGTGAGATAAACCTTTCCCATGTATTATTATCAGGCCTGGTATCTTATAAAACCAGCCATGATCAAAGAACCCAAAGCCCTGCTTGTAGCACCAGTCTCATAGACAGTCATTTATGGACTGAATCCTTCTATTCCATCCTATGTCATGACTTGAAAATGGAAGAGGAGGATAAAATAACTTGCACCCTAGACTCTTTCACCAACAGTCCCAAGGCTTTGAAGTCTTTCTTCATTCCCCTCAGACTATGGGATGCAGCATTCTCCCCACCTGTCTAGAAGATCAGTAGTAGGTAGTAGTCTGAGAACTGCTAAACTTATTTGGTGTCAGAAGGTACCACTGCCTCACCAAATCTCTTCAACAATTCAAGATAGAATTTGAAAACCATTTCCTACACTTTGCATAGGATGTACCCCCCGGCCCCAGTGTGGAGGAGTGGTGTATTAGATCTACATAAAAGAGAACAGTGATCAATGAAGGTTTTCAAAAGTCTCAAGATTTATGCTTTCAAGATGTGCTGTGCTTGAAATGAAGTTTTCTATTGTAAATATGGATATGGTTATTAAAGTTGATATTGAAATATTGATAGGCATTTCGCTCTTCTAAAAAATGTATTTAAAGGGTGTTTTAAATACACAATCTGTTAAAAATCAATGCTGATGATTAGATAGATAATAGAAATGTTTCCTCTGTTAGGGAGCATTTTGATGCTGCAGACTAACTCGTAATCTAAGACTTAGCTGAGGTGGTCTGAGCAAGAACTCTCATAATTTTCTTACATTGGAAATGGCTACTCTGGGTGGTTGTGTTCTTTTTTGTAAAAGACCTTCACTGAACCTTCTTTTTTCATTCATAGTTTTATGTGCATGAAAAAAGAATCTATATTATGATGTTTTCAGTATTTACCCAGCCACTGACCTAAAGTGAGGATTCTGCCCTGGGTTAGTATTCATAGCATAATCTGTTCACATAGTTGTTCCTGCACTACTATCAGAAAAATGCAGTCATAAGATGGGAATTCATTTTTACCAAAATCAGATGCCAAAATGAGCATGATAAGCAATGGTAATATCGATGGCAAAATAAAGAACGATAGCACTGTGTCATCCCATATTCTGTCAGTATCACCTCATACTTTCATGTGTACTGCAATTACAGTAATTGCTTGTATAACTGAGCTGTAATAATTTTTCAAGCATTATTTTTGACTGTTTAGATACATAAACTGGGAGTAACCTGTAGTCTACTAAATTTAAATATCAGTCACCTGTCTTTGACAAGCAAATAACATGACTCTAAATCAACCAGATGTCTGTAGTTCATCCTCGTTCATATCTTATCCATGAAGGAGTTACATATATGAATGGCAAAGTATTATACACGCCTATGAATGATGCTTCTATAGCTGTTGTTTAAGCTAGCCTTTGATTAACTGTGGAGTGTTTATTTTACTTCAGTGTAAACATCTGACACTTTTATTTTTTATGTATTGTAATGGTATCCAAACTGTGTCACTAAGAAAGTCCACATGTAAACAGAAAAAATACTTGATAGATATTTGGTGTGGGTACTTAATACTTTCACACTTTTTTTCTTACAGATATTTCTCAGAGAATATTCACTTTGGTTTTTTCAGGAACACCCAAATTTAATTTAATCATTTTCCAAACTGGCTAAGCACATACCAGCTCCAATGTGAAAGCTGAATTTTGCTCAGTGTTCAGCCCAAGGCAATAAGGTCTGTGGATTGGCTTTGCTTCATGTAGATAAATCTACTCCACTTTTAGTTGAACCAGAGAGCAGACAGACAGAAGTGAACTTGAATGTCTCCAAAAAACCACATAGATGTATTCTAAACCATCTGTGATCAACATCACCTTTAAATGTTTAAAAATGACAGTTTACTTGACTGTGTAAGGTCTAAAGATGCATCTAGAATCATGTGATCTGTTCTTTAACTATTGAAAAAATTGTGGCATGAATGTGATGTCATTCAATATTTACATTCCTGTAGATGTCTGCAAAAGAGCTAACTGAACTCCCACTGCAGCTAATTCAATCTGGAAAGAGGTTCAGATAAGCAGACTGCATATGGTGTGCTGCCTAAACATAAGGACCTAAGATATAAAGACATCAAGACAAAGGCTTGTAGGTGTGACTTAGGAATTCCAAAAGTCAATATCCTTCTGGATTGTCTGGAGGACAGGAAGGATAGTTTAAGCCTTATCAAAAATTACTAGACGCCTGTGTTGAGGCAACAAAATGAAACCCTAAATATCTGCTTTGGGATGAGCTGTTGATTCACATAGGTATTCAGTGCCATTGAAGATTTCACGAAGTATCCAAAACCTACAGTTAGGACTGCAGATATGACAGCGATTCAAAAAGAATATTTTTGGGGTCTTTTTCAACCTTAATGATTTTATGATTCCAGCATTCTATGACAAGGACAGGCTATTTGACTGCATTTTAGATTACTGTTACAGATCCTATAGCAGAAGAGGCCACATGAAAATCTTTTTCAAACCTTTTTAATACAACATGGCAAAGATTTCACAGACACATCTGATAAAAAGATTAGCCAAGAAGCATTGATGGATCTTTCTCAGTGTTCTGGATTTAGACAATCTATATTCAGATGAATGAGTACATTTTTTGAGAATATTAAGTAGGGCTCATTTGAATGATTAATTAATCATTTTACAGATGCATGAACTTATGAAATTTAGCTTTTTTTTTAAAAAAACAAACATATGTGAGTGCAAGGGTAGAGGAAGCTGTTGTATACGGGAATTCTGAATGGAATTGCAGAACCAGAATCCAGTGAGAGTCCACTATTTTAAATAGAATAACTTGCCCTGAACTAGCCCCCCCACCCCCACTTTTTTTTTTCTTTCAGATGAGATTGTCATAACTGTTTTATATTTCACAACAATTTCTTGCAGTCCCAGATATGCTATTAAGCATGCAGAAAGTAGGTGTGGATAAAATTACATGATCTTCTAGGACACACAAAAGGAACATTTCTTCCTATCTCTATTTCAGTAATATCCATGCTCACTTTTTTTCATTAACCTACCCTAGTAGAGCCAAGATCATATCGCTTACACACTCCTAAATTAATTTTGCTCTCTTTCTAAAAGACAATGTTGATCAAAATCAATGTTGATCACTATGTTTATCAAAAAATTAAAAAGATCACAGGCGATAGTACCAGGTAACATTCTTGATTGCGCATTTTAATTTTCCCAGTTCTAGATATAATTTAGACTTACTTTTTTTTAAGTTGTTTTTAAGAAGAAGAAAATATTGCTGAAAGAAATGTTAAAGACTTTTAGGAATTTCCAAGGATTTAAAAAAAAATATTTCAAAGGTTGAACTTTTTTAAGTTTCAAAGGTTGAATTTTTTAAAAGTTCAGAATAAATTGAGCTAGTTTCACTGATAAGAAGAAAAAATTTCCCAAAAAAGAAAACTGTGTTTCATTTCATATTGAAAAAAAAAAATTATTTAATCCAAAATTAATCAAAAATTTCCCCCTGTATTCCATAGCACATTAAATGTTAATATTAATACTAAACATGAACAGTGTCAGAAACTCTAGGTGGGATCTCAGCTGCCATAAGATGATGTAACACCATAAACACATATGGACCTGCATTGGTTTATTTCCTCAAATGTGATAGTTTAATTACTCTTTTCTGTAACTTTTGGCAAGGAAATGCCAGTTTTACTGCTTCCCATTTTATAACAAGTGACCATTAGCATTACTTCAGCTTATAGGAGCTTATATAATTATGAAGTAGATCTACTTGGCATTCCTCAGGACTCAACAGTGGTTCCAAATCAAGGTCTTCATGAGCCAAATATGGTGTAATTCAAGGTAAACCATAATAGTACTGGTGAAAGGTGGGGTTATCAAGGGATGTGAAGTCTAAACAGGCAAACAGTGAGGTCTGAGCACTGACCTACCAGCACTGCAGTACCTGCCTGAGGGAGAACTGGTAGCACAGCCAGCTGATGCACCATCAGTGTAACCAGTGTCCAGGGAAAAGAGAGTTTTAAGGAATTACTGGAATGTACTAATGAGATTAAATTAAGACCTGTTAATGCTTTGTGTACATCTACAGTTATAGTTCTACATGGAGTAGCTACTTTTCTGAAACCTGTAAAACAGTTAACTGTAAGAATCAGAAAAATAATCCTCTAACATAATATTACTTACTCCCTTTTAGTTGATGACATACGTGACTTGTGTGTCAGCATGCCTTGTGATGTGCTCAGCATGCCTGGTGTGCCAACACACAGAAATTTCAGAAAGCAGCCAAAACATTTTCTCTCTTTAGTCTTTTCCTGCATCCTTTGTACTAAGAATCTATGACTTTGTTTCAGTGTAGAACATGGAAATTAAATCTGTTAATCTGTGCTCATTAGTCACCTCTCAAATCAATTCCAGTCAAATGTATTTTCCTTTCTTTCCTTTTTATTTGTTGTTAATAGAGTTAAAAGTATGTACAGATAATTGTAAAATAACTACAAGATGCTTTCAGTGACATGCCTAATAAAACAGAGGTGAAATCCTATCTAGTGTTCTGCTTTGGGCTATAGACAAGACAGAGCAAAACAAATAGCACGCTGTCAAAACAAACTGGAAAAGCTCACCACTCTGTTAGTTTTATGGGTGATGTGTTGGTCAAAAAAGTATGTAAATTCCTTGCAGAAGCGAGGGGTACCTCCAAGACTGAGGCAGGCAATTTTTAATAAGTCCATTTGGACCTTCTCCAGCCAAAATCAAAATGTTCTGATGTAGTTTCAGACTGGAGAGCCTACTGAAAGCTCATTATCTTCAAATAGGATTACACTCAGTTAATATGAGAACATGCACATTACAATATCACATAAAATCAAAAGTTCCAATTTGCTCACTACATGTAAATCCAATTCAAAATATTTCCATAACATATATCCGCTGGATGTTACACTATTTGTATGTCACTCTAGAATGGATTAACTCCATGACAGGCTAGTCTCAGTTTTTCTGCATTTGGTGTTTTTAAACAGTTTATATTTGTTATCATATCAAAGACAGGCTTGCAGTTTTCAAAAGGAAGAAGAGAACACAGCGCCCAAGGCTCTTCCAGCATTACATTTCTTATTCCATTTTATCTTTCTTGGTTTTGACTAATGTCAGTAACAGCTACTGGTAATAAACTGCTTGTTACAGCTTGCTCTTGCCTTCAAGCACTGGCTTTGATACATTGTCAGCCAATTGGAAGCATTTCCTGATTACATTTCCAAATTGCTTGTTTATTGATCAAAAGTTAATAAAGCAAAAGACAACTTTACGGCTTAAATTAAATGAAAGGTTCCTTTGATGTTCAAATTATCCAATCAACCAACATGCAATGAAATGTAAGCATTTGAAAGTTTTATCTGGAAAGCAAAATGTACTAGATAATGGTTTCTAGCACAGCTACTGTATATGAGAGCTAATGAAAAATACCCGTAACTTTAGATTTCTTTTATTTTCAGTTGAGAAGTAAACGACACTCAATTTTCTTGTTTTTAAATAGCTGAAAACATGAAAGTGCAGATTTGTATATCTTTTTGTCAAACTATAATTCCTAATACAGGTGTATTTGGTTAGCTACAATAAACAAAGTAATATACATTACAGTTTCCTCAGAGTCTGGCACTTGCTTGTCAAACTGCTTGCTTCTGGTGCTGTATTAAAACTGCTGTGCTCTGTCAACTATTACCAACCCGTCTAAGAGGATGCTGCAGCCCCCCTGGAATATTTAGCTATGCAAGAGATACTTGGTCTCCACAAATGACCACAAGTCTTATCACTATGCTGCTTCGTCAAGAGCTCTCTTACCTATAGTAATATTTATTGTATAGTGAAATTTATTTAAACTACCTAGACTTAACATCATTGTGTTCTTCTGAGCATCATGCACTTCTAGTACTAAGAATTTTTGAGGCAATGATTTTCAGTACAAACTGGGAAAATGGGAGTGACTACTTGTGTGGTATGTACACTAAGAACAAAACAGCAAATAAGAGAAACTCTTAGTAAGCAAGCACCAGGAGAGGTACAACCACATTATAGCTCAGACCTCATTAGGAGATGTAGGTGTTTTATGGCAGAATAGTCTTGAAATGGGCACTTTCTGCAAAAAAATATAATTATATTAAAAATTAATATGGGTAATACTTTCACAGAATCACAGAATTGTCACAGTTGGAAAAGACCTCTAAGATCACCACATCCAACTGTCAACCCCCTCCAAAATAAACCACAAAAAATAATTTAAAAAAAACCAACACAAAACCCCCATAAAACATGTTCTGAAGTGCCACATCTACACATGTTTTGAATAACTCCAGGAATGGTGACCCACCATCTCCCCGAGCAGCCCCTTCTAGCACCTTACTACTCTTTCAGTAAATAAATTCTTCCTGATATACAGTCTAAACCTCCCCTGGTGCAATTTCAGGCCAATTCCTCTAGTTCTGTCATTATTTACGCGAGAGAAGAGGCCTCACCCGCCTCACTACAACCTCCTTTCAGTGAGTTGTAGAGAGAAACAATGTCTCCTCTCAGCCTCCTCTTCTCCAAATGAAACAATCCCAATTCCCTCAGCTTCTCTTCACAGGACTTGTTCTCCAGACCCTCCACCAGATTTGTTGCCCTTCTCTGAACTCACTTCAGCAACTCAATGTCTTTCTTATAGTGAGGGGCCCACAACTGAACACAGTACTTGAGGTGCAGCCTCACGCTGAGTTCAGGGGCATGATCACTTCCCTTCTCTTGCTGGACACACTATTTCTATGTATACATATTTCTGTGTATGCTTCATACTACAATACTGTAGGGCCTTTAAGCTGAGAGCTGTATTTTTATGTCATATCCCTAGGAACAAATCTGGTTTAGCTGCACTAAAGCGATGAACGTGACACTTGTCTTGTCAAATGATTAATAACCTTTTCCTGTTTTTCTTTTTTGTTTGTTTGTTTGAAAGTGCCTGAGGGAACTGGGATTGTTTAGCCTGCAGAAAAAAGAGGCTCAGGGGAGACCCTATCACTCTTCTACAGCTACCTGAAAGGAGGTTGTAGTGAGGTGGGGGTTGGTCTGTTCTCCCAAATAATGAGCAATAGGACAAGAGGAAACAGTCTCAAGTATATATATATATTATATATATATATATTCTACTTGGTATATATATATACCAAGGGAGGTATAGGTTGGATATTAGGAAAAATTTCTTCACCAAAAGGGTTGTAAAGCAGTGGAACAGGCTGCCCAGGCAAGTGGGCATCCCTTGAGGTATTTAAAAGATGTATAGATGTGGTGTTGAGGGCTATTGATTAGTGGTCATCTGGCAGTGCTGGGTTAATGATTGGACTTGATGATCTTAAACGTCTTTTCCAACCAAAACAATGCTATGCTTCGATGACTTCATTATGAAGAATTCACTGCTGTGACTGCCAAACATAATAGCAGAGGTTCACATTCAAGATTTACCAATTTTTCATATTTTGTGAAAGGTGATCAACATGAGATGAACAGACAAACTAGCATTGAAGTGGCAGCAGAGAATTAGTCACAACCTTTCATTCCTTGCACAGAGCATTGGAGAAGATGGTGGTGTCCACTATCTTTGGTGTGACTGCATGAGCATGGCATGCTGTTTCATTCTGCTCACATAGTCACACTTCCTAAGCATCTGCTGACACCATCAACCTGCGAGCCTTCCTGTGCCTCAGCTTTTATGGTTCCTTTTCTACAATCAGGAAATGTCGGGTTCAACAAGACACAGCCTGTGAAGAAATTGTATCTGACAGCCCTTGTGTTGGCTTGTGAGGCTCTTGTCTTGGACATGTGAGGCTCTACAGACATGAAGCAAATTCTCTCATATGGGGGTCAACATCTGCACCCAGAAAACTAAGACAATGGGTACAACTCTAAAAATACAGAATACATTTTGGTTGTTTACTCCACAGTGAAAAAGACTGGAAAAGTAGTAATGACAGTCACAAATCTGGGGCTGTCTCTTGCTTTTTATTTAATACTTTTTACTAATATAAGGGTATTCTATCTACACTCTGTTCATGAGCCTTTACGACTCACGTTTTCCAGATTATTCTTCAAAGAAAGAAAGAATATAAAGAAGAAAGCCTAGAGTGAACATGTGTACATGTGTTATATGATGTCTGAAGCAGAGCTCTTAAGAAAAAGGGGGAAATATCACAAGATATGGGATTAACTGGAAAAAAAAATTAAAGTACTTTAGAGAGCATGACATATTTTGTGGATTTCCCTTAGAATTGTTCTGTTGTTGATGTCATCGATATTGTTGTGGGTTGAGTTCTTTGTATGATGGCAACATTGAAACCTAGACAATGGGAGCTCTAGAAAAACTTTCTGAGTCTCATAACCTCATTTGGAAAGTTAAGCTTCATTTAGGGCATTGTTCCTTTTATAAGAACTCCTGATTTACATTACCTTCTCTTTTTCTTGGTAGCAAAAGAACCTTAGAAATAAAATTACTAAAATTAGAATGAAGTAGAGTTGGCTTTCAGTTTTTGGTTGCATTTTTACCCTATTTCAGTTAATAGATTAAGCCATTTAGTCCAGGAGCTCCTTTTCATGTCAAAAGCTCTACTGACTGATGTGAATAATTTTGAACTAACTAAAACCTAAGCTTCCATGCACTTTTTTTTTTTTTTTAAAGAAATAAAAAGGTAAATAACTGTATGGATGTTTAGCTACCATTTATTTTTATATTGTTAAGAACTTTACAGTTGCAGCTCTCTAATTAACGGATAAATGTAGTTTTTTTCTACTTGAAACTATAGGTAAGTTTTGAACAATAATGTCCCCTTGCAGTATATTTTGCACTGTCCTGTCTACATCTATGCAGTATAAGATTATATCCAAAACCATGAACCCAGGTCCTTAATCACTTTTTAACTTCACTAATCTAATATAGCACTTTAGAAGTGTTTATTTTTAATGACATAAAAGTGCAAGAAAATGTTCTGTAATATTCACATCTTTCCTTATTCTGGTCATCTGAGTTTTAGGATTCATGCATATTTTAAAGATCTTTGTATCTAGTGTATGCAACTTTATATTTAGAGCTCTAAAGCACTTTGAGAAGATACTGTAGTGTTAAGAATAAACTATTTAAATGCTGCAACTTTTTCTTTTTTTTTTTTTTTTTTTTTTTTC
>JANVCC010000010.1:26844997-26910745 GCA_025345505.1 Todiramphus chloris collaris | reverse complement strand
CCTTTAATTGGATGCCGATTTGGTTTAATTTTAGTGAGAGTAAACTGCTAAGTACTGACAGAAGACAGAAATTACTATATGCAACATTAACCTTTCTCCTGCCACATAGGAGATGTGCCTTGGGGTAGCCGCTTTAAGGTATCGACTTAGAATGCTGTCATTAGAAAGTTGTAGGGGCAAAGTCCAATGCACTCTGTGTGAACAAGAGCCACAGGCTTGTCCTTTTGTTTGATCTGTAGTGGCTGGAAATCTTGCATCACTCAAAGAGTTAACCTGCTTAGACACATTTGTGAAGTTCAGCCACAAGGGACTTTTGTTTGCAGCTAGGCAACTCTTTTAAAAACTTGCTGTCTTCAGAAAGGCTTCAGTCCTGCTGACTTGCAAACTGTGCAACCCACGTACTTCTCACTCCAGCTCCTCCTAGTCCTTACTGTGTAAAGGGGAGTGTAAACAATATTTTTATTTTAAAGTCAGAGCTTCATGACTGCTCTGGTACTGTGTAGCTATTTAGCCACTATGCAGTGCTAGGCAAAAGTATTTCTCTTGTCTAATTTGTCACATAATCACTACAGAACACTCAGTCCTTCAGAAGACTAAAAGAGTCTGAGCTAATAAATTCACCCTTTGCAAGGAGAAAATGTTTCACAATGAAATAATAAAATGGAGTCTCAGTTAGGAAAAAATGAGATAAACTAGTGTAGCAAATAAGTAAAGATTATACACGTAGGCAACCCACTGATCAAATATTTCTTAGGGCTATCGGGAATCTATCAAGGATACTGAGCCAGTTAGATAAAGAAATTACTGAAGAGTGATTTACTGAGTTGTTTAAGAGTCATGTTAGAAAGATTATTTTGCTCACAGCAATGTGCTAGCTCTGTTTTATTTAATGATTAGTTAAAAGCTGTGGTAGAATATTGCATGTATGTGGGAGCTTCAGTCGTTTATTTAACTATTGGCTATGCTTCTACACTGTCAACCTGAAAATATTAATCATGCTATCAAAAGCTTAGCTTTACAAATATTTCTTCTACACAGAGTTAGCATTAAAGCAATACTGTACCTTAATGAAAACACAGGAGATTACCATTTTGGTAGGCCACTTCTGTCATCTGAACATTTGAATCCCTGGACATCTGGCCAGCATGAATTTGAAAGGATTGTCTGTAACTTTGAATTCTACAAACTGATAAATAAGGATAGTTATTATGTTGATTGATTTGTCTTTGACATATTCTGGCATAATAACCAACTGGTAACTGCCTGTGGTGACAGTGGACCCTTTCTGTACATCACTCATCTTCTGAGCTCTGCAAATTCAGAGATGCAAGTAACGGCCACTCCCAAGAATCAGCATTTCCTCCCTCAGTACTTCCCTGTCTGAGGTCAATGCCATCTTTGTCTTTGCTGCTAGATGCAGAGGGAAGCCTTTGGCCCTTATTAGCACCTATGATTTCAGAATTTCTCAAATTAATTGGTCACTTTACATCACTACTTGAAAGTAATGCTTCCTTTTCTTTGTCTGTTTCATTGTGCAAAAGGACAAGTGGGAATTTTCATTTGTCTGTATTTTTTAATGGACAACAAAGGTTATCTTTTTCTCCTGCTTCAAAACCTTACATTTTCCTGATTTAAATAAAAAAAAAAAAAAAAAATTCACACTGGTTTTCTGAAATAAGGGAATCCAAAGACGCAGAAGTTTGCTTTCAGTCTTCAGTCTTTTTATTTTCTTTCCCAGCATAAGGTGACATCTGAACTTATTTGAGGATATGTTAAAAAAATTTTAACAAGATAAAAAAGAGAAAGGATAAAATTAACTTGCTTTTCTGCAAATTTTAACTTACTACTAGGAAGAAAGTACTAGAATGTTTGTTTCCCACAGAGTACTCAAGTAAAAACACTCAGCTGTCAAACACTACTAATGATTTCTTGTAAATAATTAACAGGTAAGATTAGCTAAATTTTGAATACATCTCACCTTAATCTTCATGATATGAGGTGCTGAATTTTCAGAGGTTGCAGGTGAGATAGACATTAAATCCAGTTCAGGAACCATTTTTCTTCTCACTTGCTTTCTTTGGGCTCAGATTCTAAGCTATGATGAAATATAGGGGCAACTTTCACACTTGCCTGTATTTGCAATATTAGTTTGTTAACTTTATACAGGTGAATGTGAACAATTAGAGGAAGTGATCTCAGAAGCTAATTGACACCAGCATTTCAGCAAATCAACTTAAACAGCAAACATACCTAGTATAAGCTCTGGAATGAATGCACTCTAATAACAGATATTTCCAGGCTCTGGATTATGATGGATGTACCCAGCAGGGATAAATTACTTCTCTCCACAGCATGACTGTGTCTAGAAGACACATGCTCTGCCTTGTGTACTTTTATCTTTCACTATACTTCACAGAATCAGAGCAGCACCAACATATAAATGTTCTTGTTTGCTTCCCCACATAAAAGACAACATGCCACTACCCTGCTCTTTGCAACACGGGACTATACCCACTGAACTGGATGCCCATCTTCACAAGCAAGTGCACAAGCACATTTCATTTTGCTGTTAGGTTCGCTCTGCTGTGTTTTAGTTATTCCCTTGGGGCTGGTATCTAACATAGGGGAGCCTGATGGTTAATGGATGGCGTACATTCTGGCTTCCCAAGTCTGATCCAGCAAACACATATGCCTAGCAGCTGAGCCATTTAAAAGCTAGCAATGGGGAAGGGAAGTTTGTGAGGTGATGTCTTTCTGCTATTACTGCTACTATGTAGCCATGAGTGCTTCAGTTGCATTTTCTTGCCTCTGGCTGGAAGAGTGAAACTAAGTTAAGAATGGAAAAATACAGCCAAAGGCCAGGGAGTGTTGTACTTGCTGAGACCTTTTAAGATGTGCAGTAGCCTCCCATGAGAAATAGGAAAGAACGCTTTGCTTGCAACACATAGGTTTAGAAAGCAGAGAATGTGACAAAATCATAGAATCATAGAATGGTTTGGGTTGGAAGGGAGCTTACAGATCATCTTGTTCCAACACCCCTGCCATGGGCAGGGAAACCTCCCACTATGTCATGTTGCTCAAAGCCCCATCCAACATGGCCTTGAACACTTCCAGGGATGGAGCATCCAAAATTTCCCTGGAATTTCCAGTGTCTCATAACCCTCACAGTAAAGAACTTCTCCTTACATCTGATCTAAAACTACCCTCTTTCAGTTTAAAACCATTAGCCCTCATTCTACTCATTCACTCCCTGATAGAGTCCCTCCCCATCTTTCCTGTAGTCTCCCTTTCAGAATTGGAAGGCTGATGTGAGGTCTTTCTAGAGCCTTCTCTTCTCCAGGATATACAACCCTAACTGTCTCAGCTTGTCCTGACAAGGAACATGCTCCAGCCCTCTAATCAACTTTGTGGTCCTCCTCTGCACCCACTTGAGCAGGTCTATGTCTTTCTTACACTGGGGGCCCTAGAGCTGAACACAGTACTCCAGATGGGGTCTCACCAGAGTGGAGGAGAGTGGCAGAATCACCTCCCTCAACCTGCTGATCACATTTCTCTTGATGCATCCCAGGATGCAATGAACTTTCTGGGCTGTGAGTACGCATCGCTGGGTGCATCCCATCATTTTCCATTAGCACCAGTCAGTGCACCATGGGCACCACCTCACAAGCCAGCACAGCAGCTGTACCATGATGCAGCCTCCACTCCCACTTGGATGCACAGCTGCATCCAAGCTTGTAAGGATCTCAATTTCAAAAGGATAAACTTTGAAAAATTAAGGAAACTAGTTAATGAGGTCAACTGGATTAAAGAGCTTAGGGATTTTAATGTGGAGAAGGCGTGAAATTTCTTTAAATCAAAGGTGTGAAAACTGTCTGGGACTTGCATCTTAATCAAGGGGAAAAATCTTGTAGGGAAGGGCTCCAGAGCTGACTGGATAAATAACCACTTCTGAAAGAGTCAGAGGAATAAGCAGATAGCCTAAAGGGATAGGGAGTACTTTATGTCTGAGAGGCCAGGAAATGGAGAAGTAGAGATAAGTGCCAAAAGTCAAGCTGAATTAGACCTTGTAAATTAAAACAAACAGTGTAAAGTGTTTTGGTTTTTTGTTTTTTTTTTTTTTCCCCAAGCCATGCATGTATAAATATAAAAGAGAACACAGAAGGAGAAGCTCAGCCACAATGTAATGTCATGAATAAAATGCTTCATGTGTGGCATCAAATTTAAAGAAAATGTATT
This sequence comes from Todiramphus chloris collaris, assembly GCA_025345505.1. NCBI lineage: Eukaryota > Metazoa > Chordata > Aves > Coraciiformes > Alcedinidae > Todiramphus > Todiramphus chloris. The sequence continues at coordinate 26,906,509 of JANVCC010000010.1, read as the reverse complement.
ATTTTCTGTAAGGACAGAAGTGCTGACTATGGGAAGCCAGGACAGGCTGGAAATTAGAATATCCAGGCTGAAAGTAAGGCTAAGAGCTTTATAAAACCTGAATAAGTAAGGGTGTGAAAGTGAAGGTACAGTGGCAGTGATCTGAGTGCATCTGTCAAGTAGTGATGAAGTTCCCGACAGGTATTAGCAAATACAGCCCTTATATTTTAGATGATAGTGGGGACATAGGGTAGCTTAAATACTGGAGGCCCATTAGTCCAATTGCAGTATTATACAATGCTACAGGGAAAGTCTTGAAAGAAAAATTAAGGAACAAGGGATAATGCATAAACTGCAACCTGGACTTTCCAAAGCGATGTCTTGACAGTCTAACTTGTTCTGTTTCTTTGATAACTGATTTTCTAGACAAAGAAAATGCAGTAAGTCTAATCTATCTGGAGTTCAGTAAAGACTTTGATTTAATGCCACTTGCAAAGTGGTTCAATGAATCACCAGGTAACCAGGCTCCACAAAGTAAGAAAGAATATATATTAGTAATCCTGACATAAGGGCAACCTACTCTCCCTTCCTCCTGAATCAGCTTATGGTATTGGAAAAAGCAAAAATAAACTAAATCCATCATACTTTAATTTTGTTTTGCACTGTAACACAGAGCTAACTAATATTAAGAGAAATGTGTGTTGCATTAACCAATTTCATGTTATATTTATTAATGCACTAGCTGGACAAAATACTGCTTGTTTTTCAGTAGAATTAATGAAACAAAATGAAATTACATCATTAGAAAAATATATTCATTTTAAGTGCATCATATGGAAAATAGGAAAAAAATGGTTATCTACCCTGGTGCCCAAATTAATCAAGCATGGTAATAGATTGCAGAAAATCCATGTTTTTGTTTAAATGTATTAACTAGAGAGGCCAATTGAGATTAGTATAGGCAAGCCATCCCTGGACACTGTCTCATTTACAGCACTGCCTTGGAGAATAACGTGCTGGCGCATATTTCTGTGTTGTTGACTGTGGTTCCACTCACTCTCCAGCTGGGAACATGTGCTCAATTTTTTATTGGTAATGGCTGTTTTCATGCTTATGCTATCTCTGTTTACCTGAGTGTTTGTGTGAAGTCTATCAAATTTATGGTTGGAGGATTGATTGTGCTAAGAAGAGTTCTAAACGCTTTTGGTGAATCAGTCAAGTTCCTTGGTTTAAAAAAAAAAAAAAAGAAAAAGGAAATAAAAAGAAAACAATAAAAAGCCTTTATGTGTGTAATGTCACTTCTCACAAAGAGTCTTTCCCTCTCTTTCCTGTATTACTTAATAGTGTTTGGTATATCTTCATTTTTAAAAGCTTGGATTTGGGGAAATAGCCAGTAGTATTCTGAAATTTACCTTTCTTGACAACAATTCCAGAGAACAGATCCTTGAAGAGTTTTTCTCCCACTATACTCTCCCATATATAGGGACAGAAAATGTGATGGGGAATCCTGAATATTTTTACAGTACTTAAAGCTTCCTAAAACACTTTGTAATTCACTTTCTTGCTGGAGATGTTCTGATGCAGATTACATTTTAACGGATAGTGATTTGCGAATAAATACTTGGCAAACAGTTGGGAGGCAGAGATGTGAAACAATCATAGTCTTGGCTATTGCATTAGCCACATTTTAATGATTTTTTTTCCTTTCAGAGGGAAGCTCAGCAAAATTATAATTTCTTTAATAAATAATTAACAGTGTATTATTTCAATAAATAAATTAGTGTTTATATAGTAAAGAATACAAATGTTTTGTGCATACATTCTGACCTACTTCTCCAGTCCTTCTTGGCTGTTTCCCAAAGAATTATTTTTAAAAATTAATGATGAACATCAAAATATTTCTGTTTATAACATCATATCAATGGTAGTTAAATCTATAAAATAATTCAATCGTTTATCCTTCTTATCTTGGGAATGTTTAATCAAGCTTGATATTTGCTTTAAATTAGCACTGTCAAATGTACATTTGTATAAAATCTCCCAAATCATGAAAGATTTATAATTTGAAATGTATTTGGATTATTCTGTAGTTAATCAGATAGATAAAAATTAGTGGTACTGTAACTAGAACAATTAATTGGATTTAAAAATTAAAAAATAACTGGCACATGCTACTTCATGTACTGCTTCACTTTGGAAACACATTATCTTTACTACATCAAAGGAGTTTTGTGAACTGTTCACTAAATCCTAAATTTTGTCTTAAGCAGGAAAAAGTTGTATTTTTTTATAAGGGAGTTTTGAACAAGAAAGGGAGGAATACATTCTTCAGGTAATGTTTCTGTAAAAATATTTATGTGTTACAGCTCAGTAAAACACATATGTATCAAGCCACAGAAGAAACTTTCATTACAAAGAATTTCATATTTAATTTAATTTTAGGTATTTAACTTGGGTATTCCTTTAATTGTCATTGCTGTAGAGGTTTCTAGGAGGTTAGGACCATCGACAGAATATACTAGCATTGTTCTGTATGTTATTTTAGTTTAAAACTCTTATGTGCTTTTCATCGTTAATGATCACAATCAGCTTGTAAGTAAACAACCAGTGGGATGACTTTGCTGTACATCCGTGAGAAATTACTTCACTGATGACTTGTGAAGAGTGCCTGATAATCAGTATATCCTGTTTCTGTGAGGGCTTGGCTGTACTGGTAGTGTAAGGGCAGCATGGAAAGCTTCAAAGACAGTACTAACCACTTCTGGGCTGTCCAGAAAAGTTAGCCATGGAGTAAGGAGTTTGGTGTCTGGCTGGTAGACTGAAGGTGAAAAGGAGGTTTAGATGGGAGGCACATGGATATTCTTGCTTGGGGGGCAACGAGGGAGTTGGTAGGTACTGGCATGGGGGAGGAGAGGCTTAAAAATATCCTCTGCTCTTTATACTGAAGGAATGACAGCATTTATACGTTCTGGAGGTTTTGGGAAAGATAATGAAGAAAAATACTAAGACAGGAGAAAGTAAATAGGATGGGTTTACATTTGTAGCCTGATCACAGGATCTCTCATGACAGCCTGTACATCACAGGACAGTGAATATAATTCTGTCTGTCTCACAGGCATTCATTTAAAGGAAACCATCAGGGTAGCCGCCATTTGGATGAGTAGGACTTCAGCCTTGATCAGGGTTTCAGGAGACCACTGTGATCAAAATAATCACTGATGTGCCACATCTTTTGTGTTCTCCACAACTGTTGCTATTTCTTGCTGTTATGAGCAAGTATTCATTTACTATCCTTGTACTCCACTGACCCCCCCCAGTCTCTTTCCTTGTAGTCCAAAACATTAAACTGGTAAAACGTAGGTCTCTTCATTCACAGCAGGATGTGCTTTACTCATTCTAGCAGGCTAGCTAAGCTTTGTGCTTTTTAATTATTTAGACCTGCCAGAGAAGTCAGAATCCGTTTCATCTGAGCCTTGTCTTGTACACTTTTTTCATCTCATAGTACCACCATTAGTCATCACAGGCTAATACAGCCTTTCATTCACCTTCTAGCACTGGAAATGTTGCCTTGGGCCTTCCAGAACACTGGAAATTCTTTCTCCACTTCTTCCAGTCCTCCGAGGCAGTTCAAAAAATTCTCTGGAGATTTAGGAAATAAACTAGAAAATACCATGTAAGACAGATAGAATTTCCTTTACTCACTAAATATACCAGGTGAACTTTCTGCACTCAGGTCTAGGTTTCATAATGTGAAAATGACTATGAATTTTCATTTGTGAAAGCACGTTAAATATTTACAATGTCAACTAAAATGGATTTTTCTGAACCCCAAAATAAAATAAGTGTCTGAAATACTAATGGCCTTATACTATTGAAATAACAGAAATATGGATCAGGCTTTGCTGAAGGAGCAAGTAGAAGGCTCAGTTGTTTTACATGATACCATCTTACAGCAACAACAAACTTTAAGACAAGGACTCCACCAGGGTCCCTTTGCTCTCTCCTGGTAGTGCACAGGAACTATAAAACTGTTCTAAATAGACAAGGGAGTATTTTTGAAGTGGGCAGTATGAGCAGACAATGAGATATATATTACTATGTTGCTCTCTGTCTTCTGAAATGGCTCCCTAGTGGACTTGTGTGAAATTCAAATATCTTGTGCTCCTAGACAGTAGAATTATGTATTGTGCATTTCCAGTTAATGTAAATGCCATTTTCCTGGCCCTGTGATCTCATGTATTATCAACAGCTTCTGGACAAGTGAAAGATGCCCAGATGCCTGCTAGGTGCCCAGGTCCAGAGCTGCAGCCTAGCACAAATACATCTGCCTTCTCATATAGTCTGAGTGAAGTCCTAGCTCTACCTTCAGAGTCAAATGGCTTGGAGAAGGCTATCAAATGCTGTTGTTAATTGCAGTGAGGGATGAAGATGTCTCTAAGCAACCTAAACCCCTAGAAAATCCCAGGAGATATAGAATATTTTCTGTTTACTTTCTGATTCGCTACCCAAAAAAACCTGTTTGTCTGTGTGGTGGGTTTACCCTGGCTGGGCACCAGGTGCCCACCAAGCCCTTCTATCACTCTCCCCAGCCTCCATCAGCACAGTATGGAGGGAGAGAATAAGATAAAAAGAGCCTTGGGTTATGATAGATAAAGATGTTATTCTCTACTTCCCGTCTGCAGGTGATGTCTGGCTAACTCCAGGAAGCAGGGCTCCAAAACATGTAGCAGTTGCTCAGAGGACAAAGCTGGATGCCCCCCCATCCTCCTCCTGCCTTCTGTTTTTACAGTTGAGCTGACGTCATATGGTATGGAATATCCCACTGGTCAGCTCAGGTCGGCTGTATCTCCTCCCCCACCTTGCCCCCCCATCCTCTGATGCTGTGTGAGCAGTGGCAGTCATAACACGGGTGTGTTATCAACACCCTCCAGCTCCCAGTGCTGCCGTGTGAGGGCTGGATGGGGAAAAGCAGCTCAGCCAGACCCACTACAGGGTGTAAGAGCTGTAGCTACAAAATGGAAAGCTGCAGCCTGGATAGCTTCGAATATGAATGTCTTGCGTGAAAGGATGGTGTTGTTATGAAGTTGGGATGTGATAGTGCCTGCTGAAGGCACACACTTGCAAGGAGCAATGGAAAGCAGAATTGAGGATGTCATGTTTGTCCCAAGCACTGTGATCTGCTCCCACGAGGTAATCATGTCTGCAGCAGGAAAACACCTTGAAAGCATTTTTCAGACTTATGAGGAAGGTGCTTTATTAGTTCTGTGGAAAATTAGTTTGCACTCAAATCTGTATGAGATTTCAAAAGTTATTAACCAGGAAAAAACCTAGCACTGACACACTAGGTGAGGTCTTCCATTTCCTCATATGTGCTTCTCCTTTCCTTCATTTTCTTGAACACAAAGTATTACCATGTGCAGACAGGCACAACCTCTTCAGCTTTGGAGGGCCCCCACACTCCTCCCTGCCCTTCCCTGGGGGTTTTGCATGCAGGAACTTTGCTGAGTGTCCCAGTCTGGCTGGCCTTCCAAATCTCACTGAAGTTGGAAGGCACAATCTAAAATTAGGAGAGCTCTGGCCATCTTATACTTCAGGCAATATCCAAATATGCCTGTGTATCCTCTATTGCTGGAAAAGAAAAATCTCACACTGTCCTGTTGGTAGACTGCCATTGGGGGTCTGCTGATCTGGCAAGCTGTATTTTTCATGGCAGAGAGTTCGCATGCATTTTATCAATTTAAGAGTAAAGAATCCTGGAGGTTGGTTGGGGTTTTTTACCTCCATTTTCCTTGTTTTGTCTTCCTAAAACCTCTTTTTTTTTCAAAGGAAAGAGAGAGAGGTTCATGTTTCTGAGATCAATGGCACGATACAATAGTTCAGTTTTCTTCCCAGTGTATATTTGCTCTGTGGTATGGCAACCACTGCACAAAAGCTGGTTCCCAGCACTGCTGTTCCCCAGACTTTCCTTATTCCTGGCTGTCTCTTACTAAAACATCTCATCTTAGTAGTCCCCAAAAAAGATAATATTCCCACTATTTCTTTTTTCATGTAACTGTATGAGGGGAGAGCTGTACATCAACAGTGAGAGGCTGTAGTTCTAGTGCTCAGGAAATCTCACAAAGCAGAAATATTTACCTACATCACAAACATTAGTGCTCTGTCCTCATCACAGTAGCTTGGACTGGAGACCACAACATGGCACACATTCTCTTTCTTCTCAGTGGTATTAAGATCAGAAAGCAAAACATGAGCTTTAAAATGAATCTTTGGAGAGAGAGGCTGAAGGGTGATTTTCCATCTTCTGTCCTCATTTTCTCCACTTCATTATCTGAGCATCTGAATCTTCTGTCCTCTGGCTGAAGGAAAGACTCTGCAGAACAGGGAGTTTCTACCATGTTATGCTTGTGATGCAGTGCAAAGTTAGCTTTCAGTGAGAAGTTATTAATGCTGTAACATTTGTGCTGCCGTCATCTATCAGCTATGGTGTGATTTTCTTAGCAATTTCTCCATCAAGAATTCCCTGGATAATTTATGAAAACATGACATCGTTGTGATGCTTTTTGTTGCTTATGTGACATAATTGTTTTATTGACAAGGATAAAATCAACACCAAAACACACCCATGGCTCTTTGCAAATTTTAGAGATAAATGTATGTTCATCTATGATTTTCATTTTACTGATATGTCTGTAAAGGCAGGTTGATTCCCTGGATGCTATGTGTTATGTCTCTAGCAGACCAGCAGTCTTATGTTACATCTGTGGGTTTGGATCCTGATCCGTATTTTACATCTCACTACATTTCAGGGCCTCTGGGAAAACTGGGGTTTGGGTTTTTCTGATGGACATACCTGTTTCTCTTTTTAGGGAAATAACAGCTCCAAATTTATAGAAAATTAGATTTCCCAGCACATGGCTTAGCTTTCTTTCTAGTCTCCATGATAGTGGTATTTTGATCCTGGATTCTGTGGCTGTTATAATTCATAGCCTGGACAACATCAGTCATCCACCAGATATCTTTATTTTGTTCTTGTTTTACTGGACTTGTTTAGATTTGAAGATGAAAGGAGAACTTTCAAAAACCATCCAGTCTTTAACTTTATTATCCACCTTCACTTTTCATCTGGTACTTTTGTTTTTCATCAGGGGAGACGTATAACATATGTACCATCATATATAAAAAAAGATTCAAAAAGTGCATGGCGGTGGTAACCTGTAACCTGAAAATGTGGAGTTATTTCCAAGGCAGTACCATTTACCTGGGCTGTTTGCAGCAGTGGGCAGAGATGTGCGGTGGCTGGGACTGAACTAGACAGCCTGCAGAAGCTACTGGTATTCACATGCTGGAAAAGAAAGTGGGATGAGGAGCATCAGCCAAAAAGCTGAAGGGTAGATATCCCTGACAAAATCACACAGTAAACTCCTAAATCAAACTTATCTCAGAGATCATACAAAGCGTGCTTAGTTCACAGGTTTCAAGATAAATTATTTCAGCTGTTTAATTTGGGTTTTGTTATTTCAAATTAATTCAAGCAAAGGTTTTAATCTGAGTATCACGCACTGTCAAATGAAAGCAAAACTTCACCTAGGTGTTTTCAGATGAGATCGAAAGTTTTCTGTTTTATAAAAGTACATTGCTAAAAATGTTTATTTCTTAATACTCTGTTGCCCATAAAGTAACAAACACAACTACGGTATTTCAAAGTTTATTGCTCTGGGTAGGCTTGGATAAAAGCCCATATGTTTATAGCAGGGTCTCTTCATACCAATAAATGTAATGTTGCTTTGCTGATACAGAGCCTTGAGATTCAACTGTATAATCTTTTCAGTTTACTACAGATGCTTAACTACAGAAGCTTTTACTGTAGAAACGCGCCTTTATCTGTGAGGGTACATGGTTTGTTTCTGTAATGTTAATAATGACTTCCTTCTTTCTTGGAGTGTTTAAATATGATTATTACAGCTGGCTGGCACTGCTGCTGAATGCCAAAGCCTTCTCATCCTTCTTAAAAATTCTGCAGTGTGTATTATTCATTTAGTTTTTAATTATTAGCATTTATATCTGGTTTTATATCTTTTGCATATCACTCAGCAGTTCAAAGGGAGTATTCCCACACTTCTGGTCTGAAGAGCTTCTGTTTGAAGGCACCAGCAGCCCAGGGAATCTTCATATATACTGTCTGTGGCCAACGCAAACAACTGATGATTGGGTTCTGCCAGTGCACATTAAACTGGTACCATTTTGGAGTCACTTTATCTATGATCTTAAAATAATGAACTCAGGAAGATTATTTCAGTGTCTTTCCAACAAATTGCACTTGCTTTGGTCTCTGCTTTTTCTTTTTATTCATATATGCTTTATTTGCTGTTACATATTTGTCCTTTATGGCATAATAGCCTATTTTCCAAATAAGCCAAAGGAATTCCTATGGCTAGGAATCTTCTGCAGAGGTTACTAGAGAGATAAAGTGCAATTACTGGCATTAGCTGGATAACATAAAAACTGTGTTAGATGACTTCTAGAGTATTTTTCAAATAAATTACTCAGCATCTCTCTATTCCCTACCCCAGTTTCTTTGTACTCAGAGAAACAGTTTCATCTGAGGCTTAAATGGGTTGTAAACAAAATTTTAGTGATTTTCTTCCTCGGTTCCAGGATCAAAATTAAATTCCTTTTTTTTTCTTAACTTGACCTTTTTATGCATTTTTAGATCTCCAAGGATTATCTCTTTGCCAAGTTTGATATCCACTGTTCTATCACTGTTCTGCTAGCTTCTTTTTTTTTCATCTTCATCTCATCTTCATCAACAGAAAGAGTCTGTTCACATTGTACATGTCCATGTTACATTTATGGGAGATACAGGAACCTTAAAACCTACTGAACTATTTCAGTGCATAGCTACAAATGCCTACCATCTTCATTAAAATATTTTCATTAAAATACTTAAGACAGATTCTGGCAGTGCCTCTGCTGCAGAAACAGGTGCAGTGTTAAACTTTCTTTGTATTAGACATCAGAGAATCAACAATTAAGTTGTGGAAAAGAGAGAAAGAACTTCTAAAAAACCCTCTATAAAACTGAAGTTTGCACTGTATTACAACTCAAACAATCTGAATTTTCAGATACATTTCTCTGTCCTGTGTATTTTTCATTTTCTATGGAGATCGTATCTTGATGTACATTTTTGCTATGATTAGGTCATTCTGCTATATTCTCCCATATGGATTATTTGATATCTAGCCTTTGCTTATACTGCAGCATGAGTATAATTAAGTAAAAAATGTCAACCAACACAATTTCTTTTCAAAGCAGTCTGTCTTAGTTCCCCTGTTCACACAACTCCTTAGTTCCTTCCATTTGGTTTCTGATTTCCTCCAGTCCTTTAGTATCTTTATATCGCATTATCATCTGCAGACTAGAAAACCCTTTCTGTATGACAGATATTTTGTTGTAGACATGCTATTTGACTTGAAAAGTTGAATATTTTATCTAATGTTTAATGCAAGGTAAGTTTCTTCATGGGTATTTGTTCAGAGGAATGCGTACCACATATGTGCACACATGTATAGCAAATACTCATGTGAACTGAAATTATTCTACATTTCACCACTAATTCTTTCTGCAGTTTTCCCATCTCTCTTCATAATGAAATGTCTTCAAAACTTAAGTCTAAGTGATTTTTTTTAAAAAACGGCTGTCTTTCTGGGTGGAAAATTTTTTACCAGTTGCAGTTAGTGACTAAACTTGCAGAATAGCATACTGCCTGTGTTTTGCTTCTTTTTTTCTTACAGCTTTTTTTTACTTAAGATATATTGTTCTGTGGGACAGAATAGTACTCTGTGATGTCAGAATTAAATTTTTTTTGTGGGTATTACTGCATGCTATAGTTGCTGTGCCTGCATAATGAACTGCAAAAGCCCACCGTGTGAGTGCAGCACAGGTCAGCAGAATTAGACTTTTTGTTGATGAAGTTTCACCAGTTTCCTGAAAGTAAGTTGGACTCACTTCAAATAGTAAGACCTTGTTGACTGTGGGGCTTTATTTTTAGGATTTTGTTCCTGATGCACACGTGTAAGAGTAGTATATTCATCTAACCTTGCCCTTTTTGCTTACTGTCATTTAGGTGGATCTAGTTATAAAAACTAAACCTGGCTAGAGTAAATATCAGCCATGGCCAATCTTCAGTACATTTCTTTGTACTCACAAAGGAACCATCACTAGAAACACTTATAAGATCAAAACTTGAAGTCTTTGCGTTACATTACATATATCCCAGGTGGTTTCATGTTCCTCAGAACACAATCCACTTGCTGGATTGCAGTGAAAGATGCTTGAGTATCTGGCACATGTCAATGAAATGGTGTAGAACCCCATTCTTTCTTGAGCCACTAAGTGTTGTTTTTATCTTCATAACAGGCAGCTCTTCTGCTTTTTTCTATGTCATGAAGAAAATTTTTCAAAGGAAAGATCCTAGTCAGATGCTAACTTCATTATTTCCATTATTACTTTTATCATCCTATGACATTTCAATATCAATTTGAAATGTTTTGTAACCTTGTGTAATATCTTTCAAAGGAGACAAATTGAAAATTAAGTATTAATTTTGTAAAAATGCCTTGGAATGTTTTAATAGTTTTGGATAAATTCTATTGTTTCTACCTGGCTGCTTTCAGTGGCCCCAGTGTTATAAAGGGAACAAATGTTGAAGCCTTTTTCACAAGTCCTTGATTGCCAAATCAGATTAGGTAGCAAAAACAATTGTACATGTATTGCACCGTACGTTATGTCTGGTACATATTGACATCTGGATATAGTAGAAGAGAATGTGTACTTCAAGTCTGTACTTTAAGTCTATACAGCAATGGTTTCCTGAATGGGAGAAAAGGTATCTACAGAAACATATGGTGCTTCCAAATTTCCACTCTGGTATGTCTGAGTCCTTTGCGGACATTGATAGGAGGATGGGGAAAGACAAATTTAAGTACCACTCAGGATAGGATGTGAAAAATACTGTTTAATATTAGAGTTTAAGAGAGTTTTTGAGTTCAGGATACTCTAACATAAAAAAGTAGGAGACGTAGTACAAAGCTGGTAGAAAGGTGCAAGCCAGCAACATGTAGAAAAAAAAATTATGTCTAAGAGGAACTGGTTCAGAAATGTCGTTTACTGTGCCTAGTTAACTTACTAGTGCTTTGAAAATCTGAAAGATGTGTGATGCACACCATCAAATAGGGGATTTCTTAAATTACAGTTGTATGCTAATTACTAACTTTAGGCAGTGGTTTGTCTGAAGCAGTAAATGATCCTAGACTTTTTGTCTTAGCAAGAAAAAAATCTTACCACTAAAACGTTGGGGACTGTTAGTCACCAGTGCAGGAATTGCCACTTTTCTAAACCTTGAATAGAAATGAATTCAATAAAAAAAGACATAATGGCAGATTTATAAAAGCAACGTTCCTTTACATAATGGATTTTCTATTCTAATGTTTCTTTACTGTAATCCTTTAAAATTATGCAAAAAAATTTATTATTTAAGTGATAGTAAAGAATTCATTAAAAGATTAATAGTTCTGGTTTACCAATTCGCTTACCAGGTCACTTAATTATTTAGTTCATTAATCCTGTAAATGTCAGACTTACTATGAACTCTAGTGATTTGCATAAGTAAGGTTATAGTTCTATGAGCAATTGTCATCTAATGACTTCAAACAAGAATTTGGCATTATTTTTACATTTCAGATGAAAGAAGGTGTCTGTGTCTACACAGACACACATACATATAAAGATGGGAAAAATAATCTAGCTAATTGATCTATCAGCATTAAGAATGTCTGGGGTGGGGGGTGGAATATTTTCTTCCAAAAGATCAAGTAGATAGCCTCCAAATTAAACTATATGAGTGGGACTTCTTTTAGGAGACACATTTCCCATTTAAAAAAAAAAAAAAAAAGATTTAAAAAATCAGTCTTTGAAGGAAATATGAAGTCTTTTAAAAGTTTATTTACTTAATTACTTATTAAAAATATTACTCATCAGAATAGTGAGATAATGGTTCATTGCATTGATCAAAAGAATTCTGGTACTTAGGTAACATTTCATGTAAAACAAACGTTTACACTATGCTATGTGATCACAACATTAGAACTTACATATGTATATTTGTATGCACACACACGCATATATGTGTATGCATGTGTAGAGGTACAGAAGAAATACTTGTAAGAACACTGGAGTTAGTCTAGGTAGCTGTTAGCTGTTCTTTAATCTTCAGTGGTAGCCATCAAGGCAAGACATTGTACAGTATGACACGATGAACCTTCCTTTTGCATAGGTGAAGCTTTCCATTCACTTGGTAAGCCTGAGTGGAGAACATCAATAGCTGGTCATTATGCACCATGTAAAATAATTTGATGCCCTATGATGCATACAGGCTAAGTAAGGCCATCTTAAATAATTTTTATTGTGGAATGATTTCTTCCATTACAGATTCTATGCGCTGTAAAATAGCATGGGGCTGTAACAGTCACAAGACAGTGTGTACCCATGTATCTTGCTGCAGTGAATGGTTAAATGTGAAAATGAATCCTTTCTGGCAGGCTAAACTCACAGCCCTCTGTATTAGTGGCATCTGCTCTGGCATGAGAATCAGCGTTGCTCTTAGTAGGTGCATGCCAAGCAAGTTTCTAGGGGAAAATACATAATCTGTTCAAACCCACTCCCACAGCCCCCCAGAGTGGATCCATTAAGTACAATTAGTCTTGTAATTAAGGGCCACAATATTAAGACCTTTGAGCATTATTTTTTTTTTCTTTTTGACAACACAGAATCAATCTTGTGACAGCTTCCCTGACTACAATCTCAGATCTCGATAAACAACGCATGAGGATTATAGCTAAAATGATGTGAAAGCCAGAAAAGCATGAGATGCTCTTACACCAGTTAGACTCCTTCAGATCTGCGAAGTAAATAAGTATAAGTAGAAGGAGAATAAGTCAGTATTATGTGTACACAAAGGAGGTATAAAGGTGTAAACATGTGAGCTTTGGAGACAAGGGTATTTTCACGGAAGATATTTGCATGTGTTGGATATTTCCTGCTGGAATAAATCGCCTCTTTTACAGTGTCAATATTTTGGGATTACCAGTATGAGTTTTTGTATCATTTTGGGAAATGTTTGATAGTTGTAGGACAAAGGAATGTAAATAGAAGTTTTGTGGACTAATCTGATACTATGTGATGTCCTGGAATCATCTGTGTGTGTTTATGGATTGAGAAGTAGGGACTGGGCTGGTTTTGGTGACTTTGGGACACAGATGGGCCATAAAACTCCTGTGTGCTTTAAAAAGTGTTCTTATGTTAAAATGGGATCTTTAAAAGGAACTAGCTGAACAGAAAAAAAATATCTGTGTAATGTCATCTAATGTGAACCACCACAGCACTGGCTCTGAATAGGGCCCAGAGTCTATAGGCATTGAATAATCTTTGCAGACAAACCAAAGTGATCCTCAAATAATGGCAGATGTCCTATAATCTGATCCTGTTTTACTTACAGCTAAAAGGTCAAGTTTTGTCTGGAGGTGCACAATAGTTACTAAAATATTTTTACTATCTCTGAAACCTTTTGGGGAAAAGAACATAAACCCAAACATATTGAAAAGTATTTAAAATGTTCAAACATGGTTACTTACAAAATACTATAGCCAAAATAGTTTTAAATTTGCTGACATATTTCATAGTTTAATAAATAATTTTTTTTTGCTTAATTGTGCACTTGCTTAAAAAACAAGACAAAACAAAAACCTGAGAAACATTAGTGTGATAAAGAAAAATTTTGTGATGTTACATTGAAATCCCTCAAACCTGAGGGTTGGGTCCAACCTTAAGTTATGTTACAACAAATCTGAAGATCCTGTACAAATCCACCACAACAGCGGATTGCAAAAATCACCACAAAATCTGATACGATATGACAGCACTGGTGGTCTTGCTTGAGCTCCTGGTGCTTCAGCTCTTCCTGCATGTTGTATCTGTGCTATCAAGGATGTGCTTTATGTAATTATATGAACAGTAATAAATCTGGTCAAATAGGCCTGAGTTTGTTAATGTTAATTAAAACATCTGTTTTTTCTCAGTTCCTCAATTATCAGTGAAAAGGCAAGTAGAAAGTTGGGCTGACAGCAACCTCCCTTATTTAGATGAGAGGAAACAACTTAGGTGGGATTGTTGCAAAAAGATACCAGCTGACAATTCCCAGGTGAGTTTACTGGTGAGTAGTGCCTCAGTTAAACTCTGTGATTTGTCATTTTCCCACATGATTTGAGCAATGACATGAATACTGCAAACAGAATGGCAGAATACACTGCCAAATCTCAATCAGCTCAGACTGGTTGCTGTGATGTCCTATCATTAATAAGCATTAACTTTCTGACTTTACAGAGCTCACACATGCAGAAACACTCTACATTTTTCTGACCCGAACAGCAGAATTGTACTTAGATCTGTAACTGTTTGTGGTATATTGGCTTTAAGCATGGCAAGGACTGAGGTGATACTGCACATTCAAGAAAAGAAATAGTCCAGATACAGAGACTGCGAGACAGCCTCCTAGCTGTTTGCAGATGCAGATGGTTTGGGTTGGAGGCTGCAGCTGAAAATGAAGTGTGGCTGGATGCAGCTTCTAAGTATCAGGCCAGAACTCCAGCTGATGTATATTGGCACAGCTCTGCTGAAGTAGTTATGGTAGTTTATGCCAGTTAGGCTCTTGCTCAAGAGCTTTTCTGATATGTTAACTTGGTGTTGTTGGCATTTGTTTTATTACTCTTGTGATCTAGATAAGATAATTCTGACTTCTTAAAAATGCAGTTTTAGTCTTCCTGATGTAGGGCTTGTTTGTACACGTGACATTATCAAAGTAAAAAAAAAGCTGTCAAAACAAAAATGCCACTTCAGTGTAGGAGAAATCTCACACAGTTAATTTATGTCGAATTATCCAGCTGTGTTGCAAAAAATAGTAGTGTTTGGATTAAGTGAATTGTCATTTGTAGGGTGTATTTTGAAATATGGTGTATTTTGAAGGTGATGGATAACAACAGTTCATCAGCTTTTTATTACTGAAAAATTTGGGGATTTCCTAATGACTGTTACTAGCCAATGAGTAGATATTCTTCACTAACTACTGGTCAGTAGATTATTATGGAAATACACTTCCATCTATTTCAGAAATGTAGATCATGTCAAAATTTTGTCTCTTCTGTTACTGGGATTAGTATTAGTTGTTTCTGAAGAACAACCACTTAGGCTTCCTGATTCTAATAGTGCTTTGAAATGTGAAGATTTAATAATGCTTGTAAATTATGCAGTACACAAACTTCAATATTATAAATTAAAAATTGGGACCATTTATAATTCTACAAATGTCTGTATGCTAACTGTTTACCTTTTGTTCTATATTGTGTAAAACATTTATCTCCTTGACACATATTTTGGGTTGTTGCAATGAAAGGATTTAAAATTTCTTTTACTGTGAAAACTGAAACTTGAAGCAAAACTTTTTTATTCTGAGGAACTGGAAATATCTGACATATTCAAATCTATTTGGAATGATAGAGATACAGCACTACAAAATAATCACAGAATTAGTATTCAGCCTGTGACTATTCAGACTATTGCTCAGATAAAATGACAAAAACAAATCTGAAAGTTCTGTGAAAAAACATCCAAGGCTGTGAAAGTCTAAGTACAGGGGACGTATTCTGTAGTATCTATTCCCCATCTTTCTATGGTTTAATCAAATACCATGTTAATAACTCTGATACTGTAAGACCTTTTACTAGCTTGCTCTGATGCTTTTCTGTCAAGGGCTAACTAATAGTTTTAGCTCTCCAAAGAACAACATAACAAAGATAAGGCAAATGCCAGGAAATGTATTCATTAAATAGTCAAGAGAATGCCAAGGACAAGCTCACTGTATAATGTGTTAGGAGAACATCAATATTTGAGAAAAGGAAGATGCTGCTTTGGTATAACATATTTGTGAAAACTGGAATAAGCATGTTTTAAGCAAGGCTTCTCTTTAATTATTGTCTGAGTTTCACATAAAGTCTGCTTCATCAACTGGATAAATATTTGACTGCTGTTCAGTAAATTGCATTAGTTTACTTTAACTGTATGCTCAGCCTTATTCAGGCATCCTACATTAGGCAATGTAGTGTGTAATGCATCTCTGCAGGTGACCAGAGCTATTCTCTGTATGAGGTAAATTAAAACTCATATTTTAAAAATTAAACATTCTTGCACTTCATGATTTCAATATTTAATTATAACCTGTGTCAGGGCCTAATCTCTGACTGAGTCAGGCATGAAATTAATCAAAAACGAGGCAAAAGCTTAGCAGTTCTACTGCACTGTAAAAATAATTTTTTCAGCAATTCTGTGATTCTACAGAAGTTTTATGAGATAGATTCTGGTGAGCATGTAGTTAGGGCAACTGTTAAAAGGTTAGTAAATAGTCAAAATGATGATGATTTTTGTTAGTTGCCTTGAAAGAAACCCAGCAGAACAGTTTACTGCTGAGATGTGAGTGCACTGAGGATGTTGTAACATTAAGATGTGATCATACGAGGAAAGAAATCTTTGACTCTTTCTACATTTATTTGAGGAAGAAAACCCAACTACATAAAAAAAAGCGCACAGCTTTGACATTCTCATGGAAGTTGCGTCAGGCTACTAATATAGGAGTAGATTATTTTATGTGAAGTTAAGTATATTGCAGCTATAGAGAGTGCAACTATATTTTATTTTGCAAAGTCCTTGTGCAAACTCATTTGCTGTAAATGAAATATTTGTAGTTACATTTCTCGACCGATCAATGAGTTTCTTTTTCACTGCACATAAACCTTATCTTTCCCCACTTTTAATCTGCTTTGTTAAATTCAGCAAGTTCAATGCCAAACTTTGCAGCCGAGAAACACAGGAAATGGGTGAGGTGCTGAAAAAGGCTGAAAAAAATTTCTTGAATTTTCATAGAGTTCAAGGTTTTTCTGCAAAGTCATGAGATTGTGCTTTTGCTTTACATAAAAAACATAGGTTCAGTCAGGTTTGGTTTATTTTGATGGGTTTGTGTATTTTTGTGGCCTCAGCACTTCCTGAAATGAATCATCCAGAAAAATGGGAAGTGAAGACGTGGCAAACAATAGTGGAAAAATTCCCAAACGGGGTCCTAAAAGCTGACTGAACTACTTTTGGCGTAATAATGTGAAGTGTATATATATACATTTGAACATACAGTGTAAATGGTAACTTTCTTCCCTCCTGGCACAAAGCCGCCTGGCTTTTGAAGGTAGTCAGGTAGCAGGACTGGCAATTATTTTATTTAGCTCAGCTCTACATTCTGCTCAGACAAAGGCTGCCTTTGTGATTTTAGGCTAATCATGTGTAACCTCCTTAGTTTCACCTGTTGTAAAACAGTTCATATTGCTAATGGTTTGTCTGAGAATTAGGAAGGTGTTTGGCATATGAAAATTTCTTATTATTGCTGGAAGAAAGATTTGGAAGGTGGTAGCTGAGCACAAATTTAACTGCTGGCTTGTTTATTTGAAAGAAGGAGCCATTCTAGCAGGCACAGATCTTGAAATGGTGCATTTAAAAAGAATTTCTTTTTCCCCTCAGAATTTATGCATATAAACCTGCTCTCCAAAACGACACAGAGCAAGTCTAGCCCTTGGTGATAGTTCAAGACCCACCAATTTACACCCTCTTTGTTCTTTTGTTAAGATTATTCCTTAGCACTGCAAACACACTAGACCTCATCACTAAGAATATTTTATGCCCATTGAAGAACCTTAGTTAGTTGCAATTAGAAATCTACCTGGCTTTGCCTAGCCAATCTGGTGTTCTCAGGGAAACCCTTGTGCTCCCGAGATGTACATAATATGAGATAGCTGGTGCTGGTATTGTGCCACTATCACTGTTCCATTCCCTCCCAAATAAAGTAAGTAAATGCAAACGAAATAATTTCCTCCTCTATTCAATATGCAATCCAGTTGCCCTTGGGAAGCCAAATTTTGTGAGGGGTGTGGTGATTTACCAGATGGGACTTACCAGGCCTATCTCTGTCTTATTGCCTGGGCTTAACTGAATGACACCACCTAAACAGAATTTGCAGTCATTAATGTACCTTATGGTGAATCTACCAAATACTTTAATGCCACATACTCATCCTTTATAAATAATTTAACTTTATGATAACATTTCAAAAATATACAGAAATCCTGTATTAAAAACAAGCTATGTGATTTAATGCATTGGTAAAATAAATTATTACAAAGTATATTTGTTTTTAATAATGTTGGACAGCTTCCATTATGTGACATGAATATTACATTTAGTCATTGAGCTGAATCTGTTAAGAAAGGTTTAGCAGATTTTCAGAGTATATTTTTAGTAGACTGTATACAGTATAGAAATTCAGAAGCTTGTTTTTCAGTTGATTTATGAACATTTTGATCACATTAATATATTTTTTTCTAATTTCCTTTTGGCTTTCTTGTGTTCTTTGAGATCTGGAGTTTCTGTTGTACTTTTCGTTACAGGATAAAATCTGTTTCTTTATAGGTGTCTAATGTGTATTGAATGCAAATGATTTAAAGCAATTTGGTGGGATTATACTAGCCAGTGTAACTGTTTCTGTCACCCAAGCCCCCCCCCCCAGGTGTTCCTTGGAGGTGCCTCAGTTATTGATGAAGCAGAGTCCACACAAACTCTTCAAAATCAGAACCACACATCTCATGCATGTTGCTCCCTTTTCCATGTAGGGGGAGAAAGATTTAGATCCTGTTCTCATCCCATAGAAAAGATACTTCTCCAACACACCAAATAAAAATACCAGCTAGAACAGGCGCAGCTTTTAAGTGAACTCAGACAGTTTCTTGGTTTTTAAATAATGAATGTTATCATTTGTCATTAACTTTTTTAGAGTTAAATTGATATGCTGAGGAGTTATTGCAAAGTATGTGTGGTTGCCTTACACAGTTGAAGGTTGGTGAGCCTTAAACAATTGCATTTGTTAAAAAGTATTTTAACTTTTTTGGTTTTCTGATTTTGAATTATGTATAATACACTACTCCAAATGACAGCCGCTTTGCTTATAAAACAAGTTTTATGACAACAAGCATATTGTTATGCAGTAGAATGTAGATGAAAAAGTAACCACTCTCTTTTTCATACAATTCAAAAAGGCTTTTCTTAGCAACCTGAGAGTTATTTGGTGTAACACCCTATTTACTGGGAAACATCAATAATTTCCCAATATTTTAATTCTAATAATGGCATAAAACAATTACAGTTCTAGGAGTTCTATATCACTCATTGCTCTAGAGGTTTTCTAAATATTTTCATTATCTGATAGAAAATGGCTTTCTGCTCAGTATACCATACAAATCTGACCATGAAGTTACTTACTAGGGTAAGTGAAAGGTGTTGGTCTGTGCTTTTATTGCCCTATTTATGGAGTGATTGCTAAACCCAACAGTACCTTATAACCTCATGAATAAATCATGGAATCAGTCACTGTATTTATAAAAATGTCTGATACTTCTTTCCAGTTTCCAGCATTTGAACATCTTTGGGTGACTGAAATATATAATTACTAAATGGCGAGCAAATAAAGTTATCAGAGCTGGATTTTTTGGCACAAAATGCTTGCAAGCAAGGGGCCGATTGAATTAAGGAACTTTGCATGTCAAAGCCGATTGATCTGTTTACACATACATACATACATTCATATTTTTGTGTCTGTCTGTCTGGGAAGGAGTTTATAGATCTTTTCGAATGTAGAGACAGTCTTGTACTGAGAAGCAACAATCTTACATTTGAAGTTGTGTGACAGTGCTGTGGCTCCTACCTAACCCTCCCCTTCCTGTGCAGTCATTTGAACTGGAGAACATGAGGTTTTCTGCAGACTGCTGGAGCAGCAAAGTAGTTCCACCATGAGGCAGCAACAGCATTGCTGACTGTACACCTGGTCCCACTACATGCTGGCTCTGCTGCTGTCCCCCTGCTCCATTCTACCCTGGGATGTCAGGGGATGGGAACCAGCAGTCATTCAGTATCGCTGCTGCTCAGCAGTACTGCACTGAGTCCATGTTCTTGTCCTGTTGAACCTATAACCTGTCTCCATCTGAGGCTCAAGAGAGTAGATCTTCCTGACATATAAAGGAAGAATCAGAACCGTGGCATATGTGTTGAGAAATCTAATGCTGCTGCCAGGTCCTGAAAGCTTTATCATGCTCCCCTCAACACTTACAGTGATTTCCCATTGCATGGCTGAGTACTGCAAGAAAATGACTACAGCAACAAATCTCATTAGATACCATACAAATGTAATGCTGCATCAATATCCCGTAGACTCACACACTTGCTCTAAGCTGTGTTTTGTGCCTTTTATTTAAAATTCCATCATCCCTGTTGATGACATTATTAACATGCTCCAGACAACTGTGGCAATGAATGACAATGTCTCAATTTAAAACAAACTGTCAGTGCTACATCTAGAAGGCAACCCTGGAACACGCGGTGGTCTTGGGGCTCTCACTGTGCCTGGACTTGCTAGTGAGTCCTGCAGGCACTGGAAAGATGCTGTAAGTGGTGTCATTGGCACTTACATAAAATCATAGAATTATAGAATCATAGAATACTTTGGGTTGGAAGGAACCTCTAAAGGTCATCTAGCACAACTGCAGTGAGCAGGGACATCTGCAACTATATCACATTGCTCAAGAGACCTATCCAACCTGACCTTGAATGTTTCCAGGGATGGGGCATCTACTACCTCTCTGGGGAACCAGCTCCAGTGTTTCACCACACTTACTGTAAAAAAAAAAGTCTTCCTTGTACCTAGTCTAATTCTACCTTCCTTTTTCATTACCATCGTCCTGTTGCAACAGGCTCTGCTAAAAAGACTGTCCCCATCTTTCTTATAGGCCTCCTTTAAAAGGCCACAATAAGGTCTCCCTGTAGCCTTCTCTTCTCCAGGCTGAACAAACCCAACTTTCTCAGCCTGCCATCATTGAAGAGGTGTTTCAGCCCTCTGATCATTTTTGTGCCCTTCCTCTGAACCTATTCCTACTCTTGTGCTGAGGACTTCAGAGCTGGACACAGTACCCCAGATGAGATCTCACCAGAGTGGAGCTGAACATCAGAATAACCTCCCTTGACCTCCTGGACACATTTCTTTTGATGTGGCCCAGGATATGATTGGGCCTTATGGACTGTGAGCACACATTGCCCCATCATGTCCAGCTTTTCATCCAACAATACACCTAAGTCCTTCTATGCAGGGCTGCTTTCAATCCCATAATACCCCAGCCTGTATCGGTACCAAGGATTGCCCTGACCCAGGCCTTGTTGAACCTCATGAGGTTTGCATGGTCCAACATCTCCAGTTTGTCCAAGTCCCTCTGGATGTCATCCTGAAAAGTATGGGAATGTTGATCCCAATTCAGCTCCTTCACACAACTGGGCCAAAACCCTGTTAACTCTCCTGTGCCTAGTGGCAGTTTAAAAAGCTGATTTCTTTTATTGAAAGCAAGTAAAAAAATCTCCTAAAAGGGACTCTATCTACATGTTGCTTTTAATGCAAAAGTCTGTAGCTGTTAAACCTTTGTTATATTTATGTGTGGTATATATTTGTCTGTAAATAGTCCATTAATGTAAATAGGGAAACGATAAATTAGCTTTCATTTCAATGTAGTAAAAGTTTAGATGATTTACCTTGAAGGAAGTGTAAACATTTCCATGCAAATTGGGTCAACCCGGGACTCATTTGAAAATGATATGGGAACATTTATTTCTTTGAATGTCAAAGATATCTAACCTAACAAAATGTTGAATCAGTGCTTCTGACAGGCACAGACTGTTCCTTGGAGATCTTGTGAATAGTTTCTCTCTGTCTGACTTGCCAAGTATAATTCCTTATCTATTTCCAGCATTTGCTGCCTTGTTTCACTCCTTGTGGAACAGTTGCTCCAATCCTATTTTGAATTGTCTTATGTACTATTTTATTGTATATTTCAGGTGCCTGAAAGTAAAAACTAAATCACCAGAACACACCTTTTAACATATGAAAGGCTGGACACATATATATATATATATATATGAACAAATACAGGCTGAGCAGAGTATGGATTAAGAGCAGTCCTGAGGAGAAAGACTTGGGGGTGCTCATTGATAAAAAACTCAACATGAGCCAACAATGTGCAAATGCAGACCAGAAAGCCAACTATATCCTGGGCTGCATCAAAAGATGCGTGTCCAACAGGTCAAGAAAGGTGATTCTCCGCCTCTGCTCTTCTCTCCCGAGACCTCACCTGGAGTACTGTGTTCACCTCTGGAGCCCCCAACACAAGGACATGGACCTGTTGGAATGGTCCAGAGGAGGGCTACAAAGATGATCAAAAGGCTGGAACATCTTTTCTATGAGGACAGGCTAAGAGAGTTGGGTTTGTTTAGCCTGGAAAAGAGAAAGCTCTGAACCTCATTGCAACCTTCCAGTATCTGAAAGGGACCTACAAGAAAGCTGGGGAGGGACTTGGTACAAGGGCTTGTAGTGATAGGATGAGGGATAATGTCTTAAAACTGGAAGAGAGTAGATTTAGATTAGGAAATAGTTCTTCACTACGAGGGTGGTGAGACACTGGAACAAGATGCCCAGGGAAGCTGTGAATGCCCCCTCCCTGGATGTGTTCAAGGACAGCTTGGATGGGGCTTTGAGCAACCTGGTCTAGCAGGAGATGTCTCTGCCCATGGCAGGGGGGTTGTAACTAGATGATCTTTAAGCTCCCTTGCAGCCCAAACCATTCTATGATTGTATGACTGTATGATTCTATGCTGATATATATGTACAGTGCTAAAATTGGATACACAAATAGATAACTGAAACTTGTACTTTCACATCATGATGGTTCTTTGTACTTCTGGCATATTTTCAGTCTGAACTTTTGTCTTTGTAAGTAAACCACTTAGAAATTTAGGGAAAAGTCCACATTTTCCATAATTTTCCCTTCTCGGCACTTTAATATTAAATGTATGCACTCTAATATTAAATCTAATGACTGATCGGTTTTGGAAGCATTGGCAGCATTCATCCTGTTGTGATTAACGTGTCCTATCCTCAGTGCCGAAATGCCGGGAGACACCGAGGGTCCATTGTGAGACTCAGACTCTCATAGAGAGGAAGGCAAAATGGCGTTTTATTAAAGGCTACAGGCACTTATATACCAGAAACAGACCCAGCCCTTCGTGGGTGGTATCCTACCTGGTTTCTACGTTTCCGTTACAGCACGTGATCTTCCGCATCGCCACATCCTTATACTACCACATCATCCTACACCTTTTGGTATCCTTTTACTGACAATTTCTGTGCTATGAGCACTTTTAAATAGTTCCTGATACATGAAAACAAAATGGGCTCAAAATGTAGACAGTTGAAATTGTATGAAAGGGGAGTTTTTCTTATATATATTGTCCATTTATCAAAGCATCTGGAATGTATAAAAGTCACTTCTCAAGTAACTGTAGTAATATATATAAGTAAAAGTATAATTTTCTATGTAAATGAGGAAAACAAACTTACTGGTAGTCTAAAGCTTATTCTCAGATAACTGGAAATCCATTTTCAGTTAGATAATATCAATTACTTGAAACGTCCTGTGAATATTTGGAGGGCAGAATCAGTATGAGAGGCAAATACATTTTTCTCAGAGTTCTTCCTTATTACTGTCTTTCATCTCATATAAAATATCTATTGACAAAGGGAAAGCATTATTCAGAAACCAAGAATGGTTTATACTGCATTTATCTTAAAAGAAAGTACCATTGGGTGACTATATGAAATGAATATCAATCTTTTGTTATTAGTTTCTTCCTATGCTAGTCTCCACATCATGTGGACAGCCTATTACTTTTTTTGGCCTGTTTGCCACCTGTATCTGTAGTGTCAGTGGAAAGATACTAAAATGAATTAACTTAGGGGCTAAACAAATCTGTCTCCAGTTCAGATTTAAGATGTATTGGCAAGGTAACATGGGTGAGCTCCCATAAGCAAATAGACAGTATGTCTATCATGTAAGGAAAAAAAGACACAGAAGATCTGAGTTTCAGAGAAGCATCGGGGGCAATATTTGAATACTTAGGTATAGGGTTGCAGTCTTTCAGGAGGAATTTTTTGTCTAATGGAAATACAGATTCATGATCAGGTTATCTCACCTGCAGTCAGTCTGATTTATTCTCCTCTAAATGTGGATGTAGAGCTATGTGATTACATTAGACTACCTGAGTCCCCCAAGACTATTCAACCTCATGACTGATTTTTTTTTTCTATGGGTTTAACTGTTTTTCTCATATTTATGGTTATCAGAAAGCCAAAAATGTAGTTGTTTTCCTAATGTGTCTTGTTACATTATTCTGCTCTCAAAATTTATAATTCAGATTCACTTCAAGTAGCAAAAATTAAAATATGCATTCATGTGACTGAAAGAACATTAAAACTTCCATTACCCATGATTTCTGGGAGTGATGGCAATCTACAAAACAAAGTTATTATGATGTGATGTGGTAATTAATTTCACATATCAAGAACATTCAGTGAATAGCTTCATAGAGAAGCACTTTTACATCTCTTCAGCTATGTCCTCTTGCAATGTTTCTGTGGTGACTACAACAATCAAGTTTGTAAAAAAGGTTCTAAGGAAGAGCCTGTAATGTGTGTTTAGTTGTTAATGAAGTGGCATTGCAATACATGCGAAGGATTAGGCTGAAAAATGAAAGTTGGCATGAAATAGTAATTAGAGTGTGCAGCAGTCAATCATATTTGCTTCAATTTAACTTATGTTTGGCCCATCTTTATTTGACAGTCTCTGTGAGTAACTTGCTTGTCACAAAGAAGTGGTGTCTTCATTAGATCAACAGCCCTCTGGAGCCAGTGGATGCTGCCATCCCTAGCATGTGGTGCTCAGGCAAATAGCAGCAGTCTCTCTCTTATTGTGTCAGTGGCTGCCTCCCTTTGCTGCATCGTTGCTTGAAGCGTTTTATGCCTTTTATTTTTCTCTATCAAGTCAACCAAGACAGGTTTATAGACTGGACAAAACCTGACTCTACACATAAGAAACATAAAGCAGAATTAGGCAGTTTTGTCAGTGACCTCCAATTGGTTCCATTTATCAGCCAAAGAGTAAGCAAGTAATGTGTCATGGGCAATATTTTGTTGTTGGCTTTGGTTTTACTTTTTTTAATATATACTGGCATGAAGCATGCCAGAAGGCCTTACTGTCTGCCAGACTGGGAATTACTGATCTAATGGTTATAACACAGAATTCAGAAACTGGACATCTGGTGCTTCTTCCTACTGTTTTCACTGGCTTTCTGTATGACCTTAAGTAGATCATTTATCTCCTCTCTGGCTTAATTAACTCACCTTCTATAGTATAAAGATATTCATTCCTACCCATCTTGGCCTAAATATCAATTATTATTACACTATGACTTTGTATGAATGTGTATTTAATAAGTAAGGGGTATTTCATAAATAAAATAATTTGAATGCCTTTCTTTTGTTTTGTGCTGTGTCAGTTAGATACTCTCTTCAAATCTGAACATGGTTGATTGTCTCCTATATCTTAAATGATTCTTCTGTCTGACTTAATCAAAAAGACTTGTTTCAATGATGATTAGAACTCCTTCATTTATCTCTAATAGGACCATTTTTAAGATTGGAAAAGCTGTTAGTCCCTCTTCCGTGCAATCAAACAACCTTTATCTGCCATTTGGTATCACAAGTAGCAGATTTCTTTATGCCCAGAATGCACCCAGTCTCTCTCAGTACAAGAAAGGAAATTTTATTCCTTTCCTCCATTTTCTCTGCTTCATTTTCACCGAATGAATGGGTGGGATATGCCCTTGTTCTTACAGAGTGTGATATTCTAACACCTGAACTTTATCCCTTGTATTTCCAAATGATTGGATGATTTCTTCCGTTCTAGTAAAATTGGACAGTGTACTCTCATTTTCATAATACCATGATACAGACTGGCAAATAAGCCACAGGATGTTGTGGGGATTTTTCTATTTCAAAGTGCCAAGATCATCAGAAACTCAGTAAAGAGACTTTGCAAGTGGGTTAAGAACATTTTTCAGACGGTTTCTTCAGGAAGATAAAAGTAACAGCCATTTTTTTCTTTTGGCTGTGGGTGGCCAATTATGAAGGCCTGTCTTTGGATGAAAGAAATAGGGAGAATGAGGCACCTGTCTACTTAAATCCACTTTATACAGAAATATTGTGCTATGTGGATCCTCAGCCCAAATAGCTGTTCACTAGCTGTGCAAGTATCTAAGTTTCAGCCAGTGATCTGGGTAGCGTGCTGGTGCTCCTGAGTCCAGACACTTGCCACCTGCCTAAATACCAACAAAATTTTCTAGCTTGAGTCCAAGACACAGGTTCAAATATCAGAAGTGTTCTCACACCTTACAAGAATTGGATGCTGTAATAGAAAATAGCTGGAAAGAGCCACTGACTTGTCATGTGTCTCAATACACAGACTAGGACCTCCTTAAGATGCTGCAATTAAAGTACTTTGAAACAGGAATCTGAAGCCAAATCCTTCACATGTAATGTGGGAATCAGGCTTCTCGAAAAGGATGTAGAGCTTCCTCAATATTTCCTGTTAAAGCTATTAAATGTTCTATTAAATAACTACCTGTGAATTAGGAGAAAGGTTAAGGGAGAAGCAAGAAAGGACACTCTCCTGGGACACAGGAAACTTAGACTCACATACCTGTTCCAAAGCACGCTTTATTATTTATATGAAATACAAGTCAATTGGTAGAGAGACTGTTTTTCACCTAGTAACTGTCAGATAAACATACCAAAAGTGGGAAGACTGAGTAGGAAACAAATACAGTAATGTTGTCACTTCAAGCCCTGTGACACTGCATCTGCTTGTTCAGTAGGTAATTTCCTTTTGATAAAATAAATGGTGAAAAATAAGTCTTTTCATATTGACCGTTTAAACTGGAAATGATTTCTCCCCATTCTGCTTTCAAAACCAAGTAGAATGTCATCCTAGTATTGCATGGAGGGGCAGCAGGAGATGTGATGTAGTAAACTAATTTCATTCTTCTAATTTAGATTTAGTTGAAACCCCATATTGTGGAACCAGCACTCCCAGTGAGTAATCAGGGAAAGACGGTTTACCTTTGAGTTTATACAGTATGGCTTAGGCTGAGTAAATGCTAGGTGTGCAGAGTATCATCTAATTGTCTAGTTTTCCCTACAGGGGTCTATTCCTGTTAGACAAACGCTGTGCCAGCCCAGCAATGGCTTGAACCTAACTTGGGTAATAAGTGCACATGAAATTTAGTAGCTCAGCAGAACCCAAAGCTTTTGACAATCAAATGGTTAACCCTTTCACAGATCTGTTTCTTGGGAATTGAATAAATGAGGGTATTGTAATGTAAAGAACATTTGTTGGCTGAAGGCCACCATGAGGGAGATTAGTGGGGGGTATTAAAGATGAAATTATAAAGTCTCAGTGAAAGAGATTCAGTTGAATTCAATGATAAATGACAGTGAAAGGAAGAGAGGGATATTTCTGAGATGAGCTGTATTTCCCTAAAGAAAAATACTTGTGAGATCAGATTTTTAAAGAAGGAGTATTCTTTTTTTATTATTGAAAAGGTTAGATTATATCATTTTTGAGAGCTCTGTTCTACTGAATGTAATAAAAATTGACATGAAGTGTTTTAAGTTTGTTGATAATTCCATACTATTCTGACCCACTTTATCTGAATATCTTAAAATTCAATTTCACTTGTAGAAGGTATTCTCATATTATCCTGCTATATAGGCTACAAAACGCTGGTAAATCCATAGATGTTCACGACCACTCATGCAGAAATGAAATATTTAACTACAAGGGTATCTTGTATTTCAGAAGTTATTTGCTGACACTTCATTCTCTGATCCTTGTAGTCCATACAAAATGATTTGCACATAGGAAATATAAGTAAATGCTTTACAAATTGACTTCTTGAATATTTTGTTACTACTTCTAATAGATTTTATTAAGTGCTTTCTGCTCAGAAATGTTTTAAATGTTGTGGGTTTTTATCATGTAAAAGCACATTGCATGTATTAATCCTCTTAAAGGATTCCTCAGTTTTCCTCAAGAAAAACAATAAGAGGATAGGGGTGTACATTCTCATAACAAGACATATGAAAGCTGATGTGTATTAATTATGCTTATTAATTTAACTTTTGTTAAAAGAATGATTAATTTTAATGCTTTTATTAGGGAAAAATCCTTCAATATTTTACCTGCTAAGTCTAAACAGGTAGAAGACATTGACTTTTTTGCTTAGTTTGAGTGGTTATTAATATAGAAATCTAACTAATCTTCCTCCTTTAACATATAGAACAAATTACAGTGCACATTTCATCAAGTAAAAATGCAGCCTCATGTCATTCTAAATCACATTAAGAATCAGTTGAAGTTGGGGAGGTGGATGTCGAACTGTCAGATTTTAGAAAGAGTGGAAAAAACTTGAGATCAGATTTTCAGCCTACAAATTCAGATGGAAGAATTTAATCAGCCACTTTCCGTGTGCTTCACTGACTATCAGAAGTTCTGTCCGTCACATACAGATGTGGATGTGAATGTCTGATGTGTGTTTCCCAGCTCTACCTAATTGGATAACTGTAGAACTGGTATTAGAGTAGACAGTTAATAGTCAGACCTGTAAACTGGACAACAGACAAATTTGTAATGGGAACCTATAACTCTTCAGTGTACCTTCTATGTGAGTAAACTGGTAAAATATATTAGCACTGAATCAGCCATTTCATATTGGATTTTCAGATAAGGTTTCTGTTCTAGAAGATAGGTTTCTGTTGTTTGTTTGAAAGCATAACTCTTCAATTTCTGTGTGCCTTTATTTTTATTTCATACACCCTGGAATGGAAGGAGAATAGAATGATGCTTAGTAAATGCTAAGAAATTCCTATGAACCACCTCACCCCAAAGATTTCCATTCTCAGTCACATGCCCTGGAAACCCATAGGGAATCCCAAAGTCCTACTAGCCACTGTCATGGATGGAAATGAGAACACTACAAGTTTTACCACTGTAAAACAGTTTCTCAGCCTTCTTCTTGTGCTATGCAAAGGCTATTACCCCATCCAACTCGGCAAACAGACTGTCCTTTATTATGTGTGCGGTAGCATTAGCATCACAGACAGTGTTCATTTTCTTGCCATTCCCCACTACAAGACATGTAGAAAAAAGATTCGTGATCGGAGCAGACACTGTTCAGGGGGATTCGAGCGTTGACAGAGCAGGTTGAATAGTAACATACGTTTCAAACATTATATTGTAAAATTTCCTGTAACACATCTGGTCAGTGCTGTTGCTAGAAGTCATAGCCTGACTCCACTGGGCACACTGTTTTGCCTCAGTTCAGTTACTTGCATTTAAATACAGCCTAGGCAGAATGGAAAGGCAATGTGATTTTTGAATAATTTGCTGGAGGGCTTAAAATATCTTAGTAGAACAAGACGACTATCTCTAAAAAAAAAAAAAAGTAATTCTCCTGGGTGCCACATTCATGGCTTCATGACTAATTTGAGATGGCATAATTTTACAGATACTAAGAAATCCTATGACGAGGACATAGCTGCTGCATCCTAAGATTTCAACCTACTGTCGTAACGTGAGGGTATAAGGACTCTAGAAAGGGCACAATAGTTGTCAATTAAATTAAAAGTGCCAGGATAATTGTCCATGTTGCTTAGTTCCTGAAATGGCAACGTGTCTTGTTTTGTTTCAGATATTACCAAAACCCATACTTTAATCAACTCAGCCATGGAACATGTCAGAGTCTTTATGGGGAGATATACTTTAAATTAAATTAAGTCAAGCAGGAGATTAATTGCTTTCTGGTTCCTCTTTGCTTTTGGGTAGAATTTAAAGTTTTGGGTTATGCAACCTTAAACAGTTTGAAAACAAATTATTTGTGAGGATTTTATCTCAATGAGATGTCCTGCCAAAACTACAATTGGAAGGATGTTTAAAGTAAAGTTTATTCATATAAGCAGGGGATCTGGTACTTGGTGTTCTTCAAAGTTCTCCAAAATGGCTTGTTGCCTTGTCTGAAATAGTTCAAAGATTCCAGTTTACGGGAAACACAGGAAGAACAGTTCTTATTTAGGTTCTGAGAAAGGCAAATTATCACGTGGAAAAGCACTTCATGGTATGATAGAAAATTGGTAGGATTCTTTTAATTTGGGGTTTTGTTGGTTTTTTTTTCCCCTCATATTGTTAAAAGTATGGTATCACTTACTGACTTCCTTTACCTGTTTTGGAGGAAGCACCTAAATATTTTTTCTTTCAAGATCAAAACAAAAAAGATAAACAGATATCTAAGTTAGGTGAGGCCCTCAAGTTAATATATTTTAAATTAATTTCTTAGGGAGGGAGGCATTTAATGGTGTTATAAGCCAACTTCCCATATTTAGTGCTCTTAGGTATGGCACATACAATGGCATGGCTACTTTGCTGTGATGTCCCAGTGTGGCCCTCCATCTACACACTCCTCCTTGTCAAGCACACTCTGTCTGCATCTTGAACATATTCACAGTACACTAGTTGTAAAACTAAATCAACAGAGAATGAGGCTTTTTAGGAATTACCTGGAAATCCAAAATGTAACTTAACTATAATATCATTCAAGAGTAGGGTCTGGCTTATCAAACTACTCATACTCCAGACCATGTCTGAAATCTTGATACCTAGGCCTTCAGAGATGTAGATGTATTTATACTGCATAAAACCAGTGATTTAAAAATAATATTCAGCAGCACTGAAATACTCCTTCTCTGGCAAACAAATGCTGGGTTTCTGTGGGATTATTACTGTTGTTCTAGGGGAAAAACAGGTTGAATGTTTTCTTTTACTGTCTTACCAACCACCAGCACACAACAATGCCAGATGGTTGGGGTTTATAGCCAGCACTTTATGTACATTAAAAAATATTTAATGACACCCTAATCATGCTCAAAAGCAGCCTGGATTTAAAAATAATGTTTCAGCCGCCAATCACCTGCAAACAATGAATAACCCCTGAGAAAGAGTGCCAGAAAAAACAAGAAATTATGTATACCTTCCTGGAATTATGAACAGATTTCTGACTTGATGGAAATTCAAGTAGTGTTGAAAGCTGTGGAAAGGAAAGGTGCAGAAGGGCCGTATATATAATAACCCAGAAACACAGCTATATCGTTGAGACAGAAATGCTTGAGTTCAGCATGACAAGAAGTGTGAAGAAATAGACTTGAAGTGTAGCTAGATATGGAGATAGTGTCTTATTGAAGTTTTTCCCCTCATGCCTGGAAAAGGTCTTTTGGAAGTTTAAATAAGAATAAACTGACATAAATATTATAGTACTTCAGTCATGATAGATTTGAAGATGATCTTTTCATGTCTTCTGAAAGTGTTAGAGATCTTGAAATTATAAGTAAAGAACCAAGGGCAGAAAAATAAAGACAGTAGAGTAAGAATAAGTATGTGGAATGAAAAAAAATAGGCAAAGTCAGTTATTTTTTAAAACTTACTCATTTAAAACCTGTTCACATGCAAATAGAGAAAGATCATCAATCATTAAAATCTCTTCATGCTTCCCAAAATAAGAACCTGTTTTCTTTACTTGTAATTTTGCCAAGCCTGAAACATCTGTTCTAAAATTTCCCATACAGGCTGAATTTTTGGAAAATTTCAATCCCAATAGATAACTTTCTTCCAAGAACAAGATTAGACTGAAAAATGTAATGACTTATCCAGGGCCGCAATGGAAAATTGAAAGAGATAACTAAGCCTAGACCTTAGAAATTGTAGCATAGTGTCTTAGTCACAAGGTAGCTTTTCCTTAGAAATCAACATAATATGTATGTTTCATAATTTGATGTGATTTACTAAAATTCTGTGTCCCTGGAGAGAAGCACTTGCCAAGTTGTTTTGGTGGTTTTTTATTTTTTTTATATTAGCCCCTGCATGCTTGAAACATGATAATCAAGTAAATTTGCAAGAACATAACTAAGTAGCTATGGTATCTCTTGGATGCAATACATTTCTGTTTATCAGGATGTGGTAATGTGGAAGCCATAAAAAAGGGAATTGATCTTGAAGATTTTTTCTTCATGTATATCTCATTATTATTAATTACCATAAATAATACAAATGCAGTTTTAATTGTACAGTGTTGGGAAAATAGGAACTGTGTCAGGACATGATAGAGCTGTAGAATTACTATCAGGGAAGGTTCTATTTTCCTCAAAAGAATGTTAGTTACACTATGAGATTTCAGTTTAGTTGTCAAAAGAGCCATCTAGAGTTCACTGTTAATAGAACTGGAGAGGAGCCTTATGTGGAAACCAAATTTAGCCTCCTCTGTTAGGAGGAAACCTGGATCATGAGCCCAGCCTCACACTTTGGGTCCATTTCCATAAAACTCAGAGGGGTTTAGTTCAGCATACACTGTTTAAGATGCATGTAATTCAAATAGCCTTCTGCAGAGAATCTTCAGAGCATTCATCCTTCCACAAAGAGGTTCTCCATAAAAGCTCTTTCTTTCAAGCCTGATAGCTCCTGCACATGAATAACTTTCACCATAGGAACTCACTGAGGCAGCAAACCCCGATCTTAGTGTCTTTTCAGAAATAACAGGCTCTTGGAACAATTTTCTCTTAGCTCCCTTCAGAAGCAATTAACTGCTTCAAGTACACCTGGAGCTTATTAAGTCTGGGAGAGGCCTTAAAGCTACAGTTCACATTTCACTTCAGTCTAGTAAGAAATCAAATAAAAGGGTG
Source organism: Todiramphus chloris collaris (assembly GCA_025345505.1). NCBI lineage: Eukaryota > Metazoa > Chordata > Aves > Coraciiformes > Alcedinidae > Todiramphus > Todiramphus chloris. The sequence continues at coordinate 26,873,622 of JANVCC010000010.1, read as the reverse complement.
ATTTTAAGAAGTCAGGTAATGCTTATTCCATATTTCTGGCAAGCAAAATATTCTATAGAAGGTGCTTGCTTCCTTTGGCAAAAGAAGCCCTATTTCCAGCCTAGGAAGCTTCATATCGTATGAATATTTCATTTCCCTTCACTTTAACTGGAGAAAATCTACAGTAGGACATTTTAAAGGCTTTTCTCAGTTTCCAGCTGTGTGATCTATACAGCCACATAAAGATCTATGGCATCTGCTAAGACTGCCTGCTTTCAGAAGTGACATAGGTGTAGCTATGGTCACCGTCTTGTCAGGACTCTGAGGTGGCCGATTACGGGACCACAGTATCAAGCTATTAAGTGATAATGATACTTGATGATATACATTAATTGAAACCATCAAATTAATGACATCTGTGTCTCTCTAAATATTCCCCTTTTGGCTTTCAGTCTATTCCCAAGTCAAGAACGATGTGGAGGAAAAGCTAATAAAATTATTTAGTAACCTTTGTTTGCAAAGTGCATGAACATTCTCTGATGAAATTTGTGTCCCTCAGTCTATACCAGTTCACAAAGGGTGACATTACGTAGATATAAATGTCCCTTTCTCTGAGAAAGTGAGTAAAACCAGAAAACTGTTTGGAGAAATGAAAAGCAATTAAAGAACATCTAGAGCTATAGCTTTCTCTAGAAACTAGGAGATTTTTTGATGGTCCAAAGACCTGATGGTCAAAGAGGACAAGAAATGTCAGGAGTAAGCGCATCTGAGTATCTGGCATGGAACAGACAAAATTTCATATGCTGATCACACCAGTGGTAGGCCTGTCACATTTGATCATGCTCTAGGTAAAATCACAAAGATATGGATGAGATAACCCTGAAATAAACTTTTTGCTGTGGTAAAACCATATGGATCTGAGACAGCTAGAATCAATCTAATTGGGATTTAGCAGAAAGAGTAAAATACTTATTTCTAATATTAAAGAGCCAAGACTTTAATGTAAGCATAATGCACTTCAGAATGAATGTGCCAAATCAATGTGGTTGGCTTTATTAGCTAATAGAGGCTATAGACAGCAGATCAACCTCTCCCTGGACGATGGATGAGAACTGATCTGCATTTCACTCATAGCTTGCCTTGCAACTGGCAAGGAGCATTTATACCTGCTTAAAGACTAGTGATTTTTTGTTGGTGGTCTAAAGGCTCCACATATGGTCCAGATGATGTTCTGTAAAATGGAAAATAATGCATGATCGAGAAGCCAAGGACATCCAGACACATATGAAATTTGGGAAGATAGTCTTTCATCCGGCATTCCCTAGTATGTGAATCCTATCTGAAACACTGGCTATTCAACTTTAATGTTCTTTGAACATATTTTAAGTAGGCACAATATAAATGATATTCCCTTCAATTGGCACTTCTGGGACTTGCATGCCTTAGAGCATTTTTAATAACTTACAGACATTATATGAATGTAATGGGAAAGTGTCTATTGTTCTTCCACTGGCCAAGGAACAGTTACCTTTATAAGAGTACCAGGATGCTTTGTGACTCTCTCTCCAGAAAACATCTCCATCAGGATGAAAGCAGAAAAAAAGACTACACTGGCCATGGCATTGTTTTAATGCTAGGTAATCTGTCAGACTGGGAAAAGACAAAGGGACAGCTCATAATATGCACATGTGTAAACCAAATGAAAATATCAGCCTAGCAGCTCAAAGTGAGACCTGTGTGTTCCTATTATCAGTAACTCTTCCAAGGCTGGAAAGGGATCTCTCTGTATGATTTCAGCAGACTCAGGAGAAAACATAAGGTCAGTTTGGGGACACTCGTGAGTGAGTACGTGGGTCTCAAAGAAAATAACAGTAAAGTTGGGGGTTAATTCTCAGAGCATGACTGGTAGCTTGAAGAGTAGCATCAGGCTTGTATTTAAATGTTTTATGTTTTACAACTGAGGCACAAAGTAAGAGTCTACATATTTGACAACTAACTTCATCAATTGTATATATTTGCATTTATAGCTTTGAAGTGAAATTTTCCTTTTGGAAGTGTTCAACTACAGTAATTCCTAGAAAGAAGTTATGAAATATCTTTATGTTCAGCTATAACAATAAGTTTACATTTTCCATGTAATATTCTTTTCTTTCTTTCTTTCTTTTTGAATTAAGTTTGCTGGAGTCCTTCTCCCCCACTCCCTCAGATTAGTTTATTTCTGTTTTATAAGACTTTTGCAGAAGAGAGGAAAGCAGTTTAGATCCAGTCTCTGTGAAAGCAGTTTCATTCAGTCAGAAGTTATCTTGTTTTAGCTTGCATTTTTGTAACCATGCCAGCAAGGAAAAGGATGTGGTGTTAGGCTTTGAAGATTATTGCTTTCATTTTGTCTGCTTCATGTGATTTGTAGCTATCTTGGAAAATCATATACAAAATAAAAATGTTTTAGCATTTATTCTGGGTGTTGGTTTTCTATCTAAGATTGTCTAGCAGACACTCTTGCAGTACCAGTGGTTTTTTCACCAGTAGTAAGCTTTAATGCTTCTGGAAGATGCTCTCCAGGCAAGCTTTCAAGGTCTGCTTCTGCAATCAGATCTACTTGGGTGAAATCATGTCAAGGCCCATTCACTTCAAATAACTTGCAGGTGCCTAAAATTTTCAGGTAGATCTTCAAAGCCATTGCTTTACTTCTCTATTGTTGTATGCATCCAAGGTGCTGTCTATAAAGTACTTGGTGTACATTTCTGGATATCACAACCACTGTCCTGGTGGTGCCAAACAGGCCAATGGTTAAAAATACCTAATGATTTCACAAATTCATCTTTTTTCCTCTTACATCTAATCATGTATATATTCTCAAATCAAACTTACCATATAATTCCTTGCATGAAAGACACCTATAAAGAGGTAGATTTTGTTTCTAGTTGCACAAAATAGCAAAAAACTCACATTCTTTAGGAATGTTCTCTAAAGACCTGAGAGAGTTTAAATCCCCAGAGGAGGGATTTGAGTGTGTGCTTTCTCCAGGTGAATGCTCTAGGTGGGTGTACTGTGTTATTTATACTCTAACTTACTACTCCTGGCTGTCTGCGGTGGTCATGGGGATTAACCTGTGTTCAGCACCTAAAACCATAAGGGGGTTCACATCTGAAAACCTCAGCAGGGGAAAGAGTCAATCAGAGTCCAGCCAGGAGATGGGTGGTTCCTTGGAACCTGGAAGTGCTAGTAGTGCCTGGAAGTGCTGATAGATATCCTTATTCACATTTCCTACTTTGTGTCATTTCCCTGCCTTCAGTGGATGTCATTCTCACAAGCCTATTTCCTCAAGAGCTTTAAGGAAGCAGGAGTCTGTGTGCCTGTCGCGGGGTTACAGATTCCACTGAGCAGCAGCGTAATTAGGTTCAATGTTGCAACAATTTACTTTGAAGTCCATTACGTGGACGTAGCCTTGTTAGTTTATCTCTGAAGTCTGGAGAATGGAATACAGGGTTAATTATCAAGAACAGTAGAAAAGACATCCCCAGCAAATAATGTCAGGAAAATTAGGAGGTCTCAAAATAAAGGAATTGACCTTGTATCATATAAATAATGACAAACAGTGGGACAAAGGTTGCGCTTTTATTTTGAGAAATGAGACAAAGGACCTGACAATACTCACAGATAAATAGAAGCATAACATCCACAGCAACCCCAACTGTCAGAGGTCATTCTGGAGTCACATTTTACAAGTTACAGGCTTCAAGCCTTCTTTGGTAATATTTCAGCAAATAAAACAAAACTGAACTTCCAAGATTTCTCACTAACCATAGCAGCTATTCATCATTCTAAATCTCTACCGGCATTTTCAGAGCTTTTCTGTCACAGTCACCAGAGTGGCAGGAAATTCCTGTACGGAGCTTGTCTTTTCACCCAGCAGTTCCAATTACTTCGGTCCTTGACTGCTGCTTTGACAGCATCACTTCTGAGCCATCCAGCAGTGTGATAAAAATTAGGAAACAACAAAAACAATGCATGGCTTTTGAATAGGCTATTTCTTAAAATGTGTTTGAATGCATATCCATTAATCACCATGCTCCATGGTCATAAACTAGAGTGGATTTTACCTTTTATTTTTCTTTCATCTGTAGTCAAGTGTTTCTCCTCCAAGACCTGTCACAATAACTGATACAGTTTCCCCATGTCTTCATTGTGAGGCAGAGTTGGGATTTTTAACTATTATTGGAATTATCCTATACTCAATAATGAGCATAAATGGATTTTTTTAAATAACTAGGTATCATCAGAAACTCCTTGAGGTTTTCAGAGACAACACTCTTGCATTTTACACAAGCAACTTCAGGTGTCTGTATAAAACTATTTTAAATTATTTTTAAAAAATCTGAAGTAGAAAATAGTATAATTTTCATCACAAAATACTGTTGCTGTTTCATCACACATTTTATTAATAGTCTCTGTTTTGAGTACAATCATAGCCTTGCTATTTGAAGCAATTCCTTGGGAACAGTTTTTACAATAAAAAAATTTATTAACGTACTTGTGTCCACTGGGTACCTAAAGACCAATTTCTAGGAGAGTCTGAATAAAACAATGACAGTCCTGCTGAATTCTGTGAAGCCTTAAGACTGAGTTTCCCTTTGTTAAAAATCAAAATGTGTCAGAAATCTACTGACTCAGAATAAAATTGCAGGTTACAATTTCACCCTTGGGCTTAATCAAACATGTGGTGTAATATCAAATTTATTGTGTACTTTTGCTTTGAGCTTTGCTGACATTTCAATGCCATCAGCTGTAGAAATGTCAAAAAATGTGATTGTCTTTTTCTGCATTTGGATATGGTGCCAGAGTTCACCTTGGTTTTAACAAGTTTCATGATATTGTCCATTTTTTAAGCTGATAGAAGCCATTTTAAAGATCATATTTGTGTATATAAAGAATGTCATATCACTAAGGGTATTATAATGAAAAGTAAAAAAAAAACTATACTACTTTTCCTATGCTACTATATTGTTGATTTTAAAGTCCATAGTTCTTGATTACCACATTTATGAATACAAAGATGGACTATGAAAAATATATATATAATTTACTGGCTAATTTTTTTTCCTTTCAAATATTCATAACTGCTACATTTTAGATCCTGAAACATGTTTTTAAAAATCTTAATCAAACAAAGATGTAAACCTGCATGGAATGTACTCATTTAGTACCATACTGCAGGTACACTTTGGTTTTCACGCAGAGAAAAAGCTTTCAAGTGGCTAGGACGCACATGTGTGTGATATATAGATATTCTTTTACTGTATATGCATATAAAAGCAACAAATTAAAGTAGAGGTTTGAAATCTTATTTGCTTTCTGTATTATTTATGTTGTGAAAAATACTGTTCATCTATATTTGGAACTAGAGTTGATTTTTCTGCTATTTCTTATCTCAATTTTGGGAAGAAATCTTGGTACTACTTAGAAGCCCTCAGATCATATGTTCACATAGGGAGGCTGTGACAATAGCAGCTCTCCTCTGTATGCTGAACCCTACTTGTCCCAGCTGCCACCGGGACAGGGGACATAGGGATGACAACTTTGTACATTGGTGGTGTCTCTTGAGACCCTTTGTCATTAAACCATTCCCTCATCTGCCATCTAATCAGAGTGATGCTTAGACTCCTTTTAGTGGAAATTTCTATCAGCCAAGTTAACCAGGATCCAGCAAGTAATTAACTAAGTATCAGCTAAGTTAACTACATTTTCAATATGCCCAGACATGCTTGTCTCTATACTGTTGACCTAGCGGACACCCATTTGCTGCAATATCACAATTGCAAAAAGTGTTCAATCACAGCATTGATATAGACCTGGTATGAAATTTGCTTAAGCCTGCATAGGATCTTATGCCATAACCGTCAAAACCCAGCTCACCTGAAAGCTGGCGATAAAGCTTCAAAGCTGCATTTTCTTCATATTTTGTTCCTGGTGTCCTTTAGGAAATCAAATTCTTTATTTTCTTTCTGTAACTATGAAGTCCATATGAAATACTACTTATTCAGTGCCATGTAAATATCAGTGATTACCTTTTAACATAAGTGCAACTCAAAAGATTATTACTGTCTGATTAGTGCTTGTTATTACTGTTTATTTCTAGGCTCCTGTTTTTCTGTAGACCCTCATGTGCTGCCTACAGAGAATGCTGGATAGCATATGCAATAGAAATGAGCTTTAAGTGACATTGTCACCTCCTAATCTGAGCTATTTGCAATTATTTTATAATCTTACAAGAGAAGCATTAAAAGCTGATTGAGACTACAAATGCTGCAGGTAACAGCCACAAGGATAAATCAAAGATAGCCTACTGTTGCAGCTCTGGCTAGGGTCCTTCAAATTGTAAGCCAAATGTTAAACATGCCTGTGACTGACTAAACTCTGAACTGCTCTTTGCCAATCCTCCTAAATATGGAGTGGCTTCATAGCAATGAGCATTGAATGCTATCACATTATCCAAACTTCTGTTTTCAAATTCTCTTTCCTATTAGGCGAATAAAATTTACAACTACCCTGTCAGATACTGACCTTACTAAAGCATCCCTTACTTTTCTTTAACCATTCTATAAAAATCAATTGTCATCTCTGTCCCTTTCAATGTAATTTTTGCCAGTGTGGTCCAGATTTTCTCTTTCTATTCAGTGTTGCCTGCTGTATTCAGGTTAGTATCTGGGGCTTTTCCATGTAGTCTAATCTGTGGGTGGCAGTCACAGTCCCATCTGTGGAAGTCAGAGTCCACAGACAGACTATTCCAGGTTAGAGGATCATCTTGGCATCTGGACTGCATGCTGGCTGCCATCAGGTACTTATGGAAGGCCCAATACAATGGTCGCAGCCCTAAAATGTCACCCTTTATTTCTTTTTAATTGACATGTTTTCTGCACCATGTATGTCCCATCATCTCAGCAAGCAGATCTATACAGGGGCTCTGTTAGTCATCACCACAATGACCTGACTGTCTGAGTATACTGTGGTAAGACAATACAAACCAGAGGAAGATGTCAAAAAGAGGTGAAGATCTGGAAGAGAGGTCAATGTGTTGTCAGGTGAGGCAATATTGTGGTTCTTGCTGTGGGAACAATCATCTGTTTTGCCTGGGACAGAGAACTGCAAACTGGTGCTGACAATGGTCCTCAGCTCAGCCATGTGCATGGGACATTGTCCATCCACCACTGTCTGGAGCTGATGTGAAAGTTGATTGCAGAGGGTCATGCTGGATTTTGTCTGCTGTCATTCTCTATCTTTTGGAAGATCAAGGACAATTTTAAATTCCAGGAGTTTATGCTGGTAGTCTTGTACCATTCCTACCACCATTTCTTTACTATAAGTATGACCTTTTCTAGGTACATGAAGGGTTAATTTCGTTTGCTCTACATTAAAATAAAAGATGTTAATATAAATGTTATTACAAGCAGAGCTATAGAAGATTTTAATTTTTTAATTTTTTTTGCAGTCACCTCAGGAAGCATAGAATGACAGAGTGGCCATTATGTACTTAATTTCAAAACTGCTGCCAGAATAACAAAGCCATCAACTTTGAAAATGGGAACTACAGCAGAATGAATTGGAAAAGACAGTTTTAATAAGGAAAAATTTCCAAACATAAAGATAATTTTTTTTTAAAACAAATGAAGAAGAAGAAGCTTTCAAGAAGGAAGAGTTTGTAGACACATTCGATGATCAAGGTACGTAAAAAAGATTTAGGGATGATAAAGCTGAAACTACAAACATTTTTTCTCTATCTCTGTTAACTGTGGAGAAACATGTCTGAAGCCCCTGAAAAACAGGTTATGACATCAAAGCATCTGGTTGAAACCAAAGAATTAATGGAAAGAATTTACAAGATTAAGTGTAAAAGATAACTTAGCATGTATGAAATCAAGAGCTTTAGAGTGATTTAGATATGAAGATGCCAGGTTATTTACTACAGAATGTGACATTTTGCTTTAAACTGCTTTGGTATCTAAGGATATATGATGCTGATTTTACAAAAAAAATTCCAAGGAGGATCAAGGGAGCTACTTGTTTCCATTTGAACTGGGCAAATACAAGGAGAATAGAAGAACAAAATGAGTAGACACAGGAATAAATATTATATATTGTGTGTGGGGAAGCAGTGTGGCTTTTGTAAAGCAAAATCTCATCTAAAATCATGAGTACAGTTCACTGGTGGAGCAAGCTATCACATAGACAAGAATAATCCAGCTGCCAAAATCATTTTGTAATTCCAAAAGTCTTTTTACAATGTTCCTGTAAAACAGACTATGCTGCCATTGAGTAGGAGGGAACGTCTTTGAAGGGATGAAAAATTGCATAAAATGTAGAGACAAAATAAGTTTATATAATTAATTTTCTCAATTTCGCAGAGACCTACAGAAGTATGTGCTAGAACTGTGTTCTTCAACACAGTAGAAAAAAGAGGTGGAAAGGTGGGTGAAAAAGTGAGAAGATAAAATTTGCTGGTACTACAAAACTTTTTAGGACAAAAAGGATGGGGACCAATTGAGAAGAGTTGTAGAACATAATACTTGGTAATAAAAAAGCAAGTGAAATGAAATGTAAATAAATGTTAAGTGATGTCCATGGGGAAAAATAACCTCAGCTTTAATTATATACATAAATCTTGACTTAACATACACAACCTGTCACTCAGGAATGAGATCTTCAAGTAATAAATAGTGGATAACTGTAGAGAAACAGTTCTATGAAAATGTCAGGTCAGAAGAGAAAATAACATTATGCCTGTCTTTAACTCCACATTGTGCCCTCATCTTGAACACTGTATATACTTCTGGTTCACTTTTCTCCCCTCTCTCTCCAGGTCATAAAGATACATGGAAGGCAACAAGGATGATCAAAAGTATGAAACAGTTTCAATATGATTTTTTAATTAAACATCTTAAGACTCTTCAGGCTAGAAAAAAAAGACAAGTGAAGAGGGATGTAACAGCAGTTCATAAAATTATCAAGGTTATGGAGGAGTTAAACAGGGAATGATTGTGCACTGTTTCTTCTAGAGAGAAAAATTAACTATCAGATAAAATTAGAATATGATAAGTTAAAAACAACAAAAAACCCTCTCAATGTAATTAAGCTACTACAGGACATTTGTGGTGTTAAATGTTGATAGAGGATTGAAAAAGAATTGGAAGAAAAATCCATGAATTACGTAAACCCACTATTGAATAAGAAGAATTATCTAGTTCAGCTGCTTCTGAACTGCAAATATGTGTGGCCTGGAAGAGGAGACTCAGGAATATAATCAATCTTGCATAGTCATCTGCTGCTGGCTAATGTCAATCAAGATAATGAGCTATTTTGAACTTGGTTCTTACCTGGTACAGAGCTGAATGCCCTATTATGTTTTCTACTTATTTTTAATATTTCATTAAACAAACATTCTTTTTCTTACACATCTCTCTAAACAGAATTAACAAGTGCTTAATTCTGCTCCATGATGTATTTGGTATAGTTTTCATTGTATATAAGCTTATTTAAGTTATTAAGGTATGCAGATGTACCTCAGTTTTCATGCTGTGGATAGAGCACAGGACACTGTTACTGTAGACACAAATAATAGTGACATTTTGGTTTTGAAATCTTCATTGTAAAAGTATTATATTGTTATCAATAATTATCTTTTGTTCTGCAGGATCTTGCTTAAGACTGCTCATGTTTGAGGAGGCAGGGATTTGTAAGCCTGCCTATGTTTTAAGGAGTCCACAAGCCCCCCAAACTAGAATTCAATAATCAAGTGGAACATGATATATGTGCTACATCTATGTAGGCAGGCTGATCATCTCCTCTTTTGCTTGAGACTCAAAGTTTTTCAGATTAGCAGCTCTGCATATACATCAAGCTCCAACATCACCTAAAAGCACTTTCAGCAGAGAAGCCCAGGCTTCTCTCTGAGTGAGAGAGAAGTTTATGCAGGGTTCAATACTTGGCTTGCTGTAAGGACATGGAAGCAATCTGCACTGTCTTGGACTGAGGGTTGCAGGGCATTTTTCACTGTGGATTGGAAAGAGGAGCCAGTCACTGAGACCCCTTCTTTTCTGCCCTGTTCTCTGAGAAGTGTCAGAGCAAGGTGCTTAATATCAACACAGACAAACAGGCACTTTCTCCTGGACAGTGTGCTCGAAGTGCCATAACTGCCCTTTGTACTTATATGACACAGATCTGTTTCCCATTACATTCCATATTTCACATGGCACATGAATTCATCTTCAGAGTGTTCCTATGCAGTAGGTCAATAGTGCTTGTAAATAAAAAAAAACAACCACCCAACTTATCAGAAGACAGGAGCCGGGCAGTGATAGGAAGGCTTCTGAAATTACCCTGCGGCTGGGCTCTGAATTCAGGAATTCTTTTCATTGCTGGTATTGCATTGAGGTCATCTCTCTCTTTGATGTAGCCTAGAAAATGCAATGAGCTATTAAAATCTGGATACATTTCCCCATTAAATTAGAAACATTTACAAGTCTAGCATTGCACATAAAAAATAGAGAGCACTTCTCATGATAAACCCATAATGAGATTTTGTTTCTCATATATTTTGGATTGTCTCACCCCTGGTCTCTCTTTCTCTATTTGGCTTGTGTTTACTTTGTTATGTAATTGTTACATCTGCTTAAAGGTCTGACAAAATAAAATTATGCTTTGTTGGAGATGAGATGTAAACATTTGATCTTGTCCTGCCATTTTTCTCAGGCCTTCTGCAGAGCTGGATCACAATGTGTCACTACTCATATGAAGAGATATATTCTAGAATCTGTATTGTATAATTCATAAATATTTCAAGGTACCTGCAAACCTAGGTTAAGAGCTACCACATTTCAAGAAACTAGAGGCAGCTATTGTATACTCGTTGAGTTCTGTACAATACAACCATGATCACGAGCAACTGGACTCATATGAATATTTAGTTACAATGCCAACTTGCATCACTGCTTCTCCATCCTAGCTTCAAAGTAATCAAGTAAACTAAGAAAAGAAAACAAGGAATTCTTACAAACCTTGTTCCTTTATATCTAAAATCTAAACCCCAAATATAAATTATTGAATACTTTATTTTAAGAACTTAAGCATTTGTTCACTGCATTTTTAAACAGATGCTGTGGATACAGATGTAGTCTTTTTGCATTTACATAGGGATGGTGTTATTAAGAATATCCACATGAGAAAAGGTTACAAAGATGATCCCTGTAAGAAGGTGAATCAGATAGCATACATTGTAATATAGAGTACTTTTTGCTGTATCTGACTGACACATTTAGAAAAGCTGGTACTTTGATGAGAAGATCAACTGCACAATATTCTCCCAGAATCTTCTCCAGAGTCTCAATGCAAACTAACATAAGGATGCAACGTATCTGTCAAGAGAAATAAACACACATAAAACCAGACATTCATTTTCCTCAAACTAAGCTCCAAAAGCATATGCAACAAAATACTGGGAAAAGGTGGAAGTGCCAGCTTTACAGCAATAGTCACATTTCAGATAAAGAAAAGCTTTTATATGAAGCTGTATCCACAGTCCCTAGCATAAAATATTAATGGTTCCAGCTATAACACTTTATAACTGAGAAGGAAGTGTTCCTAGGAGAGGAAAATTTCATAAAAAAAAAAAATCTGCTGTTCAACAAGTATATAGTATTTGTAATTAAAAGTGTTTATCTGTTGGCTAATACATAGCAACATTGGTGATACATGCTTGATGATTTTATTCAGGTGTGAGATCAGAGCTTAACATAAAGCAGGGTCATATGAAATTGTAAAGGACTATTGTTCAGCACATATATTGAGGTACTAAATGATCTTATTTTTAATAACTTGATTAACCTAAAATGCTCTTCCTGTTTTTTATGTGAGGAGAACTCCAGTTAAATGTTGTATCCATTTGTCCTCTTTTCTTAAAATAGCCTAGGAGGAACTGAACGGCATTGTACTTCCCCTCTCTATACATGCTGGAGGTCAGGGATTTTTGTTTTGCACAGGGCACCTTTGCTTTACTCTACCTCACGCCCCTAGAACGTCCAGAAGAGGTGGCAAGCTGCTTTTGACGTGAACCTTGCTCCGTTCAATGAAAAGGGAGCTAGTTGTGGTCAGATCTGGGCAGCAAGTTGTCATTTAGAAAATAGTTCCCAACTAATGGATAAAGTATTTTTAAGCATGCTGGAATGGTTCCACAGCCAAGCTGTTATAAATGAATAGGTCTTTTGTTGTGAGTCTTGATCCCTTCCCTCCTTCCTCCCTTTCTCCCCACCCCCCTCCCCCTTTGTCAGGATGAGTCAATATGCTTCTAATTGGGTGTCCTTTCTGGACTTTTTCTCCAGGTTTTAGGCATTAAGAAAGTTCAAATTCTTAAACACATAGCCCTGGTGCCCAGAAACCATTTTTTCCTTTAACAGATTTATTGCTTCAAGAGGTATTCATTTCAGAAGGCTCAACACTATTGTTACCGGATTTTTTTTTTGCTGTACGTGGGAAATGTAAAAGGAACTCAGTTGTATTTCACTGAAACAACATTATCACCCCAAGAATGAACAAACTGATTTGTTATGTCCTTAACAAGAAGACAGTCAATTTATAAATAGTGTTGTGGGATTGTTCTGAAACCATGGCGCAGTATGCTTTCAGAGATAACTACCTTGCTGTGTTGATGGTAGCTCATGTTTTGTCATCACATCCTTTCGGACTGCCTGAGGAAAGCACAAGTGGGTAAAGCCACCTCTGTCAATAACACCTCAGGTGAGATAGGCCAAACTTCAACACTGATAGTTGGGCAAGCCTGAAAAACTGGTAATGCTGGTTCCTAATGGAGTCTCCTGACACGGTCCTATGGAAGATGACTGAGATGTGTATTTGCTGATTTTCCAAATTCTTGTCTTGGGACTTTTAACAAATAATTGCTTCTTGGGATTCATTGGTGCCTGCCATCCCAGGATCTCAGGTGAATATAACCTTCCTGGGAAGTAAATACTGATGTTCTTATTTCACAGATAATGAAAAGAAGGCATGCAAAGATGAAGTGTTTTTCTTGTAGTTAGAGTGAAAGTTTGTGGTAGATTTTAGAAGAGAGTTGAGGTTTCCTGCATTAAAAAAAAAAAAAAGTCAGACGCAGAAGAAACTGTCTTTAAAGGAACACAGCTGGGACTCAGAATTCAGATGTACTGAGACTGTATTCAGTTTGAGGCTTGAGTGATCTTTAGAGGAAAAAAAATTGAATTCCTCATCATGTTAGAGTGAAATTTTATACGTTCCTTTGTGAAGAACAGAATGTAATGATTGAACTGTATAAACCATTTAAGCATAGGAATGGTCTCTTGTACAGACAAAGTCTCATATCTGAGGTAAAGAAAAAGCAGCTCTTTGCAAATTAGTATAAGATTTCATCGTGTGTAGATGTGAAGGAATTATTCCACACTTTCATTACTGACTTTGTGCACCTTTCCCTGAAATACTTGCTGTTGCCCACTTTCTGAGACAGGCTTCTCTAGTAGAGTCTCCAGAGCGACTCAAAACAGCAGTTCTTCGGTTCAGCTCTCTCACCACATGAGACAATGTGTATAACGGGAGTTATAGAGCACCTGTGAGCAAAGGGGACTGAAAATTAGTGCCTCCTTGAAACACTGTTTTCCTCAATCTTCCTACTTCCTTCCTCTCTCCCTTCAGAAATTACCTAGGGAGAAGAGACTAGACATTTAAATTAGACATCCAGCAGCTGTAATTAAAAGTACTCATGTATTTTACTGTGCAGTAATAGTTCATCTCCAGTCCTTGCCAGGATGCTGTTAAAAAATACTATTAAGTATGTTCACCAATTCAGATCTCACTTTTATCTCTGTGAATCACTGCTAGTGGATATGAACTGAGAACATCAGAAAGCTGAAGACAGAAAAGTGTTGGGACAAATCATAGAATCCCAGAATTGTCAGGGTTGGAAGGGACCTTAAAGATCATCTAGTTCCAACCCCCCCTGCCATGGGCAGGGACACCTCCCACTAGAGCAGGTTTCTCAGAGTCCCATCCAGCCTGGTCTTAAAATCTTCCAAGGATGGGGCTTCCACCACCTCTCTGGGCAACCTGTTCCAGTGTCTCACCACCCTCATGGTGAAGAAATTCTTCCTAATGTCTAACCTGAATCGACCTATCTCTAGTTCTAATCCATTCCTTCTAGTCCTGTCAACACCTGAGAGCCTAAAAAGTCCCTCCCCAGCTTTCTTGTAGGCCCCCTTCAGATACTGGAAGGCCACAATAAGGTCTCCCCGGAGCCTTCTCTTTTCCAGACTGAACAACCCCAACTCTCTCAGTCTGTCCTCATAGGAGAGGTGCTCCAGCCCTCTGATCATCCTCGTGGCCCTTCTCTGGACACGTTCCAGCACATCCATATCTTTCTTGTAACAGGGGCTCCAGAACTGGATGCAGTACTCCAGGTGAGGTCTCACAAGAGTGGAGTAGAGGGGGAGAATCACATCCCTCAACCTGCTAGCCATGCTTCTCTTGATGCAGCCCAGGATATGATTGGCTTTCTGGGCTGCAAGAGCACACTGATGGCTCATGTTGAGCTTCTCATACACCAGTACTCCCAAGTCCTTTTCTTCAGGGCTGCTCTCAAGCCAGTCACTGCCCAGCCTATATTGGTGCTTGGGATTGCTCCAACCCAGATGGAGGAGATTGTATTTGGCCTTGTTGAACTTCATGAGGTTGCATAGGCCTACCTCTCCAGCCTGTCAAGGTCCCTCTGGATGGCATTGCTTCCCTCCAGCATGTCAGCCGCCCCACACAGCTTGGTATCATTGGCAGACTTGCTGAGGGTCCACTCAATGCCACTGTCCACGTTGCTGACGAAGATGCTAAACAAGACTGGTCCCAGTACTGATCCTTGAGGGACTCCACTTGTCACTGGTCTCCACTTGAATCATAGAATCATTATGGTTGGAAAGGACCTACAGGGTCATCAAGTCCGACCTTTGCCCTAGCATTTCTCTAACCACTACACCATATCCTCAAGCTCCACATCTAATCATTCTTTAAACACCTCCAGGGATGGTGACTCCACCACCTCGCTGGGCAGCTTGTTCCAGTGCCTAACCACCCTCTCAGTGAAGAATTTCCTCCTAATATCTAATCTAAACCTCCGCTGACGCAACTTGAGTCCATTTCCCCTTGTCCTATCATTACTAATTTGAGAGAAGAGACCAACACCAGCCTCTCTACAACCTCCTTTTAGGTAGTTGTAGAGGGCAATAAGGTCTCTCATCCTCCTCTTCTCTAGACTAAACAAACCCAGTTCCCTCAGCCGCTCCTCACAGGCCATGCTTTCCAGCCCTTTCACCAGCTTTGTTGCCCTCCTCTGCACTCTCTCCAGCCCCTCGATGTCCCTCCTGTACTGTGGTGACCAAAACTGGACACAGTACTCAAGGTGTGGTCTCACAAGTGCTGAGTATAGGGGTATGATCACCTCCCTACTCCTACTGGTCACACCATTTCTGATCCAGGCCAGGATGCCATTGGCCTTCTTGGCCACCTGGGCACACTGCTGGCTCACGTTCAGCCGGCTATTGACCAACACCCCCAGGTCCTTTTCCACCAGGCAGCTCTCCAGCCACTCCTCCCCAAGCCTGTAGCGTTGCTGGGGGTTGTTGTGACCAAAGTGCATGACTTGCTTTACTTTGTTAAACTCCATACAATCGAGCTCAGCCCATCTCTCCAGCCTGTCCAGATCCCGCTGCAGAGCCCTCCTACACTCAAGCAGATCGACACTTGAGCTTAATTTTGTGTTGTCTGCAAATTTACTGAGGGTACATTCAATTCCCTCATCCAGGTCACTGATGAATACATTAAACAAGACAGGTCCCAAAACTGAGCCCTGAGGGACACCGCTTGTGACTGGCTGCCAACTGGATTTTACTCCGTTCACCACCACCCTCTGGGCTCGGCCATCCAGCCAGTTTCTAACCCAGCCAAGAGTCCTCCTGTCTATGCCATGACCTGCCAGCTTCTCCAGCAGAATGCTGTGGGAAACGGGGTCAAATGCCTTCCTGAAGTCCAGGTAGACAACATCCACTGCCTTGCCCTCATCCACTAGGCAGGTCACCTGGTCACAGAAGGAGATCAGGTTGGATAAACAGGACCTGCCCTTCATGAACCCATGTTGGCTGGGCCTGATCCCCCCATTGTCCTGCACTTGCTGTGTGAGTCATTGACAGCTACCCTTTGGGAGTGGCCATAAAGCCAGTTCTTTATCCACTAAATTGTCCACCCATCAAATCCATATTTCACCAGCTTGGAGACCAGAATGCCATGCGGGACAGTGTCAAAGGCTTTGCTCAGGTCCAGGTAAATGACATTGGCTCTTACCCAACTACTGATGTTGTGACCTTCTCATAGAATGCCACCAGGTTAGGCATGATTGCCCTTGGTGAAGCCATGTTGGTTGTAACCAATCACTTTGTCGTTATTCATCTGCCTCAGTAGTGCCTCCAGGAGGATCTGCTCCATGATCTTACCAGGCACAGAAGTGAGACTGACTGGCCTATAGCTCCTGGGTTCATCCACCTTTCCCTTTTTGAATATGGGGGTTATATTTCCCCTTTTCCAGCCAGTGGGGACTTCACTGGACTGCCACAGCTTTTGGAATATAATAGATAGTGGTTTAGCAATAATAGATAGTGATTTAGCAATAATAGATAGTGGTTTAGCGATGACACCTTCTTTTCTTTTTCTGCATAATGGTCAGTAAGAAGGACAGTTAAGGAAGAGTCAGCTTGCAAGTGGAAGCAGTTTTCTGTTTTCTGTGTAGTCTGCTTGGACATACTCCCCATGCCCACCTGCCCAACTTTTCAGCATCTTGCTTCCGCTTTCCTTCTTCATTTCCACTAAATTAAAAGAGCATTAAATTCTATACAGCTTTAGGCTTATGCATATGAGTTCAGAGGAGTAGGACAAAGGAGAATGATAGGAAACATCACTGGGTTTACAGATTGGTTTCCCTAGGTCTGGAAATCACTAGATTACAACCTAACATTCTAGGGTTTATTAGTTCAGCTGCAAAAGATGTTACCTTGTTTTCACATGAGTACCAGTGACAAGTTCTTTATGAAAAAAATTAAAAACCAGAACATGTCTATTTTGTGTATATCAGACTACTGTATGGGATCTGTGAATGATTTGAATCTCTTGGTATTCACTGTTTAAATATGAAGTAGTATCCTGGCATTGGACTTTTACTTGTGACTCACAGCATTAACTAAAAAAAAATTTAAAATCCCCCAAACCCTCAAATCCTACTTCCTCTCCAAGCTCTTATGAGGGTTTTCCACCAGAACCTCCCTTTTCCTAATTCTGTAGTGGCCTATTCCTAAGGTGTCATTCCTTACTTTGTTTATATTTTTGGAGGTATAAATGAAGCAGGCCTGTTCCCATAAGACAGGAGAACTGCAGCCGCTCTGGACTTGTTTCCAACATGTGATAACAAGACAGTTTGGCAGATGATAATTGTTACTCATTTACAGTAGCAATATGAAAATGACTCATAAATCCTAACTCAAATCACATATGTTCACACTTCAGTCTCAGCCCTCAGTTTCTACACAGGTAACTCCCTTATGCAATTATTTGTCCTTAGCCCAGCTCTTAGGGAGAGGAACATATTCCTTCTGAATTCCATATATGCTTTACCTATACCTGCCCTTCATGAGACATGAGCAGGGGCCTCTCAACTGCAGTTACATGCAGAATTTCAAACCTTCATTTACCTAGAAAAATCTGGTTTTTAAATGATGTTTGTTAAATGTGTTTCTCTTACTGGATGATGGGAAAAATGTTCATATGGCTGGAATATTCCAGTAATAAATAGTTCTTGAGATTATCAAATGCCTCAGCTCCACTTCAGCATTTAATCACCCTCAAAAGCCATAAATTGCCTCATATACTCCTCCACTATGAACATTGTCTCTTAATCAAACTGGATTAAGAAGTTTAAGAGACATTATCCATTTATATGTGAATTTTGGTAGGTCATGAGAATAATGAGCCAGATGTACAGGAGATGTAAAGAGCAATCTAAGTTTCAAGTCTGTAAGTTAAAGCTTATAGAACATGAAGAGAGCAGAAATACATGGTATTAGCAGAGAAAGCTACTAACAGGTTTATGGTCATTTATATTTGACTTAATACATTTATTTACATTCAACATGAAAATGCTTACATTATTTCTTGTCTCTAACAGCGTCAAAGACAAGCTTAGATCTGCTGAGAGGTGTAGTTTTCAGTACTGCTTGATATTCAGTACTGTCTGTATTTCTACTTGGAAAGGTTTTTGTATCCTAAACCAGATCTAAAGGTTTGCTCCAGAAAACCTTCAAGTATTGATTTTATAGTACTGTGAAGGAGATTGTGTAAATTACATTGTTCTGTTTTCTGAAGTTTAAATTTATCAATTTATCTCTATATGTTATTTATCCTTACTTAAAATAGTCCAAATATTTCCTTATTCTAGCTGCTGTAAGCATTCTTGATGGTAGCTGTCCATAAACCTACTGTACACACACCTTACCACTGCTCATTAACTGTAGTAGAAATTGAAGTTTTTAACTGCTCTCTTATCCCAAGTACTAAAACTTAACTATATGGGCTATCACAAAGTACAACATGAACAAACCTTCCCTGTGCACAGCAGCACAGAGGATGTGTTTGTGTTTTGAATCATAAAGTTGTAATGAAAATATTTAAGGTAGGATCCTCTCAATCCCAGAGAGAATCAGATCTGTAACACTATGATATAAGCTCTTCTAATCTAAATATAACACTGACTTGGTATAGTAGTGTATGTATTCACAACTGGAAATAGAAAAGCTACGTTTTTTTAGGGGATTTCAGGTGTAGCTGGTTGCAAAGCTAATCTTAACAATCATGAGATATAATAAACAGAACAAATTTAAATCTTCTGATTTTGAACAGTGTACATAGCACAGGTGATGATAGTTCAACTTTTCCAGTCTTAATAGAGTCATATCCCTTTTAATTGATTCAGTTATATTATCAATTTCCCAAATTGCATATGGCATGCAGAAAATTCTTTCACAACAGTGATGTTCTGTGATTGACTGTGGATTTACATATAGCCAGAACATTTTAAAATTAAACCAAAATCAAAAGATCAAAAGGAAGATTTAAGCAGAAATAACCTCGTCATAAATTAATGAAATTAAACATTCCTCATACGTTAAAAAATAAATTATATTATTGATTAATGCAGTGAGCAACACAATTCCATCCCATTGCTACCATATTATTGTCATTTCATCCTGAATTTGTAATTTTCACAAGTTTCAGCCTTTATCTTTGAAACTGTCACCTGTCACACTTAATGGTGACAACTGTATTTCTTTTAGTACATTAATATAATTAGGGTTTTTAAAAACCCACTTCAGGGTTAAAATAAATCATAAAACTTCATTAAGTACTGTAAGATAAGAAATCCAGCTTGCTGGGTTTTTTTCCTAAAGTACTATAGTTTTGCCTTACTGTTACTTTGTCTCCTTTAATATATATTGATTAGGATTAAATACTTTATAACATATCTTTTTCCATTCATGAGTTCTAGGCAGCCACCTTCACAAATGAGGATAAATGGATAATCTCATGGTCTACTGTAGCATATCCTTTACGTATGCACATTGAGTGTAGTTAACTACGGGTGTCTAGACAGACACTTAGACAAACATTACTGTATATGTATAAAAATGTGTTGTGTATATCTAAATCCTTCACTTTATTTTAACAAATTCTCACATTGTTTATTTCCCTGCAAACTGCAGAGCAAATTGACACAATATTTTACAGACTACTGTATCCAAGGGTCAAGATTCTGATTTTGTTTGCGTCAATGTGAGGCCAAAGTCACTTCATTGTTCCCAAGTTTGCTCATTTACACTGAGATCAAATATCTTCTGCTGTATTTTAAAAAGTATTATAATGTCTCTTTGTCATGGGAGCTTGCTGGTGCTATTCACCACATTCCTTAACAAATCTCATAAAGGAGAAGAATTTAAAGTATGACAAGATATTAGAATTTGTGGATGTCTTACGAGAAATATCTTTTTTGGTATTAAAAAGGAAAAAATAGCACACTTCTGTGTTTCTGTTTACCCTCATGTTTTGTCTTACCCAGCTACAGTTTTATAAAAAGAAAAACCAGTGCCTGATAACTTATATGATTCTAAAGATTTAGGGTTTTGTACTAATTCTTCATATATGGTACCAAGTTTTTACAGCATGACTTGCATTATTGTCACATTCTCACAAATAATTTAAGGTGGGGTTTTTAATGTATTTTTAATATAGTCTATTTGATCCCATTAGAATGGCAAGTAGAAGGAGATACTTATTGAATATAGGCCTTGAGTGCTCCTTCACATAAATTTCCAGATGGAAATTGTTATTTTTTCTTTCCTTAAGAAAACAAGACCTGTGTGATGCTACACTGTTTTGTGAGAGCACTTCAATGACCTTTTTCTAAATTTTGCATGATTTTTCTTCAGAAGTAATACAAAGAGGCAAGATACAGTTCTGGTGAGAAGTATCTATTGTTCTGGGCTAGGAATGTGGGGTAACCATAAGAGGAATGCTCCTGTTCCCAGCCTCAGAACAGACTGATGCAGAGGTGGGGAAAAGTGAAGCTGGTTGGGATGCCTCCTGTCCCCACTGCAAGTGCAAAATGCATGAGAAGAAATGGCAGTAGCATTTGTGCTACTCCCTTGATTTACTCCTTAATTACATTTATGGTGTAAACTAATTAAAAGTACACCTTTTACTGTAAAAAACAGGTGTCAAACCTTACTAAAGCCCACAATAAAATTGTGCTTCAAAGCTTAACTAGACTCTGGAGAGTATGGAATCAAGCTCAGGATTCAATTACTGCTGTCACTTTAAAAAAATCTGACTTCTCAAAAAAAATGGTTTACTAACATGACAAAATTAAGGAAAATTCAGGGAATTGCTCAGAGATCCAGGACTAGAACATCAGAGCTTCTACACTGAAGGCACTCATTCCACAATTGCTTACATTTTACTTGGCTGTAGATCATGATTATCAGAACTTTACCTTTATTAAAGTGCATTAAGTTGAAAATCCAAACAACTTATTGAGAAGATGTAAAGCAAGCTTTGGAAAACTACAGAAAAGTATTTAAAATGGTTTTGTTGATGACTGATTATCAATGCAATTTACAGACTGCGGGGATTTGTATCTTGAAACAATGTCTGAGAGAGAGCAGCTAGTACGTTATAATTAAAAAATAACTAAATACAAGCTATCTTCCTTTTATTTATAATCATGAAAGAAAAACACCAAACAGCTCAGACCTCAAAATAATTGTTCATATAAGTTTACAGAAGCCTATTTATAGCTTTTATAATATCAAGCAATGTTAAATAAAATTAAACTTCAACATTATGACTTTTACAGCATTTTCAGTAATACTGAAAAATGTTTGTAATAAACCACAGAAAAAGAAAAAGAGAAATGAAGGAATTTGGGCAGTGTAATAGGCTTCCTTACTAAACTAAAATGTAACCATTTCTTTCAAAGGGAAAACACTAAAATTCCAGTGATTTTACATCCACATACATATATGTACCCTCTCTCTCTTATGTGGCAGATATTACACATATTAATGGAGAATATAATTGTGTCTATCATTCAGTGGGCAGGACTGCATCCCCATATATGTGATCCAAAAGTTCCAGCTATATGTAAGACCCTTTGAATCTAATCTGTGTTTTCTGATTTTGCTAATATTTTAGCTGAGTTATTATTATAGTCATGTATAAATATTTGGTTCTCATATGGTCGGTAGTTTATACTTGCCATTAATTGCCAGAATGCTTAACTGAATACTTTTTGGAGTTAATGTCTCTGCAGTGATATCAAAACTATAAAATGCCTTTCAGTACTGATTATTACAATAATACAACTGGAAGTGTTTTAAAGCTAATAGTCAGTATGGTCACTATGCAGTCCTTGAATTGGTATAGGTAGGTAATTTCCCTCTTGTGTCTTTCTAGTCATTAAGGGAACTGGGGAAAAGACAAGTTGTCCTTAGCTTTTCTTTTGCTTCCTGGGGAAAATTGCCGTAAGCATAGACAAAGAATTGTATCAGACCTGAACTCAAGATTTGCACTACTTTTATTTAGTTAAGTAAGAAACTGAGGCAGAATACTATTTTTCTTTAATTCTCTGTTTTAAACCAGTAAGGGTGTTTTTTTTCTATCTTTACTTGCATAGGTTGCCAGGATGAGTATCTGACAAGAAAAACAATAACTTTTTAATCCAAATGAAGTTTTGTAATCATGTTATTTTGTAATGTTATTTTGTAATGTTATTTTGTAATTTTAGTTCTGTCCAATCTAGAGAATTCTATGTTCCTGGCTGGCAAAATCCCCCATTATTTTAGGCAAATATAGAAAAAACCAAAAACATGATAGTTAAAAATACTAGTAGAACTGACTAAGGTTTATTTTTATGTTTGTTTGGTTTTTTTTTTCTATGGCATGTATTTTACAGATAGCATCCAAATAAGCATTTGATTCTAGGACCTTAGTCCACTCATTTATATGGATGTCAAAAAGAAAAACCAGGAGGATGTATTCAGGCAATTAAAGAAAACATTGATTATAAGATAGAACAAAGGATAAAAAGACATCATGAAATATTTTACTTCGGGAAAACTGTAATTCACAGAATTGTTGCAATAGTGGATGTTTATTTTCTTTGTGAGTTGTAAAGACATGGGTGAGAAACCGCTGTGCAAGATGGCACAGTTGTGATTGAGAATCATGAGAAAATAACTTCTGCTTGTATGTAGAGCAATGATTCTTTATCAAAGATTTGATTGTGCATTCAGCATTATGGACTCATAATATGCAAATGCATTCTGCTGTTAATACACATTCACAGCATACATGTTAGTGGTTCCAAAGGAGCTGTTACAATATATGCTCTGAATATGTATTAGGAATAATACAAAATATGTAAATAAGTGCATTCTATATTATGAAAATATAACATAGAAGGCACAATATTTTTTATACTCAATCATAGCATAGCCTCTGACAGCTCAAAAGGAGCAACTGTACTGTGCATTATGAATCATATTGAAGATGAACAAAATTAACTACATTTTTATAGATCTACAGATGTGATACCATGATCTCATACAGCAATATAACATACACCTTTATGTTCCACTGCATTATTTATTCTATTTGTAAAATACGCTTGTTTTAGCACTTTTCATTTTAACATTTTTGAAAGGATTGACTAGGTATTCTTTTCATATGGAAATATTTTTATTCTTGTGGAATTCTAGATACAATATTTTTGCAAACATCATTTGATATTGGCAATTAGTTTGATACTGCTGAGAAAAGGTAATGTAAATTTCATGAATACTCACAATGGTAAGGAATATGCACAAAATACTAATGTAGAATAATGCCAGTACTGATACTGTTCAGGTTGCAGAAGCAAAAGGAATCTTGTTAACCTGAGAAGCAACAGAAATATTTGGCTTAAGTTTTGGTTTGGTTTTGTTTGTTTTTTTTTTCTTGCTCTAACTACAGCTTCTGTTATGACCAAATGGTTCAGGTAAATAAATTAAGTAATTCTAAATTTACTAAGTCTCTCTGTATTTCATGTTACAATATTCTGCATTCAGATAGCCACACTGTTTAACCAATAATGCCTTAAACTTCAAGTCCTGTTAACTCAAAATATGCTGTTGTTCATTGTTTGTATTTGCTGAGATGATCTTTAATGTCAAGTTCCAAATGATATTGAGTTTATTAAAAAATCAATACAGAGTTTGAAACATTATTTTTTTTCTGAATTTCGTGTTTCTTCTGAAGTCCTAAATAAGTTTTTTATTAAGGTGCAATATTAACTGCAATGTGAAAAGCAGAATAACTGAAATGAATTTATGCAAATAAATTAACTGTTGCAATCCAGCACACTTAGTTGTAATTGAATACTGAATACTTCTTCTTGACTTATTTGTAGGAATGTAATGAATTACTAGTTGACACTTTGTTGTGATGAAACGTCATTTTACATGCCTCAATATATGATCTGTTACTTTTTCATGTGAGATCTATTACCTGCTTGAGTGAGCTACTTGCTTGAGCTTGATAAGGAATAGCTGAAACTCCCATAAACCATGCCATGTGATGTATTTCACCCTAAGCAGGGTAAAGCTTGTTGAGCTGAATTCATCTTCATGTAACTCCTTGGACTTCATTGGAATTACATCAAAAATAATTCAGCTCAGAAAACTTTATTTTGGCTTACTTAAAAATTTATCAATTTTAATGAAATCTTTGCCATCTTTGTTAGAAAATATCTTACAGACGTTTCTTATACTATTATACTTACTATAAACAGAAAAATAAAACGGAGAAAAATACCTTTCCATATTTTAAATTCATGCTCACAATGAGTTTTATTCTCAATTGTCAATTTGAGCCAGCACAAAGCAGTCATTAAGCCTCTTATTCCCTTTCTTCTTACTGTGGAGTCCATCCTGTGGCAGAAAAACATCAAACCTGGACAGGAACCATTTACAGTAGAAAGACTTCTTTCTCCCAGGGTAATGTACAGCATTACTGGAACCAATTGTTTCTCTAGAAGAGAATGCATTTCTTTATTCCTTTTCTAGCTATGGAAGGAGCTAAATCTCCATGTCTGAAATTTCATTTAGGCATCCTACTGTTTATTTGTTTCTACTTTTGTGCTTCTTGGAGGTAGAATTCCTTGGTCTAGAATGGTTTGGTTGCCTTGTTAGGACCAGCTGATGTCCAAGGCACTGTCAATCCCACAGCACTTCAGTGGTTATGTTTTATAGAGTACAAATTCTCACCTACAACACAGCTGCATCCAGCTATGTTCTGGCACCTCAAAATTTATGTGGTTTTAAATAGGATGGTCTGGAGAACGGTAATACACAGAGTTGTCCATGAATACCAGGAACCAAACATACTCCAAACTGGGCATTGTATGGACCTTCAGATTCCGTTTCATTCTGCTTTTATGTATACACTGTATGTATTTCGACTTTTGATATAAACTAAAAACAAACCAACAATTTGCAAGCTTCACTTGTAATATTCTTATTTTTTAATATAATTTGGTTTAAATGCCAAGTCTTTTATTTAGCTCTTTTAACTACAACAGTCTTCCCATTTCAGTATTGCTGCACTGTAAGATATTTAGGACAGAGATATTGTCCTAAATACTGAAGACAGCTGTAAAGTTTAGAGTAACATATGTATGTTAAAAATGCACATTACAAAGTTGAAAATCACGTTCTTAGATATAGCAGAAGGAAAACTTGAAGTCACAGGTACCAAGTTACAAACAAACAGTCACAAAAAGATTTACTAAATATTATTGTCCATCTTGCAGAATCATTTAAGTGATCCAGAGTTTTAAGGATGTGAGAAGTTTCAGTTTTCCTCTGTTCCTGCTGACAGAAAGAATTTTGTCCTGAAGATGTAGGATTATTGTCCACATTTTGTGCATCTTTACTAGGATTTTGTATTACAGAATTTTTTAATAGGGAAAAAACACTTGTTCTGTTGTTGTTTTTTTTTTCTTTCGGGAAATTTTTACCTGCCTATTGCCTGTTTACAAGTGTACTGTGCTTCTCTTCACATCAATCCCAAAATCTGCCATTAATTGTCTAGAAGTTCATACCTGAATTTTATGGTCTAGCAATGGAACCATTGTAATTTGTATGTGCAACAGTCTATAACTCAGTTGCTATAGTAAGATACAGCATATCTCCTATTTCTATCCTACTTGAAAGTCTGATGGTGTTAATGTCCAAAATGCCCACTTCCTGAGAATTTACAATAATATTTTAGAATGACATGTATTTTAGAGGAAAATAATAAACCAATTATTTTAGATTAGCTATGTATTTGTTAGAACTATGTTGCACTATCAGGAAGTGCTGTATGGTTGGCTTATACCAAAGAACTTTGCCTGAGGTATCTCATTAACAGCGATCACATCTCAATCCATCTTTTTACAATCATCACGGTCTCTGGTATGTAATCTATTATGAATTGCACAATACTTTTGAGGTGCAATTTTAGTGAATTGTGCTTTTGGTATATTGAATTATTTTACCATTTTTTAAAATCTGGTTTTTCTTAGGTTCATCTCCCACTGCATCAGATACAAATGCCAGCTGAAGATCCTCTTCCATTCATTTAGTTACTTTAAACTTTGTGTGGGCTGCTACAGAGTTGAACCTTGGCAGGATGAGCTCATCCCATCATGTTTTTTAAGATGATAAACTGAACGCCATGAAGTTTACCATATGTTTTTCATAGATAAAGTTAAAAAAAACCCCAACAAACTCCAACCCTGGATGGTATCTGCTCTTCATAGGCATTTATTATCCAATGAAATATTTTGAAGGCAGGGTGTGGTTGGATAAACTATTGCTCCTCCCACTGTTCTCTGCTATGTTTCCAGTTTCAGAGGGGAAAACACAAGCTTGTATGTTGAGTATGAGTCATAACCTCTCTTCTGCTACTGACTCACTTGGGAGTTTGAGGTAAGTCATTCTACCTTATGTCTCAATCGCTCTGCCCCCAGGACAGCAAGGAGAGAAGGAAGTATGGAAAGTTATGCAATATTTTCATAGATGAAAAGTGTTGATATTGAGACCAATATTATTAATATGCAGCATGATACTAATTTTGTGTACCCCAGGTTTTTTTTACATAGCTTTTTCCCCACACTAAACTTTATTTTTTTTCATTTTGTCGTGAAAAAGTTTAAAGACAGATTATGCAGGACCAAAGAACATTTTAAGTTCTTGGAATGCTTTAAAATTACTGTATCTCTCTGAGGAAAGTATATGCACCTTTCATCACACTGTTCTCTTTTGCACCAATAATGACCAATAATAAAGCTCTATAGTGGTGCAAAATTATTGATGACCTCTGAAGTAAGAGGAGGGCTTGAAGCATGTGGAGTGTCACAGAGTACTGGGTCCTACTTGGGTGCTTACACTCCTGGTTGGTTTGTGAGCATTGCAGGGAAAAGCTAAGGTTTAAGAAGTGAACTTTTAATACCTGAGCAGGTCCCTTAGCAGTTACAATATCAAACTAATCATCTCTCAGTTATAATCTTTTATGTTAGGAAGTAGATAGTCTATATCTTGACTATTTTGTCTTCCTAATTTTGTTTCACAAAAAATAACTGACTGTACACTGTAGTAAGACATACTAGTAAAGGTTATTTACTAACCATAATAAAAAAATCTGCTTGTAAATTTTAAGGAAATTACAGTTTAAACATGGACACACTACAACAGAGAAAGCTGATACAGAGTGGTAGTGTAAGCAAGCTAAAGCATGTAGCTTATGGACACTAGCACACAGGAGCAATAATTGCAGTACTCCATGGCATGGGCAAGAACAGAGCATGGGGCTGATGATCAAATCAATCCGTGCCATGGGAAAGAAATGTATTTCCTATACAGAGAAAGCACAGTTAACACTGCTTGGCAGATTATAGTGAAGGATGTAGTTTGCACTCCAGGGTTTTATGTTTGAAAAATGCTTGTTCTATCTGTTGTATTCCTTTGAATATTTTTGTGTGCTGGCTTTAAAGTCCTTTTTGCAGACATAGCTGTAGGTTACCAGTTAAGGTACACGTGAGGGTTAGGGTAAGAACTGATCTTGCAGAGGAGTGGAAAGACCAGGAGGACAGGCATGGAGGCCTACGGCATTTCACGTGCCTGCTTATCCCTCTTCTGAGGAGCAACTGGTTGAAGACAAACAATAACGGCAGCGAACAACTTCTGAGCCAGCGGTTGCACCATTAAAAGTGCCCCTGCACTGCTGCCAAGCGCTACAGCTGCAAACCCTGTCCAGGCATGAAAGCCTCCCTTTCAGATTTTTTTTTTTTTTCTTTTTTTTTTTTTTTTTTTTTTTTCCTTCTCCCCTTCTTCCCTATTTCTATTTGACGGCTTTCGGCCTCCTAAGGGAATTTCCGTGGCTGGAGGCCCGGCTGGGGGCGGGGGGCAGCGAGGTGCCCCACCGGCCGCCCCCTCGGCACCGGCGCTGGGCCCAAGCAGCCCAACCCAACCCAACCCAGCCCAGCCCAGCTCAGCCGTGGGCCCGTCGCTGGCGGGCGGCAAGACCTGCAGAACCGCCGCCCCGAACCGCGGCCGCCGCCAGCCGGAGCGGGATGCTTCATTGTCCGGAAATGATGGAGGAGTGACTGTGGCGGCGGGGGGACCGCGGGTGTGAGTGCCAGGGTGTGCGCGCCCCTGCCCCGGGTGGGGAAGGCCCCGCGAGCGCGGGGCAGGCGGCGGGAGGCGCTGCTGGAGAGGCAGCGGCCGCCGGGGGAGACGGAGCGGTGGCGGCGCTGAGGTTCCCGCGGCCGGGGCGCAGAGGGCCGGGCGCCGCGGCGGAGCGGGAGGAAATGCGGAGGTAGGGCGCGCCGCGCTGCCGGACGGCTCCGCCGCGGCGGACCGGGGCCCTGCGGCCCCCACCCCCGGCTCCCCCCCGGGCGCCCCCCGCGGCCGCCC
>JANVCC010000010.1:26780007-26839997 GCA_025345505.1 Todiramphus chloris collaris | reverse complement strand
GGGGGCGGACGGCGCGCCCGCCGCCGCGCCACAAAGTTGCCGCCGCTCCGTTGCTGTCCCTCCTCAGCCTCTCGCCCCCGAGCCGTGAGTTTTCTGCATAAAATACATTAACGAGCCCTTTCATTTGCTTGTTCCTTCAGGGTCGCGTGTTAGTTTTGTTGGAGGGGGGTGCAGGCTCTTTATTACTCGGTGAGAGAGCTGGCAGATGTCCCAAGTGAGAGAACCTCTTCCTCCGGGGCCTGAAGGGCCAGAGCAAGCTCCAACTGAAAACAGCTCTTTGATCTCTCTCCCTCGAGGTAAGCTGCTTTAAAGTTTCTCTGTAATTGTTGCGCCTTTATTTGAATGATACATTTACTGATTTGTTTTGTGGGTTTTAACCCCTCTTTCCCCTCACCGCGACCTCCCCTCTCTGGTGTAACTGTAACATTTTCACTTCCATCTCATTATTGTTTTAACCAGAAATTCCTATATAGAAAACAAAAAAAAAAAAAAAAAAAGAAAAAAAAAAAAAACAAACATGCACTGATGTCAGCACTGGTTCTCAGTACATGAAAAATTGCAGTCATACAGAGGCAGATGCTGCTCCTTAAATATCTCTTTCTTGTTTCTCAGCTTTGTGTTTAGAAGGTCTTTCCTGTAAAGCTCTCCTTCCAGGTCTTGCAGTAAATTGAGAAAGTTTGATTCAGGAGCGGGAGCATTGTTCAGGCTGGAGGTCACTTTGCTGTTTTTTTTCTTAGGTTACTCTGTGATCCTGCAGTTAAAAACAGTTTCTGAGAGTATTAGCTTGTTTTGTATCAGCCATGCAAAACGTTGTTCAAAAGTACACTAATCTGACAGATAAATTCTTTAGGTTATGTCCTGTTTGCATTTGCACAAAGTACATTGATGTTCAGATCACCTTCATGTAGGGAAGTTTGACGAGGTGTATTGCAGGTTATCTTCAAACTACGGAAGTATGTTTGCCTCCTGAGTCCTGTCATGTAAAGATGAGACTGAATTTTTTTTTTTTTTTTTCATTTACAGCTACAGCTTTGTTTTCCAGAATTCTGACATGAGTTTAAAAACTCTCTGAAGAACAGACAAATAGGGTTGTTCAAAAACTGTAACTTTATTCATAACTAGTTAACTGGTGCAGAGCCTGGTAACACAGTCGTGCAACTGTGGATTAAAGATGCAGTCTTGTTTTTGTAACTTGGAAAATCAATAGCTATGTGAAATCAAAGTTGAAGACTCATTTGAGAAAGTATCTGTAGCTAAGTAAAAAATGTTCTGGCAGGGAGACATATTAAATTGGCTTATACTTATCTTATTGTTGTTTGGGGTTTTGCTTTGTTTTGGTTTTTTGGTTTTTGTTTTTTTTTCCTCCTAGAGAATGACTCATAACTTCTAAACAGTAAAAATAATAATAATAAAAGATTAGATACAGAAGATCAAGCATGCAGAATTGAATAGTGTTCGTGCCAGAAACATCAATGTTTATTTTCAATGTGTTGTTTTTATCTGTCATGTGATCAAGTGGCCACACTGATTAAATTCTGCATGTAGGCCATACATCAAAGGTACTGAAGCTGTAAGGCAGTGAACTAACTAGCCTGCAAAGTGATCACATTCTTACAGTGCCACTTTAAATTGAGTTTGCACTGTGAAATAAAGTCTTATTTGATTCCATTTTGTAAGATTTTTCAATATATGCTCTTCGTTTTATGAAAAGTGAGGAAACAAACACCCATCTTTCCATGGGCAAGTTATGAGCAGAAAATCTGCTCGACACAATTAGAGTTTGCAACTAGTGAGATGGAGGGTTATAAAGTTACTTTCTCAGGGATCACTAAGGCACAAGTAAGTGTAATATACTGATTCAGGTTTGCTCACTGGTCACACCTTTCAAGGCATGCAGAATTTTAAAGCGTATGTATAGTTCACAGAAAGACAAGGCTGTATGTTTTACAGAATTCAGCATTCAAATACCTATATTTTTATTCTAATGAACTTAGATTTAAGGATAACTGTGGATATTTGTTGCTTTTTTCTAGCCTAAGTCTGTTGGGGAAATGGGGGTGGAAAGAGGAAGAGGTGAGTTCATAACATTTCCAGTCTATATTCCAGCATTTCTGTTGTCAACTTTGCAGTGTGTGGTTACAGGATAAGGTAGTCCAGATATTCCAGGACTGAAGATCTAAGATAATGTGCCTGGGACTTTCAACACTCCCTTTTTGTATATCCAAAAGTACCCTGACTTCTCTAGAATTTGTCAACAATGTTAAAAGCTGTGGTTGAAATTCATATTATTTCTGGAAAAAGGCTACAAGTATTTGGAAAAATCTGCAATAACTTGATATAATTACTACTTTACTTAGAATCACCTCATCATATTTATGTGATGACTCTCTCTCTATATACAGTGAGGTACTTGAAACCTGTGTCCACCTAGAAATAAAAATTCCTTAATCAGGAAAAAATGGCTTAAGTTGTATGTATAATAAAGGATTAAGTGCATTCTAGTGAGAAAGAATTTTTGAGTGGTAACAGCATACTTTAATATGCTTTTTATATTTGTTTAACTTGTATGGGTACTTTATATCCTGAGAACAAACTTCTCTTCTTCTGTAGTTGTGTAAGGTATCATCAAAAAATCCAAAAAATCCAGATCTTCAAAGTGCTTCTTTGGCTTGCTTTCATATACATTCAGATGCTGAAGCTGAATTGTATTCTTCCATGAAAGGAAAAGAAACTTCAATTGAATTTTAAACATTCAGCAAATAGTTTTCCCACAACCTAACTGAAAAACAGACAGAAGTAATAAAGGTTAGGAAGATTGCAAGGATATACATCAGTAGTGGACATGCTGAAAACTGTGTGATGAGGCATAGTTTTGGCCTACAGATGTGGCACGCTCTGGCTTTTGCAACTTAAAAGAATATTTGCGTGTCACTTTAACCAACATTCTCTCTCAGCATCTTCCTGTCATGGTTCTTGTTAGTTCATTTTCAAATTCATGCATCAGTATTACTGACATTATTGGACTTTGCCCCTCGACAATTAGTGTGCTATGAGAGAGCGCAAATAAAATCGTAGTATCTTCCTTTGTGGCCGTGTCAATACTCAATCTCAATCTTTAAACCATTATCTGTGCCAGTGGAGTCTGCTGCTCTAAGGTACAGGCTACAGGAGGAAAGATTTAACCTAATTTTGGCAGACATCTAGTTAATTTTTGCCACATCCTTCCAAAAGTGTAGCTCTTGGGCACCCTTATTCAAGATCCTAGTCATGCTGCCTTTCTTCTGCTGTAGATCCACAGGCCTTGGAATCAAATTACGACTAATTCTGCCTGTGTGCTGTGTAATATAGCAAAAGAATAGTGTCCTCTCTATGCTCAAACCACTTCAGTTTGGCTGTGATCACGTCTTTTCTACACTGGTAGGTACCAAAATAATGTCCCTAAGCAAGAAGCGTGACAATTAGTGACCATTAGCCTCTGCTTTAAGGAAAATGTTTCATATGTTAGAGGTCATGTTTTACTTGTTGCCAGAACTATGGTAGATTTTTTTCCATTAAATCCTCTGCATTTGAATAAACCATGGAATACAAGGAAGAAATTTAATTAACAAGGAACTGTATTTAGAGAATCAAACCGCATTTTAGAAAATGTAGGACTGTCTTCTATAAAGTATTCAGGATGTTTTTACCTTTACTTGTTGGTAACTGAATGTAGCTTAGAATAAGGAGTAAATAATATTTAGCTTTCTGAATTTAGAAAGAAAAGAAATAATATTAAAGAAAAACTATTAGGAAATTGAAACAGATAATTGCACTTCAGCTATAAGAACTTTCTAATAACTCTTTAGATGGTGGAAATCCATTAGAATTTATTTCTTTTAATGGAGAAGGAGAGGAGGAAATATTAAGGGTCAAGTTCTGTAAGTGACCATTCTCCCTGGTGCAAATCATGTCACTGTTGCTGGATAGGGGTGCAGTTCTGATTGGGTGTCTGAAGAAACCATGTTCAGCAACTAATACTTCCATTCAGAAAAGTACAAAAAGCATGTTCTCCTTTTCAGGAACGTGATTCAATGTTTTCTGTGCTTAGCTGTTTTCATGATGAGAAGCACTAAAGGAACGTGCTGGCTAGATGAGATGGGGGTGACAAAAGACTTGTTTGAACATTCTTGAGGCAACAATGATTACTATCGCCATAATTATTGCACTTTACCGGCAATGCCTCGGTGTTATGAGGTTATTTTAACGGTTAACCAGTGCACTCAGATTGCTCAAAGTTACCAAATACTTCCTTTCTATTTGTGTCCCCACTTGCAATCTGATGAGTTAAGAGAGTCTGTTAATTTGTTTCATCGCTGTTTGTCAGTACTAAGGCATTTATTAAACGTTACTGACTAAAATAACTAAAACTTTCACAAGTGTCTAACTCTAGTTTGTCATAAAAATGTACTTCTGCTTTCAGTTTCACATGCATGCTGTTCCAGTAAAGTGATTCATGTCCACATGGGTGTGATAGATTTGTATTTCATAGAGTTGGCTGTAAAGGTCTTACATCAAATTTGAAATACTTTTGTTCCATCTCACAGACTAATTCTATATCGGAGTAACTCTTCTCAAATTCCACTCCAGGCCCTCAGAAGTTTGGTTTCTCTTTCTTTTAAACTCTCATTTTTTTCCTAATAAGTTGCATCCAGCAATGAGTATGTTATGCTAGTGTTCTCATTTGGATCAGCAATGCAGTTCTCAAGTGTACCTCCTGTTCGCCCCCGCTTTGGTTTGCATTGTGAAGTGATCCTGGGGAGTGACTTGGACTGGATTCCTTTTGAACAGAATAATCTGAAAGATGCGCTGCAGGAATGTGCCTAATACACTCCAGCCACTAATAAGCCTTTAGTCTTTGAGATTAAATCTGAGAGCTAGTTCAAAGCAGAAAGCCTCTGGAACATGTATAATATGGAATGTGTCCTTAAAATCAACTCACTGTACACGCCCACTTTTATTGGCCCATGCTGTTGCTAACACAGCCCCAGCCACTGAGTATTGCTTAGCACTTAAATGAAACTAGCTTTGTACACATGTGAAACATTGTCGGATGAATGACATAAATTTATAACTGACCACATGATAATTAATGTGATCATTTGTGAAAAGATGTTTTCACTTAGGTATTTTAACTTTTTAATGCTTTTATCAGTGCAAAGCATCTACTTGCATGTTGCTGTTAATTTTTGATTTATCATGATTGAAATTTGTCCAGGGCTGTCAAACGTGTAGTACATTCATTGTTCCATAGCTTGCACCTGGAAAATTCTGTGCAAGTGCTTTCCAAGAAGTTCATTTGAATAGCGCTAATTTTCAAAGACTGATTTTTTTTTTTCAGTGACATTTTTGAGGCCACTGAAAGATGTGATGAGACATTTAGGTGAAAGCCACTGAAATGAAATAAAACCAAATTAGTTATTTTAGTTTTAAAACAATCAAACATCTGAATGGAGGCTTCCAGCTCCATAATTTGTCAATATTAATTAGATTGTACAACCAGTCATTAATAAAATGAGATTGTTTCAAGCAAATCATGAACTGAAATAGGCATTCTGTTACACAAATAGCACAGTTGAACTTACTTGTTATGTAAAATGCCTAAAAGTTTTAAACATTTCAAGAAGTAGATAGTGGGTGTTACTATTAATGATTGCATTATGAAACCTGGTATTATCATGGTTCCTTTGTGTTATTGTTGTGAACAGTGGAATTTTTGGTAGGAAATAGCATCCTCAGTGGTTCATTGCCAGCAAGGATATTAATGAACAAAGGAAGCGTTATAAATGCAGTGTTTGCCACATGCTCTTTAATCCCTCCCAACCACTGTAGGCTTGAGACAGAGAACTGTTTTGTTATCTTTCCTTCTGGAAAGATAATATTCTTCAACTCTTTTTTTTCCCTCATAGATCTGCTTTTGTGTTTGGAGTGTTGTGGGTATTTTTTTTTTTTTTTTTCATTTTTGTGATTTCTCTGCTTTGAAGGACAAAATTCCATTTGTGGTGGTTTGAGCTTTTCACATTTATTTTTAAATCTGCATCAGCTTGTTCAGGGATAGCTCAGGCCTTCTGAGGGTTCATGTCTATATCCCAGCAGGTAGGTCAAATTTAGGTGCTTAAGTAAGCTTTGTCCTGTGCTTCCATCACTGCTCCACTCTTAAACAGTTGGACTGTTCCTGACTGTGTTTTTGGAGGTCACAATGACGCTGTTGTTCCAGTCTGTTCTGCTTGTCCCTCTCTCCTTGATGAGAATGATGCACTCAGGTTTCCAGAAGCGTTTCCCAGCAGTTGCTTTTGCTTTACTTCTTATTTCATGTGGCCCAACACAGTGTTTGCGAACAAAAAATTAACATGTCAAAGCAACATAATCTTCTATTGTTGAAGCAATAGCATTTTTTAACTCCTTTTACAGCCACAGTGTCCCTGTGTCAATTGACAAACTCCATACCTGTTTCTCAAGTCCAGTTTGTCATGTTGCTCATCAAGCACTCTTATAGTTCACATGATTGGAAGAGGTGGCTGAGTCAGTATAGAAGCTTATGTATCCTCTAATGAATAGAAATCAGCTGCCAATCACACTCTGAAGATGTACAACCCATTTAATATGGGCACTTGTTTCAATTTTTTTTGTGCATTCAGAGATTGAATATTCCATAGTTACTGATGCATTAAGGTATGATGCCATGTTTGAACACACTGGGACCTGTTTCTGAGTAAACTCAAGAGACATAGCAGGACATGTAGGGGCAGCTGGAGTGTGAATGCACAAATGGACAAGCACTTGGAGAGGGAAAGTTGGCTATTTGTCAAAGACTTGAGCTCTTGGGGTGGTGCCCGCAAATGATATCCCATTGCCTGGCTTTTTCTTTTTTTTTTTTATTTTCTTATTATTTTCTGTCAGTTTTGGGTATTAATTTGATGTCCACTCAAAATGCTCTACATTATCATAGAGAAAGATAGAATAATATAGCTTCAAAGAGGGATACTTCACTGGGATGTTCTAAGAATTTTTGAGGAATTAGTTTGATCTATATCTCAGCAACTTTATAAAGGTAGAGAAGACAGGATCGGAAGGGACCTGGAGAGATTGCCTTGTGTACCTTTTTGCCTAACTATGCAGAAGTCTTTCTTGACAATTTTTGCTATTTGTTAAATTTTCTTTTTGATAGGTCTGTTTTAATAGCAGCCTTGTTGCTGATCCAGACTGCGGATATTGTAAAACATATTTGCCATGATGGAAAGAAATATATGCAACCAGAGGCACATACTCCAAACTAAAACAGGAGCTAACAATCAATGTTACAGTTACCTCAACAGTGAAGAACAGTTTTTGTTTCTATGAAATACATGTATTGCTGTGTAATTTAAAAAATAAATATAACAAGATTATGGTAAAATTAAAGCATGTATTATAAAACTGATTTATATATAATTTAATAATTCCAAGTTAAAAAAAAAAAAATA
Source organism: Todiramphus chloris collaris (assembly GCA_025345505.1). Lineage (NCBI taxonomy): Eukaryota > Metazoa > Chordata > Aves > Coraciiformes > Alcedinidae > Todiramphus > Todiramphus chloris. The sequence goes on along the minus strand of JANVCC010000010.1, from coordinate 26,832,498 downwards.
GGAGTTCCCTTTGTTCACTTCTTTAATGATACAGTAATTTTGAGATGTGATTAAAATTTTAAATTTTATTACTAAATGGTTTACTAGTTGTCTGTAAAAGAGATATGATTTGGACTGCTAATCATCTCAATTCTATACTTTGCCATCATGTTGTATCTCTTTCTTATTTAAATCTTAAACTTGAATTAATCTCCACATGAGTAGAGTTTGTGCCCATGCTTACCTTCAGGATAAATCACCGGGTACTCTGTGTGGATGATATAGCTTTTGACTAGAAGCTCTTCAGTCCAGAGACTGCTGTTAGTTTAGGAGGAGTGTGTAGTAGCCATACAGGTTGCTAGTCTGGCACCTGGAACGTGGTAGGTCAGAAGATTATGTTTGTGATATGACCTAGAGTAACTTACTGTGGTTTTGAAAAGAGATTGGATTTCTATCTCAGCACTGCCAGACTCACAACATGAGTCTTTTCTTTCCATTATTTAAACTGCTAGGAAGAGCATCTCTTTTTCTTCTTGGCTGTCAGTTTTGGAGGTTAGTCACATGAGAGTGGAAGGGTGTACTAAAGGAAGCAGAAGCTAAATTACTAAGAAGCATTACATAAAAATTCTTAAGGTTAAGCTTGGTTAAAACAGAGAAGTGTTACAAATCTATTTGAAGGTCCAGTAGAAAAAAGCTGTACCTGTGTATGGCCAGATCCAGCCATTAGTATTTGTGTGAGCCATAGGCTTTATCAAAGCTTCTCTGCCACAGGTATGATACATCAGAGAAAATTAAGGTGTTTCTGTAAATTCTTACTGGACTCATATATGCATTATTTTTCATAAACTACTCACCACTATTCTTATGCACATAGCACAAAAATAATGGCATCAACAAAGCACAGACTCAAGAGTGTTCTTGAGGCTGTGTTCATGTGTGATTGGTTGTAGTTGGTATGTTGTGATCCCATCATCGGCTGTTTATTATAGGGGAATACTCAAGAAATTCCATTGTACTGAAACAGACGCGCTGCACATTCAAGAAAAAAACAAATAATTAATCAGGACACCAGTGTTTCTGTATGTTCAGTGTTCTAATGCATCAGAAAGGATGTATGAAAAAATTTTAAATAAATATAGCTTAAGGTCTACTTTTTCTAAAGCCCCATTGTACTAAGTCTGGCTGAGATGGAGTTAATTTTCTTCGTAGCAGTGCCTGTGGTGCTGTGTTTGGGACTTGTGACTGACACAAGGTTGACAGCACACCAGTGGTTTGACTATTCCTGAGCGGCAGTTGCACAGCGGCTAGGTTTTCTCTACTCCCACTCTACCCTATCAGTGAGTGGGCTGGGAGCAAGCATGGGTTTGGGAGGGGACGCAACCTGGACACCTACTTGGCCTGGGTTAACCAAAGAGAAATTCCACACTGTATAATGTCATGCACAGCAATAAAAAACAAGGAAAGGAGGTTTTGGGGGAGGTAGCCATTGCTTGGGGACTGGCTTGGGCGTCTGTTTGTGGGAGGTGGCAAGTGATTGCATCACTTGTTTTGTTTTTTCTTCCTCTTTCCATCACTTATTAAACTATATCTCAGGCCATGAGTTTCTTCACTTGTGCTCTTTCTGTTCTCTCCCCTCATCCTGCTGGGAGCTGGGGAGCAAAGGAGCAGCGGTGTGGTCTTTAGCTGCTGCCTGGGATCAATGCACCACACCCACAGAGCAGCATCTGCCAGGAGATTAGCTTCTCCAGTGGGTGATTCTGGAGTACAAAATAAGATATCAAATACACATTTAATGTTATGTGCATTCATATGAATTCAATACATCAAAGAACAGGTACTTGTTTAATGTTAATTGTTGTAAATGTCTTATCAAAATATTTTGGTGTTCAATTGAAACATTGTTGGTGTTTTTTTTAACTTTTTATTAGTGCCTAGTACTTTTTTCTTCTTAACTGTTCATATTGTTTACATGGTTTGACTGGCCACTTACCATATCCAGCTAGATTAATAAAAGTAAACATGAAAAGTACACATACAAACCTGCACAGTAAAAAAAAAAAAATACAAAAAACAAAACAAAAAAAAACCAACCCAAAAAACCAAACCAAAACAAAACCAACCCTGAACGAAAAACAAGCAGAGGAAGGAAAATTAAATCCCTCTGAATAATGATGACTGATTCTATTCTTTACTCCTTCAGATTTCTTAGATAAAAATGTAATCTAGAACACTAAGGGCCCTGTAATAAATTTAACATGAATGTTTCCTTAGAGCTGTTTGTTGTTTACTACATGAAATAGTAGGGCTCTGCAAAGTCTTATCCTATACAAGAGAACTGTATACAGTAGCTCTGCAGTTTTGTATTACCACTGGTGGGCAGATACTGTAGTAATCTTGGTGTTGTTACTGAAGGAAAGTCATTTAAGAGCAAAATCTCTTACAATAGCTCATTTAAGCTTGCTCTGTGTGGAAAGCAGAGTGCTTTTACACTAGCTTTCTCCAGGACTTTACTTATTTTCATTCAGTCTATTTCAGGGCACTTTTCAAACATTTTTGAAACACATTTGCACCTAATACCTAACTGCACAGGCAAAAATCATTGTACTTTAAAGCATTGTATCTGATTGATATCAGGTAGGAATAGTTTGCATGTAATGCCTGTCAAAGGGGCTGATAAAAAATCTGGATTTTTTTGTTTGATAGGATGAGTATCTAGGTGAAATTAAGTCATGAGGGCAAGATGCAAAACTCATTGAAGTCAATGGATACCTTCCCAATCACTTCAGTAACTACAGCAATCCCAGTGAAATGGTTCATCTCAGGATGGGTTTAAGGAAACATTGATAAGTTGTTGAAGAAATGTTGATAGGAGGGAGGACTGAGAGAGGAGTACTACAGAGGTAGCTGGGTCAAACATTTCAGAGGTGGAAATTAATAGAAGGGGAGCAGCAGTGCTTGAAGGCACATGCTCCTCCTATATATACCATATGGCATATATTATTTTGAGTGGTGTTCAATACCTCAGTTTAATAGGGTGGATAACAAAAGCAGAAAGATGGAATTTAAAATCAAACTGCTATTGGTTACATAAAGAAACTAAGCTATGTTGCAGTGGCAAGGATTGAGTTTTCTGTGTCTCAGGACTGGAGTTATTACTTTACTAGAGGATATGGTATCATTACATTGTGATAAGTGGTTTATAAACACATTCTTGTTTAAAAGAAATAAATGAACAAGTAAATAAATAAGCAACAACAACAAAACCCCCTCACAGTCTAACAGACTTGTCAAAAGCTGCACATTTAGATTTATGGTAAACATTAAAGGTTGTATGTATACTCAAAATATACTTGAGACTGAAAATACTTAGTGTTTTACAGATCCCTTAAGTAATGATATAAATTGATAATCTGTCATTGTGGATAATGAACAAAGTAATTCCAGATTTGGAAATGCTTCCTTGAATCCCAGGAAAAACCTGTAGCAATCAAGAACAGAAAGATTTATGTGTGTGAATGTGACTATTAAAAATATCGATGAGAGTGAAAATGAAGGCTGTCACTTAACTGGCTTTGAAAAAGTTCAGGTCTGCCTGTGTTAACTGGCAAAATCATTGAAAGAAGAAGATCTGCTATCTTGTGAAATAAGCTTAAGAATCCCTCAAATGACCTTACCATGGAAATTTCCCTGCATACTATATACACTTGGAGAGCAGAAATTATTTTTCCTTTCATCATAGGCTAAACATTGACTTGTATTCAGGAATGGCTTTTAAAAGGTTGTTTGGTTGTTTGTTCTTTAATGAAAAATAGGCAATTGTGTTATAATAAATTTTCTGAATTTCTGTACTAATCAGTTTTGACATTTCAACAATATTTGTCTTTAATTACATGTTCAATTGTAAATAACAGAGAACAGACTTTTGTGGAATTTTGGGGCTTTTCTATGCCAGAGCCACATGTATGTGGGCAAAAAATGGGGGCTTTTCTGTATGACAAAGTGATTCAAATTTTTATCTAAGAATATTAGGGAAGGTAACTAAATGTAAACAAACTCAACCATAACTTGTTGGTACAAAAGCTGCTGAGTATTATTTTACATGATTAAACACAGTATGACTAGAAGACTTTCTTAAAGAGGAATTATTTTGATCTATCCAAGAAAAGAAATTGAAAATAAACTTCATTAGAATTATTTCTAAGGAAACAACATGAGACAGTAAGAAAGTTATGTTATGCTCTCTTGTTAATTTTCAAAGATGAGTTCTGATCTTGTAGTGTAAAAATACCATAGAAGCTAATATCTTAACATTTCTTTTGACTTAGAAAAAAATGACCAAGATAATACTGCGGCAGGAGATAAAGACATAAAACATCCTTCCAGTTTCCAAAGTATACAACCAGAGATACAAGACCAGTCTGTCTGGGGAAATTGCACTGATGGTGACCTCATCAGAAGTAAGTATTTCCAGAACAAATTGCTGCCAGTTAGGCTTGCTTTCGCAGTGTAACGGGATACTGCCTGTTGACTCAGTTAAATGTGTGTCAAATGCAATTGTGTTGCAACCATAATGCATGTCTACTGAATTTATTTCCCAGAATGGGCCCTGTCAGCATGCATGAACAATGAGTTCAAAGAAAGGTGCAGTATAATATAGACCTCTGTAGGTCTGTACATTTAAAAGCTTTAATGTTATATTTTTCTTCTATCATTCATATTGGGATCTGTATATTCAGTAAGCACATGAGTGGCAGTATGCAACTGTGCTAGGTGTCATTGCCCTTGATTTCTCAGCTTATACATTTGAGTGACAGAGTAAGTTACATTAAGAGCAGTTGTTTCTGAGTACTGGTCAGGTGTAAGTTACGAGTTTTGAATCCTAAAGTAGTTGTTCCTTTCAAAACTACAAGAATGTTGTAAGACAAGATTCCTGTGCTAGGGAACTGTTTGGAGTTTTTTTAATTGCTTTTTACATGTCCACGTTCCTGGTGTATGTCTTGGATGCTTTAAAACTTAAAAAGGTATTCAAGATTATTCCCATTTTTCTGTGTTGAATTGAAGATCATATGCTGTCCAAAAGATTGTCCACAATTGCATCCTCCTGAGGCGAAAATATTTCTGTTAACTGCCAGAGCTAATGCTACTTCAAAATTCTGTGAATGCTTAAACGTTAGTTGCTCAAGGGAGGGGCAGCATGAGAAAATGTTCTCTAATTATAGGGTGTATTCAGAAAGCAAACGGACTAAATGCTGAATGGTGCTCCAGCTCTCCAAGATCGTTGTCTGACCACACACTTCAGAGTCTGTCTGTCTTTACAGTGCACACATATTATACTGAGCACAGGGGGGTAAATTCATATTTCTGAACCTGCTGTTCTCATATCTGGTGATTTTTTCTCTGGAGTTATCTGTTTCTTTTTAGTGTTTTGTTTTTAATCTTGTCTATACAATCAGCTTCTGAACTTTGTGTTACCATTTGAAGTTCTTTTCAAATCCTAGTTAGTCCTTTTTTTCTAAATAATGAATCCCTGTAAATACTTAAACCATTAATACATTGAATAGTTACCTACATCCTTTATGGAAAACTTGAATTTTGCATGTCAGATACTTATCTGACAATTGAAAAATAATTCTTAAAGGGCTATAAAGAGGGAGAATTGTGCTGCACACTTTGAGAGTTTCTTTAATCCAAAAAGATTATTATTTTAGACCTAACTGTCCCTGGACGAGCAATTGCTCTGTGCTTGTGTTGAAGACATGGAAATGTGTGTTTAGCATCTGCTGCTTTTGGGGTGGCCTCATTGTCTCTTCCTAGAGGCTTCCTTATTCCCAGACCCATGGGAAAGCAGATCCATTCCATAGCACTTAGCAGCACACCTGAACTATGGAGTCAAGGGCCAAGGACAGTAGAGTGGTGCTGTGCTTCCTCTGATCTGTTCACCACAAGGACATAGTGTAGTGGCTGCACTGGGGAAGCGGGAGAGGAAAAGATACATTTTTTCAATGTATAGTAGAAATTGCAGCAGATTGTGCAGTCCCTTGTGAAGTGACTTGACAGTTATGTGCAGTTATATGTCTATATGATGGGAGGGTTATCTACTGCTGAATTTAAAAAAGTAACAGGAAAAAGGGCAAAGATAGGATAAAATTCAGTACAATGTGCTATTACTCCAGTGTGCATAATTGTGCTCTCTCTGGAGTCACTAGTAGTTTGACTTCGTGAAAAGCAAGTTTAGGTGAAAGCTGGAAGTTTCTAAAAATCTTAGTCTTAATAATTCGGTTTTGTGTAGTAGCAGCTTTATTATGAGATATGTTTGAGTAGCTGCTATGATGGAATCCTCTCTGCATTTCAAATTCATTACTTTTTTTAACTTTTAATGTTGAAGTCTTATGGATGGAAGAAACTAAAATGATTGAATTAAAGCAGTTTATTTTTCTTCAGTCTGTGGCTATCAGTAGTGAAGTCTATTCTACTTAAAAAATACTCAGAAACAGTGTTTGACTCAAACACAAGTACTTCTTGTACTTTGCAGAAGTTTTACAACTTGATCAACCTAGTAACTAAAGTCTGAAAAATAAAACAAGCAGAGCAAAGAGAAGCTTGTTTCTCCCAAACATTACTTAGGTATTTCATCTTAAGTAACAATTATTGTAGTTCAGAATGGTGTGATTCAACCAGATCTATTACCCCACTAAAGTTTGCAGAATCTTGCATATTTAAAGAAGCTTAAGGTTAGAAATAAACAGTGTTTTGATCATTACTGTCTATTTTGAAACAGTTTCTTGAATTTTTTTAGACAAATACTTCAATTTTCTTAAGTATTAACAACAATTCACCACTATCCTAATGATTCACTTTTTTTTTTCCGATAAGATTGTTTTCCACCCCCACAGCTGATACACACTGCATTTGCGTTAGCCTTAGTTTTCACTTTATAAATGTTTCCAGCATTTATTTTCCAGGATTTTCTTTGTTTGCAGCTGTTTTATTATGCTGTCATATGGAAGTTGATTAATCAGTCAGTTTTATTGGCACACCAACAACGAAGTCCAGTGTTAGAGACTCTGTAATCACTTCATTTCTCATTTGCACTTGTGAACTCAGTTTACCAGGCAACATCAGTAAACTAAAATGTGGCCTCCACTTTCCATCATAAGATGTTTTCAGTGTACTTTGCCCTGCCCTTGCAGTCCTTTTCTCAAGATCCCATTTTTTAATCTCAAAATGAGATTTCCCCCAGATTAGCCCTTTCCCCTCCTCCCTTAAAACATCCCTTCTCCCCTTAATGAAAACATTTGTAATATCCTGGGTAAACGGGTAATGTTACAGGAAGCTTCAACAACAGAATGAATTGTTTTGGAAGAGAGCTTGAAAGTCAAAAGGTTACATGTAAACAGGGAAGAGCTAAATAGGAAGAAAAAGGTTATATTACCTTTCTGCATTAATTGTTACTGTGCTTGCATAACTGTTACTGGAATACTGCATTCAGTTGGAAAAGGGTCAGGGGAGAACCACAAATATCTCTGGAATCAGTGGAGTAGTTGAAAACATGCCTTGTTGTGGAAAAACTCCTGGAATTCAATCTGTTTAGTGTTAACAAGCAGGGTAAAGAGGGGCTTGGTTAGTCCCTAAGAAGAATGCTACCATAATGAACAGAAATTTGGTAAGACTGTACTACTTCAACTGTAGCAGACAAGGAGAGAACTAGATGTAATGTCTGGAAGTTCAGTTAGACTAGAAATGAGGTGTACATTTTTTAATAGAGTATTTGAGAACAAGAAGAACTGCCAAATATTTGGTGGGTTTAGGTGTGTTAAATTGGCTGTATTCTTCACAAGGTGACCAGTGTTACTGGTATCCTTCAATTTTAGCACCTGAGTAAAGGAGGGTCTCTTTTTTACAGCTGTTTGAGATAACCTCCATATTTTTCATCTCAGGTGTTCTTCAAGGCAATGTTGAGACCTATTCCTTTTCTCTCACAGACATGCACATATTTTGAATTTTATTTCAGGCTGTAGAGATTCTGCTTTTCAAAAAAGCCTTAGGATAGCTCCATCTGCTTTTCCTTCTTCTTTGTCAGTGAATTTTAAATATCTGCAAACACCTTCTGCTTATTTTCATTGTATGATCTGGTGGCCTGTAATGGAGACATTCTGCTTCTGTTACCACTCACCTTTGGCAAGTGAGGAAGAGTGGATGTTCAAATATGCAGCACGTTAACTTGTGGCTATAGGATTGAAGCCATAGGAGTTTTTGTTGCTTCATGTTACCACAATGCCCTGCTTTGTTCTTTGGGTAATTTTTTCCCCTCTTAAAAAAAAAAAAAAAAAAAAAAAAAAAAATAGCAGCTATAAAGGTGGATTTCAGAATATTTAGGCAGAATTTTTACAGAGAGCACTAGGTTACCATCAATGTGTGATGCTATGCAGGGGAAGGAATGTCTAGGAGGGAATAAAATGCCAGTCTTGAACACTATTTGCTTGTGAGGATTTAATCTCCTTTTCAGTTCTCAAGCAGGACCTTAGCTATGTGATATTTAAGAAAACAAAAAACATCTACCATAGATCCAAATTGTCATGAATAATTGATTAATAATAATCCAATTCTCAAGATTAAATACCTCAAATATGCCCATGTTTTACAGATAGAAAGGTCATTGCTATCCATCATTTCCTAGCTTCAATTGCCTCTTTCTCCTCCATGAAACACCCTCCTGATAAGAGTGGTTCTTCAGAGAAAGGGATGCTTCATGCAGCTCTGTGGGGATTAAACAATTTTACATGTTCTTGTGCCCACTATTTCATTTACTACATTTTTCTGTATTGTGTTTTGGTTTATTGAAATATAAACCTAGATCTTTTTATTGTTTTGTTTTCTATATTTCTATCTCGACATTTTTACTTTACATGACAATTTATTTAATTTTAATGTCTGGATATTCCCTTTTCCTTCTGGCTAAGTGAGTGATTTCTCTAGGTTAAATTACTCAGTTTGTGTTTGTGACTTTTTTTTCCCAACAAGAAGAAGATAATCTGCTGTTGGAACAGTTCTTTTTGTTTGATGTTAATCCAAATGCCTTTTTTTGTCTAATTTATGATGAACAGTCATACAGTTATTGTGATTTTGAATGACTGTGTTTATTCTGTCTAAAAATTAGTGTAAAGTGCTTGAGGTAACTGAAATGTTTTGGTTTTCTCTTTCAAAGCTAGAAAGTATGACAGATACAGTCTTCTTGCAGTGTGACTGAATGTGCAAGTACAGAAATTGTGCAGAATAGATAATGGGAATTATCAAAAATATATCGCTGAGTCTGAAGGGTGTATTCTTTTAGCTAAAGCAGCGATTAATGTACAATATTCCAAATACACCCAGGTATAAAAAAGTGTGAGCCTGTGAATTTAAAAAGCTTTAATTACTTCAGTATTTAAATACAGGAATGCACATTTGATATCTAGATCCTTCTATAAAAAAGAGAAATCTTTGAGAAATCTTACCAGTAGAAGTAATGGAGATGTGAAGTCCTTATGGAGAATTCTTCTCGCAAGAATTATTTTGTAATCCTCTCCCCAGCAGAGAACCAGCCTGTGTTACATCTGTTTCTCCCCCTGACCTGACAGCTCTCTTACTACTTGTGTTCCAGAAGTCCTCAAAAAAATCCTCTCATGCCTTTTCAGGAGCCTGATGGGTTTTTAACTTCTTCCCAACCAGCTGTAAGATGGTTGACAAAACGTGCATTTTTGAAAACATACAGTGCCTCAGGTAGATCCCTTAGCACAACACAGGAGGTACTGTGATTTATTATAACAGTTTTGTACTGGTTTTGGATGGGAAAGAGTTAATTTTCCTCATTACTGCCTACTGGGGCTACACTGTGACATGTTTTCAGCCATTAATTAGTGAAATACAACTTAGATTAGGTAAACTGGAAGAAAACTAAGTATATCATACAGCATATGTGGAGTATTCATGTGACTCAAGATAAAGCATCTCATAAAGGTGGTAGTGAAAATCATGCTGTTCAACAACATTTTAGAATTTAATTGGCTTACAGGCAGGCCAGTGTATTGTGCATCATAACTACCAGAGCCTGTGAAGGACTCATGGATTTACTCCTACTGATGATGCATGAGTTGAAGCTGAGGAAAAGAATGAATAACAGTGCTCTGGTAGTAGGTTGAGAAATACAAATGAGAAATCAGCAGCCAGTGCTATCAAGTTACCAAGAGACCAAACATTTTCAGTATTCTAGATAAACCATTCAAAGTTTTTAGCTGGTGCACACATACCCAGCTAGAGCTCATGTTTGCTGCTGTTCACCTGAGTCTTGATGATTCAGCTGGGATTGTTTAGATTTCCCTCCTCTTTTTAATGGGTGAAGATGATAAACTCAGTCTCTACCTGGAAGACTTCTACAGAAAGTTTCTTTCAGCAACAAAAGGCCTTTTCTTCTCACCATTTTGATTTCCCCAGGGTATTTTTGGGATCAAACCTCTCAGGTGAGACAGTTTTACATGCAGGGATTTTTGTATCTCTTTGTTGCACAACCACAGTATTTTCATTTAATTTTCCTTTCACCCTGTCCTGGGCAGAGAGTCATTTTCACAGATACCTGTATCCTTATAGTTACGGTCTTCAGAGTTTAGGACTGGGTCTTCACTGTTTACAGAAGTCACTGGTGGAATGACCCAAGTCTCACTGAAGTTACTAGTTCCTTACTTGTAAACAGAGCTGCTGCAGGTTTTTTGTGTACCCTCTTCCCTTTGGCTTCAGGTTGAATGTTTTGAAGCAATGCAATTAATGATGGCCTGCAGTAGGTGAGGAATTTGTATATTCTGTGGTGACTCTGCATGGAGAAATAAACTTCTTGCTGTTGTTGATCCATTTACAGAACAGTAGTCAAACTTCAATGAAAACTTTAAACTGCACCAGATGACCATGAGATAGATGCATGTATTCTGCATATCACTAGTAGCCAGAATTACCTGGAGCCTTTCAATTTCTGTTTTACCTTTCTTCTGACTCTCAGAACATCATCTGAATTTATGGTCTGAGGCTGGGGAAGTTTGGATGGCAGTAATTATCAGTTCCAGACAAAGGTGAAATTCTTCAAGTAACGTGAAGATTACAGTGCTTGCTGTGTTTGAGCCTGAAGTAAATTGTATCTTAATTTCAGAATATTTCCCTTTGTTGTATTGGCACTGTCTCAGAATTAATGTGCTGTTACACCTAGATGGGAAAGAATATTTATATTATTTTCCTGATCAGTTCCTCCAACAGGGGAAAATGTACGATATATTTATAGTGTTTCCTTAAAGAGGAAGAGTAATAAAACTCCGACTGTGTTCTACATGAAATTTTATACTACAAAACCAATGAGTCAGTGTGGTTTCAGTCTGCTATTTTCAGTACTAACGGTATTCAGTTAGCCATTTTTAGCAAAGAAAACACCAAATTACAAAGTATGTAGAAGTATAGTCATGCATGTTGTACTTTTACCTGTTTTCTGGCAAAAATGTCTTAAACCACGGCAAGAAGTCCCTTAGTTTTTTTCTTTTTAGATTTTTATATTTTCTGCCATGTGTGTGGAATGCTTGGAGCTGGAAAGTAGTACTGTATACTACTCTATACAGTAGTACTGTGTACATCAAAATAGCTTAATTAATTCTTCAAAATTTAGAGAGCCAAAATAGTTTTTAATGTTTTGAATTTTGTATTTACTGATAAAAACAAAGATGGAGAAGGGCTTATAGTCAGAGTGAAGGCTTACCTAAGTAATTATGGTTAAACATTTTTCTTCTTTCGATAGCTATCCAGAGGAAAGAAAGGTCTGAATACTGCTTACTTCTTCTGCATTTTTGGTAATATCTGCAATGCAAAAGCACACACAAGTACCTTTCCCTGAAGGTATTTTTGTGACTCACAAGGAAAAACAGGAGCCCATGACCTATATTTACATGTTGTGGTGGTGGTGTTTTTTTGTTTTCCCTTTAAAAAAAAACCAAAACACAAAACTATTTGTGATCGAAACCCAAAGGATCCCTTTGAAAAAACATTCAAATGTCAAACAGCTGTGGTCACTCAGGCTATTTCTAATACTGGTTTTGTTAGCTCATTATACTGGTGAAGTAGGCCTGCTGAAATATTGAGGTTTGATTTAGGAGAATGTTGAATCATTTGCCACCTGAGCCTTAGCTATTTTTAAATAACTGTAGTGTTCTGGCATGTGAGAAACAGGTTTTTGTATGGAGACTTGTCTTGAAATTTGTGATCATGAAAAGTAAACTCAAGGCATTCCAACACAAGTGCTTTCAAACTCTGAGGTTTATGTCTGGACCCAAGAAAATTAAAGCCTTAAATTTTACTTTTGAACCCACTTCCCTTAAGTTCTATGCAGCATCTCAATAATCATGTTTTTACTTTATTCTGAAGCGGTAAATATTATGACACTTGTTTAGAGAAAATGGTAAGATATAGCAATGCTAATGTCAATTACGGCAGAATTTCATCTAAGAGACTATTTCCTGTTGCAGAGGTTCCTCAAGCTTAAGTGAGTTTTATTGATTTACAGCTCAGACTTAAGGTTGTATAATGTTTGCATAAAATGTTATGAAGTTTGCTTTTGAGACAAGTCAAGTAGAGCAAACTGTTAGGCAAGCCTATAAAATATGTGGCCTATGAGTCAGATTTTTGACCTTCAGGGCAAGTTTTTGCCCCTGAGAGCCCACATAAGCCATTTGCCCATTCTTCAGTGGAGCAGGTGCACACCTGCTTTCAAGTATGGGTAACTCTGAAATATATCTTTCTTAAAAAAAAGAAAATCTCTTAGCCAGTTAGAAGCCATGATCTTTTTCCATCTCCCCTCTTTATTAGGACAGATGCATATTTTAACTGCTTTCTGTAAGTTACACATTGAAATAAAATTCATATTTTAACAGAAAAGCAATGAAAGATTATTATACTTACCCAAATTGGCCATAAGAGCAGTGTCAAACCAGACTTAACATCTTCTAGGTCTGTACAAGTAAAAAATACAGGAGATTAGTGAATAGTACTTTTTCTGCTTGAATTACAAAATGAAGGAAAGATGAAGTTTCGGTAAGAACATTTGGGATCAACCTTCCTGGAAAGGTTTGTCTGACTGATCAAAGTAAGTTTTTCATGGAGGTGATATAAAAAAATTTTTGGATGGTGAGGCAGGATACAGAGCTAACTTTGGGTAATGCACATGTACTTTTCATATATGTAATTCTATTAAATTACACTAGCTCATTTAACAACTTATTTCCTAGCTCACTTTGTAACTATGACTTTATAAGTATTTCCCTACCTAAATATATAATTTTTTTTTTTTACTGTGTGCTGACTTTTTAGTCACAGTAGTCACTATCATATTTGTAAAATCAGTATTTATGTGGGGCATCGGTAAGGCAGTGTTATTCCTGAGAATTCTTTTCCCTACAATTTAATCAATAAACTAAATATTCATTTTAAATAAATCTCTGTTTGGTTTTGACTGTTTAGTATTGCAGAGCATCCAGTACTCTAGCTCTGTGAGAACAGCCTAACAGAGAGACCTCATTTGCTGTGCTGTGCTCCCTCCTTGAACAACAGAAAATATCCTGGCAAAAGCTTTCTTTTGTAATCGTGTCAGCATCCACAGCAGAGGTTCTGCTAGCATAGCTGGAACAGGGCAAGAAGTTTAGGTCTCATTGTCAATATTTTGTTGGATATTTGAGGAAAAGGTCCTTATGGAAAAGGAGAGAAGACTTGTTTGATAGCCCAGGGAAGGTTCCCATAGGGTAATCCACTTCACTCTCAAAACTTAAACTCAGAAATGCATTTCACAATGACTATAACAGAATGGCATTTCAAAGTGTTGATCATTAAAAGAAATCAAATCCTCTAGAAATTATGGTAATTTTGGAAGAAAGTAAAGGATATGGATCGGTTATATGGTAGAAAAAGAAGCGGTGGCTGGTATGGTGAACTCAAAGTTGTAAGAGTGCTGAGGGCTTGTTCCTGTTCTTAATAAGTTGTTCTGCATCCTCTTTTTCATATTTATTATATAAAGAAAGAAAAGGACTGATGCATTCCTATCATAATTACTGTCTCTAAGCCGTTTTTGTCTTTTCTGTTTCCATGATTTTCTCTTGTTCTCTCTTTCCTGCTTTTTGTTGTTTGTTTGAACAGTCCTTTTTCCTGTTTCCCCACTTCTTTCTATATTACAATTAAATATCTGTAAGCAGTGGCAGGAAGGCTGTGCTTTGAGGCTGACTGGAAATGTTTTTGAAGTGCTTCAGTATAAAGGCCTGTTCACTTCAGCTTCTCTGTGTTAACACCAACATTTAAGCTATTTTGTACGTAGCAATGAGCCCTCATTAGAATGAGTATTTTGACTATTGGAGAATTAACAGTAAAACATTATGAAAAGATACTGTGCATTCAGGAAGAAAAACAAATCAACACACTGTAAAAATCTTAGCTTCTAGAATCATATGCGTATGTAAGATATAAATTTATGTAAAAAAAAAAATTAACCTAGTATTAGTCTGTAGCTATTGACAAAAGCTGAAAGTTAAAGATTAAAAATGCTAACAAAAATTATGTATTTAAGAATAAAACAATTTTTTTTTTTTTTAGTAGGTTGGCTTGGTGGTACTGCGTGTACAGAAACAAGGAATTTTGTCTAAATTACCGTAACATTATCATAACATTAATTAGATATAAGATATTCCTGTTATGAGTTGTTAATTTCAGAAGGCTAAAAAAATGATATGGCAAAATAAAATGTAGGTGGTTATGCTGAAGAAACGGTAAATAAAAGGGTGCTGGGATTATCTCCAAGTGGCTGGGCTATGGCAGCAGTGCAAATAAAATGTCAGATGGCATGGCTTTTTATTAGAGTGGATGTGAATGTATCAAAGCCAGAGCAGTTCTGTCCATTTGGTGGTTGTTTGAATGGTCTCCTAAAAGCTTTTCTGTTTGGGGCCAAGAAATGCAAGAAGTGAGGCTGAGATGTTTCCCAAGAATAGAGCAGCTGCACAGTGCAAAGGGATGGAGGCGGCAGTTTGGCCCATCCATCTCCAGCCTGGTTGAGCTGCTTGTTGCTGATGATGACATGAATGCTTCTGTGGGGCTCGAGGCTTGTGTAAGAAATGAAGGAATGTTGTTTGCATGTGATGTAGGTGTTCTTTTTGCTATGAGACAAGGCTTGTCACTGTACTTTGGATCTTTCTGGGTAAGAGGAGGTTGCTGCCTCAGCTTTTACTTTTTAAGGCTCTTGAATTGTAAAAGGACCAGGGGAAAAAAATGTTTCTTTTCTGTGAAATGCTTGAGCTTATTTTTAAAATAAAATTGGACACTTTTTAGTACTGTGGATAACGTTGACATAGATTTCACTGCTGTATCTACACTCCACTTTTAAAGAAGTAATTGTGATTAATGTACATCAGGGTTTTCTTTTTGTCTGTGAATAAAGGGAAGTATGTTTTCTGAATAATACAAAACAAAAGGTTTTAAAAAAAAATGATCCTTATTGCAAGAAGCACTGATTCAAACCATGGGCCTTGTCCCAATTCAAAAACTACTTAGAAGTATTTTTAAACAAAAAGTGAAGTAAATAAACTTCAGTGGGCAAAATTATGTAGGTTTATAAGTTGAAATGAATATTTTTTTTTATATTTCTAATAGCAATTGAAAATTATTCCATATACAGTGTTGAATACTTTTAAGCATGTTGAAATAAGACTGCTCTGTATTATTAGAGTTAAAACCCAATATTTTGCTGCTATTCTATCAGTTCTGCAGTATAAGAATCTACAGGTGCTACTGGCCTTTACAATTGTTTGGGTACAATAATTTAATAGAGATTTATATCTTGTTTCATGAACAGAGTGGGCAATCAGATTTTTAGCTTAGTTGTGGGATGAAAGAAAAAAGTTTTACAGTTAATTTCATACCATTAAGACAATTTACCTGTTTCTTCAGATAATCTGGTGCTTTCGCTTTCTCATTAGTGAATTTATTTATCTGAATTTTGGTGCTTGTAGCTTTTGGTCACTGATGTGACACTATATTTTTCTAGCAGGACAGATTTATAACTGCATGGCTCCGATATCAGAGCTTTCTTGTGAATTGTTTGAGCAGCCTATGCTTTGTTTCCTTTCAGGAAACTAAGCGCATCATTTGTACAGGAAGGTCAGTCTTCACCAGGCATGGTCAGCAATTTGACTTTTTCACTGCTCTAAGGGATGTGTGCTTGAGCAGCAGGCAAACCCTTTTATTTTTATATTTTTTTTACTATGTTGGATTCATATAATGTAGGATGTGCGTGAAAGCTTGCCCAGGATGGGTGGTTTTGTCCAGCTGAGTCAGAAAGAGCACTTCCTAGATCATTCTGGTAGAATACAGTAAATAAGAAGTAAATGAAAAACATTTTCCTTTGTGCTAAGTATTTGTAATGATGTACATATTAAGCACTTTCAGCTTTGAATTGAATGCACAAAGCTCTTAGTTGATAGATTTTTACATTCTAAAATGTAACACAGCCTTTCCCTTCATCATATGAAACTACTGTTTTAGTGTAAAATGAAATTAAACTTCCTGCTGGGTGGGGAAGGGAAAGGGCAGTGAGCTCTAATGCAGAAATGCAGCCTTTAGTCCACAGTTGCTTGCAGTTTTCAATCTGAGGAAGGGAAAAAAGAGAGTTTAGGTTTTTCAAGGACGCTGATAAGAGGATTCTCAAGAATCTGATTTGTACAGCTTGCACAAAAGCATTTTGGGTGGGATTGTGCCATATCATTTCAAGGCACACCAAATAAGTTTAATAAAGGAAAAAGAGCTCTTATTTCTGTGTCATCATGATGCTAAGCTGGTGCATTAGTGGCATAAAGCAGCCCAAGAGACGGTTTTGGTTATAGTAGCTCTGTCTGGACTTTCCGTGTGGACTTTCTTTAGTGATCAGGAGTCCCTGGAGTGCTTTGGGATAGGGAAGCCCCTCTCTTCCTGCCTGTGGCCATAGCACCTGGCTGGATCACTGACAGGCATCCTGCGCCCATCTCCTAGACTCTGCTTGCCTTGAAGGAATTCCCACAGCTGTAGGACATCTGTAGACTAACCCTTCCTCCGTGTTTAATGTTGTCTATGCAGATATATGTTGCTTCTCTTTCTCCTCACATTTGGTTTTTCAGGATCAGGAAATAGATGGACACTTGCTGCACTCTCTACTACATTTACGCGTGTTTTTTTCTCCTACTGATTATCCCTCTATTAACTATCCAGTCTGTAGTAACAACAAGCTGGGCCATGAGATTTATTGTTGTGGACCTCAAGTCCTCACCCTGCTTTCTGACACAGAGTTTCCATTTTCCATCATGCCACTATTGCTGAATATGACTTATTTTTGGCCTGGGCTCCAGGAGCCTTTCTGACCTTGAGCAGGAGTGGAACTATTGCTTCAACACTAGATCACTGTATAAGTATGATGTGTTTATCTTTGTTTTATTTCACTCCTTATCAACTAGTGATTTATCATTTAATTACTTTCTTACTTGTAAAATTTGTAGCAAATACTTCAGCTCTAGTGGGATACTTTTGTTGTTGTTTCTTCTTCCCTACTCTTTTCTGCCCTCACAGACTGAAGTGACTCATCTCACTATGTATTTTTTCCCTTTCTGTCTCCTTCCCCTCCAGTGCTGTCGTCTTCTGGGTGGTTACTATCTGCTCTTTTTTTCTTTTGATGTTTTTGCCCTACTATTGTTTTAATAATGTAAAATCCCAAGTTTTAGGCTGTTACTGCCCATTTGCTTCTCCGGTTCCATTTTCCTTGCAGCTGTGCTTTGTCTCTTTCTTCCTTTGGTTTTCTGATACTTGATATCAGCTGATGCCAAACTTAGCATCAGCTCTAGGTTGTAAGAAAGAATTGCAGAGAGAAAGTAAGTGCAGCAAAGGTATCAGAAACTCGGTTATCAGTGTATATGTTGCTATTTTTCTACTGATATTCTATATTTTCCTGCTACCTTTTTACATTACCCTCTCTTTGTGCTGTCATTCTGGTTTTACTCTGATTTTTTCAATTTCTTCATCTTGTTCTGTTTGTTAATGGTAGCACTGAGTATTACTTAGAATTATAGAGAAAAAAAAAGACACAGCACTGAGCACTGTGGGTCAGATTCACACTTGGGGTGGAGCAAGTTTTGAAGTTTTCTGAAATTCTCACTTATGTGAGTGGAGGACTAGAAGTCAAGGGAGCAGTGAACATTAAGGGAATTACTCATTCCAAGAATTTGCCTTCTAAAATCAAGTACAGCCAGTGTTTGTGTTTACTTATATTTGTATGAGTTTAACTGAATACTGTAATCTCCTCATCTGAAAACTCAGTATATATGCTCAGTGGAGAACAAACCTGACCTTTGACTATTTTCTTACTTGGAGGTGAATGGTGAACAGGCTAAGCTGAGAAGTTGTTTTCCTCACCATCCCACGTTCTTCTTTCCTGCAGTGAACCAGTGTCTGGTTTGTCAGTGGTTGTTGGGGTTTTGAGGAAGGGAGCAGGAGGTTCTGGAGTCAAGAGGGCCTGTTTGTGCACTTGCCCAGGTTACATCTGTTAATGACATTGAGGTTATCTCTCCAGTCTGGTACATCCTGCTGCCGCTTCTGAGGCAATACCCAGCAAGCGATATCCTGTTGTTTGTCGCTTCTCTTTGATGTTTATTATTTGATTTGGGAACAAGTAACACGGTGATGAGGGGCATCAAAACTGTTCCAAATATTTAATGTCTTAAATTCCATGGGACACCAGTGTGTCTTTAAGCAGTGGTATAACCATATGTTGTAATAGGTACTAATTGCATAACTGCTGTAATTGTCATGCCAACAGCTTGGATTACCTTTTTTAGGTCTAGTGGGTAATTAACCTTCCTTTTAAAATCAGAGCTCCAGAAGCAAAGCCTTCTGTTTCTCAGAGAGATGAGATTGTACTGGGTTTGCACCCCTTTGTATTTGCACCCCTTTGTATCCTCTGTAATTTGGGGAAATATTGTCACATTGATTAAATTACAGATTATTTATGTTGGAGAAAAAGAGCATTTTCAGCACTTCAGAAAGTAACAAAAAGCCTAATTCTCTGATTCTTAATGCATTTATTAGTTTGTTTTCAAATCCATTTCCTACAAACCACTGGGTATTATAAAGCAATATATAACCAAGAAAAAAAAAAAAAGTAGATTCAGATGCCTTTTAATAACTTAACTATCTAGAAAACAGGATGAAATAACTAGGCATTTCACCTTGAATCAAAAAAAAATCTCAGCTTCGGTAGTAATTAATGAATGTGTAAACCACAACAAATATGCCATGGAACGTTGGAATTGTGACCAAGAGTTAACCTACCATAGCACACATCTGTGCAACGATTACCACTGCTGTAAATAGTTGTAATAGTATGAAACATAAGAGCAAATATACTGCAATTCTTTTTCAATCCTCTAGGAGAATGTATGAGGAAAATGGATAGGTCAATGTTGCAAGTGGAAAGCTTGCAGGATTTCCCACTTTTGAAAACAGCTTTATGAAGAAATGTATTCCCCAGGTGTCTGTGTGTCTGTTACCTGTAATGTCCTTTTCTGTGTTTGCCTCTTTTCTTGGGTTTTTCATGCTGAGCTACTGCTATTTGTTCTCAAGAAGTGAAAAACTGTATGCTACGGTAAGAACTATATTCCAATTCATGTAGATGTGGTTTAACAATCATTGTATTATATGAATATTTTTTATTTCTAACTATATTGTGAACTGGCAAGAGTTTCCAAATAATCTGCAAAGTTTATTATAGATGCCCATATGTACAGTCTCACAAAACACATTACTTACGATGACAAGATTTGTGTATGATAAAGAAGGAGAATTTACTGATAATCTCATAGTAATTAGAAGACAAAGGAATATTTGGATGTTGAGATAATTGTTAAAAGACAGGTAATTAAAAATGTTAAAGTTTTTCTCAGTTCATCAATGATTAAAAATTTGCCGTTGCTATCATTAAAAAATTCTTACAGCATTTCTTCATTTTGCGAAAACACGTCAGGAAAGATGATTTGTAAATAGAGAAATTCACTTCACATTTTCAATGGGAATACCTATCAACTTTGTAAACCTCTGGCTACCAGCCCTTTTCATGCTTCCCTGTGGTAACAGCTTCTTTCTGGTTATGTCAAAGACATCTTTATACAATGCCTGCAACCCTTCAAACAGTGTGCAAGGTCCTGCAGTGCTTCCAAAGGAAGGCACTGCAGGTGTCTTTGCACAGATTTAAGAGTACTCTTGGCACCTTCTCGTGCGCTTGTGTCGCCTTCTCAACCCATAAACACACATGCACACATGCATTTGCCATTCTTGTCAGCCCTTCACCGACTGAGAGCTGACGGGATAAAATATCTTTTCCCTTTGTCCCCTCCCAGCCCCATTTCTCTTACACCTGGTGTTCCCGGGATGTGTTCTCAGACATATTTTAACAAAGTGTTCTCAGTGTGGGTCCTGTAAAACTCGTACCAGCAATTTTACTACTGTATTTTCACTACAAAGGACATCCTGTTTCATAATAATATATTGTATTCATTTTGAAGATGTCCTCATGTCTTACAAGAAGCAATTCTAAAAAGGCGGTTGATGCTGTTAGTTGGTACTTTGTTTTCCTTGTAAAGTCAGCATGGTATAAAAAATTCAGTGTAAAAAATTGATTTTAAAAGATAGATTGTACCTTGA
The DNA here is from genome assembly GCA_025345505.1 of Todiramphus chloris collaris. NCBI lineage: Eukaryota > Metazoa > Chordata > Aves > Coraciiformes > Alcedinidae > Todiramphus > Todiramphus chloris. Next base: position 26,811,762 of record JANVCC010000010.1, on the reverse strand, counting down.
TGGTACCTTGTTATTTAGTTAATGTATGCCTTCTGTGATATGGAAGCTGCAATATATGCTATTTATGTCCTAGAAAATATTCAAAAATAATTGCTGACAAAAGCCACTTCACAGGTTGACTCAGAGGTACATCTTGTAATCTGAATGTTAATATTCTGGATAGCTAGGCAGAGAAAACTATTGATGTAGTTTGAAGATTCATGGAGAGACTAGTCAGGATTTTAGTTGGAAAAGTGAGGAGGGAGAGAGATTGAGATATTTGAATTCTCCCAGCTTCACTGAAATTTTATGCTAATTGAGCATATGAATGCATACAATTTGTAATATTTTTGAAAAGGTAAGAGTTTTTTGCTAGTCAGTTAGAAACGTTGCCTTTTATATCTGAGAAAATTATGTCTTTTCCAGAAGCAATTTGGAATCACCTTATTTTTACTCTAGAATCGAGACAGGCCCTGGTTTTATTGTGCAATCCATGACTATCTGTCATCTGCTTTATTTTTACCCTCAAGCTTAGGTCTGTGTAACGAAGAAGAACCGATAAAAAACAGAGGCCCGATTCTTACTTCTCTTGCATCTGGTCTTTTTTGTCTGATCCACACAGAGGGAGTAGGAACAGCTACCAATGAGATCAAACAATTTCTCCAGCTCAAATTAGCATGTAGATCTTGGCTTTCAACATTAATGGATCCAAGCAGGACCTCTGTATTTCGTAAAAGCTCATCCTCTTCATGTGGTTACAAATGCTTTGGGAGGCAGAGAAGTGTTGAGGATATTTTCAAATGAAATAATATTTTGTATTTTCTCAAAATTTGAAAATACCAAAGGTTACTTTTGTTTTTTTTACACCCAGGAGTTGTGCGTTTTACCCCTCCCTAGTCCACCTGCAAAAATATTGCTTCTGTGGCCTGATTTGATGTCATACGCTATTGTGTCATAAACGAAGCAAAACAGCCACCTTACCTTTCTGGGTATGCAGTCAGATGACTCAGGCTGTAAACTGAAAAGTATTTTTACCATCAGTAGCATTGGCCAGCTTAGCAAATTCCACGGGCATCTGTATCAGCACCCTTGGAATTGCTTTTGATGTGATTAGGCTACTAATTAGCTGTCTCAGTTCTTCACTCCCTCCTGATGTTTTCTTTTGATTCACTTTGACTCTGAGGAGTCTGTATTCCATGTATGTTTGTTTTGTGTTTTGTCTAAAATCCCTGATGATAGCTTAGACTGTCCTCTTTTGGTTGAGAGTTTCCCTGTGTTGACATACATTTTTCTGTTAAATGCATACATCAGGCTTTTTCTCCTAAGAATAGCTGTTATTTTGCCAGGTGTAAACAATGTATTGTCGGCATGCATATAAACCTGCATATTCATTTAAATTGTGCTAAGGATTTTACAGTCTGAATAAGAATGTGCATAGCTACTTCAAAACTATCAAAACCATAGTAAATGTTTAGTACTCGAATATTTATTCTCCAGATAGTAACCTCATAATTAAATTATTGTGTAAAGTAAGTTAAATAACAGCAGAAGTTACTGTATTAAGGCCCACTTTGCAAGGAAACCAATGACAAGGAAGCAGTGAAACACGCTAATAGATTATATGCTATAGCAATATATTGCCTTTTTATTGCTTTTCCACAGGCAGCAGATTCATGTGTAGTTATTACTAGCTACATTATCTGCTAGTTTTCTATCAAAAAAGATTCAGTCTATTGAATCATTAATCCAATATTTATCATTCTTATTGAAAATCCACTAGTGTTAGCACTGTATAAAATATTGACTTAAATCTACTGGTTTTGCTAAAGATTAGAAACATATTAACCTAAAAAGCACAGTATTTCTTAGGACATTTGAAATTATTCATTGTGGATGTTTGAAATGACAATATTTCTATGTTGTGTGAGGAATGATTATTTTAAAAATCTTTAATGTACAGTAAGTGACCAGTGCCATCCTGATTTGAAGATGCTGAATGTTCATCCAACCCACATTTGAAATTTTGATGTGTATTGCATTAGTTACTGAATATCAAGAATAAATTTTTTGCTCATACATAGAGTGTAAAATGGGATCTTTTGTAGCAGCACATGGCCTGTTTAGAATGATATAACAGGCGCTGAATGTTCACATATCAAACAAAATGCCATCTTTCTGTAGAAAAGAGGTGTCAAAAAGTTTCTTTGTACCTTTAACGCATGTGATTATGTAGTACAAAATGCAGAGTTTGTAAAATTTCTTGAATATACAGGCAAAAAATGAATAATTCAAAACAACTCATAAGTTCTACATTCTATTGTATCTTTTATAACGCAGGCAGAAGATAGCATTGTGTTCCCAGTAGAGCTGAATTTGCACAAGTTACACCTCTGAAAATGCCAGATGGTCTATGGTCTACTTTTGAGAGCTGTCACATATGTAAAGATTTGAAAAAAGAAAGACAGCTGAATGAGAGCAGTGGATCATTAAAGAGAGAGTGAGAGTCCCTGGGTATCACTGTGTTTTAAGAAGCATTGTGTCGTTACCCATATTACATTTTTTTTTTTTTTTTTTTTTTTTTTAAGATATACACAACCTTTAAAAAATAAGGTAAAATATTTCTGTTTTAAACTCAGTGCTTGTGGCTTAATCTTGGAACTGTCAGTTGCTTTTGTTCTTTATGCTAGAATGCGGTCATATGGTTCCTAATTGGTTTCAAGTGTGTTTTAACCATAAGATTCAAGTCTCCCTAGTGCAAAATTATCAATAAAGTTAAAATAAATTTAAATTGAGATAACTAATCCATTTGGGGTTTTATTCCATTTTGATTTGACCTGCATATCACATGTGAATACTGTAAAGCCAGTCAGCTAAAAAGTTGTATGTTAATGCTAAGACACTGAAGTGTGAGTACTTTGGGAACAGAATTATTTAATAAAAAAATAAATTACAAAACAAAAAAACAAAAAAAAAAGGGGGGGGGGGGAATCCTAAATCCCTTAGTAAATATAATAATAAAAGCAAAAACATGTAACTGTTTAGATTCCTCAAGACTTATCATTCACACACAGTTTGACAGAAACACACTTAATTTTGAAGATTGAATTTTAGGTAATTTATCAAGTTCTTGTATTGTAGCAAAATGCTAAAAATATACAAACAGTTGTAAGCTGCCACCACCAATATAGCTGGTTTGGAAAAGGTCACAACTGTCAGTTTTAGAAACTGCGTGTCCAGATACAGACTAAAAGTCTATAGCTTTTATTTATTGAGGAGGGTTTAACCCCTCCCCATTAATTCTAGGTTACTGATAAAACTGCACTGCTCGCCAGTTGAGAATCATCTGCAGCACAGTGTGAGGAAGCATGGTTGCATGGGACTGTTCCTTAATAGTACAAATTACATTTGAGTAAGGCACTGAAATAAAGCTATGGGGATCTATGAGTATGAACACTGAATTCTAGAGAGTAAAATTTTGATGCCAGATGTTGCCAAAGATTTTGCTTTTTGCCTGTAGTTATGCCTGCATTGACTATTTTTAACACAGAAGGAATACCTTTTGATTTTTAACAGAATTAGTTTTGCACATACATGGAAAGATGGCTTGCACAAAGGGTTCCTGGTATTATACTTTTAATAAGTCCTAGTCAGGTAGGAGAAAGCTCTCTAAAAATACTGATTTGGGACCTTTTTGAAAGTCTAGAAATGTTAACAGACTATATGCTAGAAATGAAATTCCGGAGTGAAGAAAGAGCCTTGTTTATGATTCTGTTCATAGGTTTTACAAATACTAATGCAAAATTGAAAGGAGAAGCAGTTTCAATATTGGCAGTGAAAAACTTTTTGGGCAGCAGTTAGTTGTTCAGGTGTCAGATTGCGTTGTGCTCTTCTGTTGTCTTGGAGGTTCATGAGCAATTACTGCTGGTGATGGAAGCGAATGATTTTTGTCTTCCCTGCAACATCACTGGGGAGGCTAAAGCATGTTTCCCTCAGGCCTCCCTTTCTTTCCTGCAACACAAAGTTATCAGTTTTGTAAAGCAGATTCAACCAGGGTTATTCTGACCTAGATAGATGTGGGCAGTCTAGGGTATCTCCTTAAAATCTTAGTTGCTGAGACTAAAAAAATCAAATGTCAAGAAAAAATGAACCAGTTCGTATTTAAACTATTATGAAAAAAAAAAAAAATCTTTTTGCCTGTGAACATGACCAGGGTTTAAAGATTTATCTGAAGTTTAATCGGGACAGCTTTATGATAAGAGGAAGCAATCTGAGAACGGTATCAGCCTTGTTGATAAAAGGGAAGTATTGAGGGTTTGTGAAACAAATTCAGAACTGACAGTCTTTTTGTAGACATGTTGTTCTGTGTGTCCCAGCAGTATTTGTCCAAAAGTTTGGTCACTTCTGCCTGAAGTGATCAGCGGAGATGTTTCTTTTAGAGGAAACTAACTATAATTATCTATGCGTAGTCATCTTGGCCACAGTGTAATCTACATATGAAGCTATACTATGAAATAGTCTGAAAAGAGAATGAATTGGAGCACTGCTTTTATTTACTGTGGGTACTAATTTCTCTTCAGTTGAATATTCAGTAGAATCTGGGCTTTTTCTGTGATATTAGATTTATAAATAGTTGAAGATTGGACTGCCAGAAAACCTCTTTATGTCCAGGCATGATGCGGTAGTGTTTTGATTAGGAGAGGTGATTGGGCTGATGCTTTTTGATTATGAAATTTTGTTGTGTTACTATGTGTATAGTTTAATTAGCTTTTTGAAAAAAGTCTGCTTTTTTTTTTTTTTTTCTAAATAAGAATCTTTAACTGGAAACCACTTTTTTATTACAAAGCTTTACATGAAAAAAAAAATCCTATTCCTTTTCTTTAGATACAGACTTTAAATACATAAAAGATGTATTTTCCATGTTATTAAAATAATTAAAATTATGCTCCTTTATGATATAGTAGCTGAACAAATAATGGTCGTTTCATGCTCTCTCATTAGAATGGATTTGTAACATGTAGTCTTGGAATTTTAACCAGGCCACTGCAGATTCCAACCTCGACAGGTTTTGCATTTTTTTCCTTTGACCAAAATAAACTCTACTGTGTTGGCTGAGTGTCAAGGTGTCCCCACCACATCACTCAGGTTATTTTCTAACGCAATTCTGTTGCTGCAATATGTGTCTTCCCTCCCATGCCTTTTTCTTTCATTCTGTTGCATTTCCCCCATTCTTCATTTGGCTTCCTTAACGCAGATTTGTCTCAGTTTTTCTACTTTCTCCCATTTTTTATTTTTTTCCTTCTTCAAATTGCTTGCCATGTTCTCTCTGTGTAATTCATAAAGCCTTGCAAACCTTCCATGCAGTGCCAAGTGGGGAATCTAGGCCTCATGCAAACACGGGGCACTTTGTGAATACTTAATTATTTTTTAATCTAGAGATATTTTTGCTTTCTTGTTTTGATGGGGAAATGTTAAATTTTCAGTCAGTTCTTTGATAAATAAAAGCAATGAAAGTTGCATTCCTAGTCTAGCCTAAAATGTTCAGTTATCAATTTACAATTTAAATTAACCCTTTCTTGCTTTCATTTTTAGCACAACCTCAACGCCTGCCTCAGCCAAATACTTCAGCACTGGAAAGGGGTGAGGAAGAAAGTGGCAAAATCCAAAATGGCCATGTGAGTCTGAGCAATGGAAGCGGAATTCACAATGGGGTCAAGCATGTGCCTGCAGACAACAGAAAACTTTCAGCTCCTGTTTCAGAAAAAATGCACAGAAAAATTCAGTCCACCCTGTCTGTCAACAGCAACATCAGCAAGAAGAGTAAAATAAGCTCTGCATTTTCTCAAAAGCCAGACACTTCACCTGAAGGTAAGCAGAAATTCTTATTAAAAACTCCGAAACTGAATATAGACTAGCCAAGCCCCATTCTCACTAATAATTACACAATCAACTGAAAATAATTGAAGAGCATGACTCATGCTCCAGAAGCAAATAGAAATCATTATGATAACGCACAAGTTACTTCCCCAAAGGAAAATATTAAGTATTTGAAGGAAATTGAAGCAATGGGACATTTCTTGATTCCAAACATTTGGCCAACAGTCTGATAATGTTTTAGTCTCCCCAGTTAGTATCCTGAACTGACAGAAACTCCTGTCAACATTGTCACATACAGACCAGAAAAAAAATGTTAAAGTACTAGCTCAAAGTGTAGTAAATACTTATATTCCATGATGGCAGGTTTCATGCAGGTAGTGTTTGCTTTTGAAAATGTTCTGTAAGCAGATGTTCTGACAAGCCACAAGGTCTGAACACTAGACAATAAAATCTGGACCTGTGCTTCAGTGTTTGTTGTACCTTATGCTATATTTGATCGATAAATAACTTGCATGGTAAAGCTTCATACTCCCTATGCACAGTTAAATAAGCAAAAAATAAGTAAATAATTTCCCTTATGTTTTATCTCTGTGTGTGTGTGCACGCGTGTTTTCACTGCTCACAGTTACTCTAATGGTTCCAGAGTTCCTGAGCCTCTCCTCAATCCTCTGCCTTCCCATTAACACTGATATGCCCATTGCAGGAAGGGTGTAGAGGCTCTATACATTTTATTGGTTTGAGTCAGGCATAGATGCCACTGGTTAAAAAATCCTTTGGGGGGTGGATACAGACACAGATTCTTAGTGAAATGGGAGACAGTACTGTTCAGAGAAATGGGGAGGATTCTTGGTGTAGATGAAAGCAAGAGGGATCAGAAGGACTGCATGTAGTGGCCTGAATGAAGCCTACTGATGTCAGTGCAGTGACTTCTCTTGACTCCAACTACTTCAGTCAAACATACTCAGTGAATCTGTGTAGTAATAGTAAGAACAGTTTTACTTGAACTGTGCCATGGGCTGGTCCTCCTTCCTGTGGTTTATTTTCATATTTATCTTCAAGAACCTGCTGTTATTTTTCTGTTGCACTTACAGTCCTCTAACACTTTCCGAAATCACAACTTAGTATTCCTATGTTCCCTTTATCTCTTTCTGTTATGTGAAATCCAGTTCACCTTCCAGGCTAATATTTTTTTCTTATATCTTGCAGTATCAAAAACTGTAAGTCAGGAGACCTAGATCTGTTCACATGACTGTTACAAAGTGCAGACCTCTGAATTTAAGAAATTCAACCTATAAAATATTACAGAGTGCTAAAGAGACAGCGCCTGCCCTGTTCATGTCCTTTTACACTTATGTGTGGCAAACATTTGGAATTTTCTTCTAAAATTATATTGGAATAAATACACTTAGTGGGTTCTTTTGTTTGTTTGTTTTTAACAACCCTGGAAATGATTATGTCAAAGTTATGAATGATTGAGGACAAAATCGGTAAGATAACTTCAGGTATAGTTCTAAATTCTAATGACTGATTTTAATATCCAACACATGATTGTGTTAGTTGTCTGAAACTGTCAATATACTTTTTTTATACATACAATCAGAAATATTGATTTTTTAAATTTTTTTTTTTAAAGTCATATAGTTAGAATATAGATAATTACATTGTGTTGTCACATTTATCTAACTTAAAGTGCAGAAATGCAGGATAATCCTTATTGTCACATGTAGTTTCTTGAGTAACCTAATAGCTAAAATTAAATATATTAAACTTTATACTACCCTTGTAATGTTCTCATTCTGCATATGAGAATTTGGATATATGCTCTGAATAGCTTGACTTGTGCTGTTAATGTCTGCTACTCTAATTTTTATTGTGCAGTGATTAAAGTATATCTAGGGTATTGTGATATGCCTGTAAGGGAATATTTGTTTTAAAAATTATATTTTTGAAATTTATTTTGCTGTACAGTTCTCTGGCAGATATATTTTCTATTTGTGTCTACACATCTGCATGCACACAGGTACAAGCCTTCTGACAGTTTCTTCAGCTTTTCAGTAATTTACCCTGTGGGGCTGCATGAGGGAACTGTAGCCTATAAATAATATTCTTATCAATTTGTTACCTTGCAGGAAGTATCAGTATATACTTAATTTGTTCATTCATCTCTCAATTTTTTGATAAGATGCACAATCAAAGACTCTGGTGATGTCTGAAGTATCTAAAATAACACATAGAAGAGATCACTATTTAAGGAAATAATTATTTATTCATAACTTAAAAATAATTGTTTATTAATTTAAAAAAATTTGAACTTATGACTACTTCTGGAAGGCTACACTTTAAAAACTTGTAATTAGCCAGGTTATTTGTTCAAATGAGTTTGCATTTAAACCAGCAATATATATATATATACACTTGATGAATGCATCTAAATACATAAAACCAGAAGAGTATGATAGTAAACCCTGTAACTGAGGATTGCATAGACACTCTTTCAAAATGGTATACACAAATTAATTTGTATCAAAATTCTACAGCTTCTTTGTATTATGAATCATGCCTTTGTGGGCAAAGAGGTATTTGTGTGATCAGTTTTCTCTTCTGATCCAATGACGTTTCTGTAGAAACTGTTGAAAACTACTTACAGGAAGATGGAAAAGAAAGGAAACTGTTGGAAGTTATTAGCAGTGTTGATTATCTACTCGGTTTTGCTTTAACTTGTACCATGTTGACCTCATAAGCTGTGGATGCTGAAAAGCTGCTAGCATAGGGATTTTCTTAGGTTCTCACAATATTCAGTGAGAGTCCTGCCTTTGTCATGCATGTTATGAAAAACAGTAGGATGTTTTTTGTAAGCTAGACCAACACCTGGTGTTTTGCTAAGTTCTGTTTATGGTACATTGGAAAAATATTTTGAAATAGGTGTTGTAGGACTTTAGCCAATCACCCTAGGAGATGGGTGATCACTGACCAATCGCCCTATGGGGCTAGGGGATATAAAACAGGGTTATAACTTAATAAAGTTGATTCTTTTGCCTGCTCTTGCTGAATTTGAGTGTTGCTGCATGTCTTTGCTCCCGGTATAAACAGTGACAATAAGCCATTGGTTACTGCTGAAGAGAGGTTACTATTAGGTTTGAGTTGACTTGAAGGTGTGCATTTATATTTGTGCACATCTATACAGTACAGTAATATAACTTGTATCCAGTTTCTTATGTAACCTAATGCAGAAAGAGACTAATTATATTAATGTTTGTACTATGAGTATTAATCAATCACCCAGATTAACTCAGCTACTTCAGTTTACTACTGCGTCCAGATAATTTTAGCAGAAAGAAATACAGGTCAACTTGCACACTTTCAGATATTCCAGTTCCCTTGAATTTTGCTATTCCTATGTTTATAATCTAATTTTATATTCTAATCTTATAAACTATTTTATAAGGGCTTTTAACCTGAAAATAAATGGCATGTAGTTTTATTTCATCTGCCTTGTTTTCCACCATGAGTGCTCTGCTCTATTGCCTATCAGGAGAACAACTGGTTTTAAGTAAAGTGAAGTGTCCAGGGAAAAGAGAGAGATTATGTCCTCAGGAGGAAGAAAAGTAAAAAATTTGGTCACCAATCTGAGTTTAGATTATAGAAAAGAGAAAATAATTTCCACTTTTTCTTATTCCTTCACAAAAGTTGCATTCTTGAATACTTCTGGAGCACCACACCTATTTGTAATGCAAATACATCCAAGTCCAGTAGTTATTTTCATAGAATCATAGAATTGTTTTGGTTGGAAGAGACCTTTAAGATCATGAAGTCCAAACACTAACCCAGCACTACCCGATCACCACTACAACTCTGTCCCTAAGCACAACATTTACACATCTTTTCAATACCTCCAGGGATGGTGAGTCCACCACTTGCCTGGGCAGCCTGTTCCAATGCTTTACAACCCTTTCTCTAAAGACATTTTTTCTAGCATTCAATCTAAACCTCCCATAGCACAACTTGAGGCTGTTTCCCCTTGTCCTATCTCTTGTTACTTGGGACAACAGACTGATACCCGCTTCACTACAGTTGCCTTTCAGGTAGTTGTAGAGGGCCATAAGGTCGTCTCCTTTTCTCCAGGCTAAATAACCCCAGTTCCCTCAGCCTCTCCTCAGAAGACTTGTGCTCTAGACCCTTCTCCAGCATTGTTGCCCTTCTTGGAACATGCTCCAGAACTTCAATGTCCTTGCAGTGAGGAGCCCAAAACTCAACACAGTATTCTAGGTGTGGCCTACAACCTAGAAATTTTCTTCAGAACCTAGAATTTTGCTCTAGAACATCTACTGACAGAACAGAAAACCTGGTAGTGCTCGAAACAGGATAGAATCATGCAACATCTAGGCTTGTCACCCATCCTGTGCAAGAGCATATTTGGTCTCATGCTTATTTAAAAGGTTAGCAAATGCAGCATGCTGCTTCATACACTGCAGACATCAGTATGTCAGAAAAGCCAAATTAAGTCCAGCATTATTTTAGCTAGGATAGCACATCTTCCCATGAAGGTCAGTACTGGTCCTGTTGGTCTACAAAGTACAAGACAGCTTTAATGCAAGCTATAAAGCCCTGCAGCCCCCCCACCAAAAACCCCCCCCCCCCCCCCCCCCCTTCCAACTCTTTTATTAATTGTTCCAGCTGCACATTCCACTTGCCCTGCAGATCACATGTTGTGAACTTTCAGAACTGAAGTTGCATTGGAAGTGCTTAAAATGTAACAAGACATTTGGGTAGCAGTAGTATAAAAGCTTTAAAACCTGCCTTTTTAAATGAGTTTGTAGTGTATGAAATCATGTCAGTATTCCAGAATGTGCTGTTTAGAAACACTTCCACATCCAGTGAGGCTTAGGAGGGTGTGAATGCACTCACCAGCTCTGCTCTTTCTCTGCATCTGTTATTAATCCATATTGTCCCTAAAGAAATATTACTGAGCTCCATAACTTACAATACAAACACCCAAAGGATATATGAAATAGTCAGAGTGTCCTTCTCTGGAGGCGTTCAAAACCCGCCTGGACATGTTCCTGTGTGACTTATTTTAGCTGATCCTGCTCTGGCAGGGAGGTTGGACTAGATGATCTTTCTTGGTCCCTTCCAACCCCTAACAATCTATGAATTTATGAATCTTTCTTAAAAAGCAGTTTTTAAATACTCTTTGAGTTCTAAAAATTTTTAAAAGGGACTGGATAGGTTTCAATGCATATTGGGAATAAAAGGTTTTGTTTTATTGTTCAAAGAAATTTTAATTGTATTTTAGTTTTTTGACGTCAGAGGTCATAGTTCTTCCCATAGTCTGTTCAGCAGACTGCTAGCAAGAATTGTCGCTCTGTTGCACCTGTTAGATGTAGTGCAGAGAAACACCTGAAAAAGCAATTGTAACTGAGTAAAAAGAAGGTGTTCTAGCTGCTGTGCTTGCAAGCAGGGGTTCCTGTCCATAGCAACTTGAAGAGAGGAGGAAACCTAAAGGAGACAGCAGTGAGGCAGCTGAATAGTAAATCTAGATGTTTTGATGTTAGGAAATGAAGAGAAATGGGTAACTGAATACAAACATGTGTATCAAAGTAGGGGAAGGTAAGTAATAATGACATATGCAGAACTGGAAGAGGAAAGGGATGAAGAAACTGGTCAGTGGGAGGAATGGAAGAAGAATACAATGAAGAGGGCGGAGGGGGCTAAAAGAAACAGGCTTTAAATATTTTGTAAAAACCAAACCTTATGAAGCTTAATGGTATGCACTTTTTCTAATCAAATCAATTATTTATAAAAGGTCAATGACAAAGAGAGGGAATATAGGTTTTAATTCACTTTTTGAAATGGATCTCTCGCTTCTGGTCAAGTTGCTGTGACCTACCAAGTTACTAAGATTGTCAGTGTAGTTCCCACAACTCCAGTAATTTGTGATAATTTGAATTTAAGGTGATACAGCACATATTTAGAAGGCTGAGAGCATATGCAATTGCTGTATTCATCTGGAAATGGTAGCTTGTTAAAGTATTGAGTGGATCCTGATCCTGCCTTCTGTATGTACAGTGAGATCTTCGCTGTATTCCTTTCCATGGTCTCCAAACCAGAGAGGCACTAGAAAGGCATTTATTTTTCTAGCTAGGTCTTAGGAAATGTAGTAAGGCTAGATGCAGGAGTGTGGTAGATAAAGAAAGCCTGCCACATGAAGATGAGGCTCTGGGGAATGCCAGGCAAGATAGACTTTCTGCTACATTTAAGTTACCACTCATGCTTTTCCAGGAGCAAGGACTGAAGCAACCTTCTTCAATATTCTGGACTTTGTATCTTGTACTAATGAGCTTAGAGATGCAGTGAACAATCTCACCCATTGTGTGTGTGTTTTTTTTTTTTTAATTCTGTGTTTAAAATTGAATATTTCATTGTGCATTTGAATGAGACTTTTTTTGCCCCTACCTTTTAGTATAATGCAACTTCATCTGTTCCAGATGTTGAATCCAAGTATGGAGTTGGTGGGTAATAGTTAACTCATGCTGCTGACTTCATTAATTTGTTAGGGTATCCCAAGTGATATTGATGGCTTAACTGAGGACAAAGGAAGTCTACCAAATAGCTTTCATGTTAAGCCAGGGTCTTCAGAACCATTAGGTGCATTATACATGGAAAACAGTGAGTAGTTGTCTTAGCAGGGTAGCAGACCTCTATTTCAAGTAGGACCATCTTACTTCGACTTATGTAACTTTGTATAAACTGAAAAATAGTTTTCAGTCAACTTTCCTTTTGTACATATGATTTTGAGTAGGATCTTTTTTTTTTTTTTTTAATTTTCCAAAAGAGGAACGGTAAGTTTTATTTTATATACTGTTCTGTCACTGGATTGCTATTATTACATTAAATTCGGTATGAGTGTGCATTATACCATGAATAGCCTAACACTGCAGAAATATCTGCTGACTATCTCTCTCTGTCTTTTGTTTTTTCTTAAAACATACATATACTTCTGAAATCCATCCCATAGCATTAAGTAGCATTTAGGCAGCTTCTTAGTTAATATCCTGCAAATCTCTCTACTTGGGCCAGAATTTCCCTTGTTGTCTTTCAGAAATTGATTCAAAGTGGATTTGTGTCTGAGCATGAAGTGCTAAATAGAGGGGTTTTTGTTAGACAAGGTTTTATCAGAATACAGTTGCCAGTCAGGCAATGGGCAAAGAACAATATCATGTGGTCAAACCTGTGATTTTTAAGAAGGCATTTTGAAGAGTAGTGTGTTTCAAGCATGTTTTATATTTTTGTTTCCATAGAAGATTTAGGGGGTGATTTACAATTTGTGTAACAGGAGTGAGTGGAAAACAGGTCCTGTAACGAAATAAGGTCTTCCTGCAGTGTCCTTTTTATAAGGTCATGGTCTAGCTAGGACCTCAATAGTTGCAGTATTTGCAGTGATGAGCAATGACTGAAAGCTTCATATTCTAAGGAAGCCTTAGATACTGGGAACTGGCATGTTTCTTAGCCTATCTGTATGCTTGAACTGGATCATTTTGCTCCTGAGGTTATATCTGTATCGAGAGTTTAGAATATAAGTTTCGATTAAAGTTTCCACATATTTTGCAGTGTAATTTGCCGTTTCAGGCAATGTTTTAATTTTCTTGATCAATAGAGATGATAGTTTTCTATTTTAAAATGTTGAAATATTATGTATACTATGCTTTGTATCTGTATTTTCCCTTGCCTAAATAAATGTAGCTCTGTTACCTAGAGATATCTATACTGCAGGTGATGTATCAGTTTGCTGTTTCTGCATTTCTTATTTTGAGCAGTGAGTTTTTTGGAACAGGATGGGTAGCAGAGGGTGCACACAAACCCCATATGTTGCAGGAACGGTGGTGCGATGGTGTATGTGCCGCTGCTCAGTAAGTTTATGCCCCATCTCTGTGCAATGCACACCTTTAAGGAACTTGTGCTGAGGTGTTATTGCACTGGCTGTCTCCGCTGTTCAGTGCTGCGTATTCATCCCTACTGCTGCCAGCCTCATGCTGCTGGACCACAGGACGCCTGTAGAACCTGCTGGGGCTTCTGTTCAGAGCTCTGCAGGGGCCCAGAGTAAAGCCCCGCTGAGGACCTCAGCTGCCACTTTGATTGTGGTTTTTTGATTGTGGTTTTGCCCTTTTTGATTCTTGCTGTGAGACAGCAGAGCGCCTGGAGATTTGTTTTGAGTTGTCTGAACTCAGTGAATATAGTTAGTAAGAAGCTGACCAAGGTCACCATCCTGTAAGTGAGCTTATTTACCATTGCAGACATGAAAACCTTTTATCATATGTGACCTGCCTGCTTGGTATGAAAGCTTATTGGGTCAGTTTGTGACAGGTTAGTGTCAAACATTACAAAAGCAGCACAGATCAGCCTGTGCGCATGTCTCTCTGTACATTTTTCAGTTTAACTTCTGTGTCCCTTGCACAGTTTCAATGGTTGATAGTTCTTTAAAAGTCTGTTTCTTAAGTAGAGCCACACCTTTTCATAAAAATGAAGAGGAGGTGTTAAAAGGAAAGTTGACATAAAAGAAATATATGTTTCAGCATTTAGAAAGAATTAGATATCAGAGTAATACCTTTATACAAAGATTTTAGGAATAAAAAATGGTATGCATATGCAAATGTTTAAAATTGTGGACAAAAATTAAAGTTTTCTTATTCTTGATATTGTTTCTTTTCCTTAAATAAGCATAGCTTTTACAACAGGGATAAGGTATAGAGTGGAGCCCTCTGAGCTTTGAATAACAATATGTGAACAGTTTTAAGGGATTTTAGGCTATTTCTTGTCTGGATATTGTCTCTGGTAGCATTTATAACCCAATTAAAGTAGATGTTACTGTATAAACTCTTTGGTTAAACCAGCAAGAAACATCTGGCTGTGTGTGTATGATATAAGCAGCAAAAACTTGGATGAGTCGGTTTGGTTTCTGTTTACCTTGGCATTGTTTAACAGTTTTGATGAAGTTCCTCAACATATCTGTAACTTTTGGGCCTGTGCCAAAGGACTAAGGAAACAGCTTTACTTACATCGGTATTTAAAAATGTTGCATAGGATGACCTTTTTAACTTCAGGTCTTACTTTCATCCCAGGCAAAATGAAAGGATAACTGAAGATAAGATTAAGTGTCTGAAAGCTCATCTTTTTTTCCTTTTGTTTTTGGTGAGTTAGTCTAATAAAATATACTATTGCTGCCTACAGACTAAGCCTATTGCAGTTTATGCCATTCAGCGTAGCTTTTGGGAGCTTGTGTCATCATCAACAAATGTAATAGTATGCCTGGATGAAATCAGATGTATTTGATAAAGGAACTAAGGCAGATATACAGTTTAGGGTTTGGGGTTTTATGTGTAAAGTATACCTCTGTACAGGGTTTGATGCCCCTCATGCTCACTTTTGTTTAGTGCTGATCTGTAGTGCAGTATTTCTCCATTAATTAAAGAAAAGTGTAACAGAAAAATTGAAAAGCAATGGAAATTTGAAATTGGTGTGGTGTAGTGTGGAAGTCCTAAGGAAAAGCTTGTTTTCATTAACATGGGTCTATGTAATGAGGCTAAGGCTAATTTCTTCTTTCTCTGTGAAAGTATTTAATGAAAACTTAAACCCCAAGAAACTTGAGAGTTAACTATCATCATGGACATCAAGGCAGATGGAGTTTCATCCTTGATAAAGGCACCTACCCTAATTCTCTAATTGCACTAATATGAGAAAAGAAGAATGAGAACATCTCATTCTTAAAAAACCAAAACCTTAAAGAAATAGATCAATTTAAGGTAGCATCTCTTTATAGTACTACAATATCATAACTGATATTACTATATAATTTCTTTATCAGAAAAGACTAAAATATATTCAAAGCTTCTACAGAATGTGTTGTCAGACATTAAGATCATAACAGTTACTCTCTTTTTTCCCCCAAATTCTTCCCAAATATATAAATTAAGTTTAGTTCTGGTTGGATTAATGTTTTCCGTTACCCACTCACCTGCAAAATCTATTAGGATTTTTATGTGTTAAGGTCAAAGAGTGGAAATATAGTCTTTATTCTTAACACATTAAGATAGTTTTGAAATTTAAAATAATCCTTAATTTAAAATAATCTCTTTGGTCTTGGAATCAGGAAAGAATTATTAGAAAGTCTTGTGCTAGCAGTGAAATACATTTCAGTGGTCTCTAACATGGTAATGAAAAACCTGAGGTCTTCTCTTTTGGAGTGAGCTTAATATAGCACCTTCTTCATGGCTGGGTTCCACTAATCATGACACATTGCAACAGCAACCAAAGGAAGTGAGTTTTAGCTGTATAATGTTGATGGGGGTTTTTCTGTGGAACTGACAGGTTGCTGTAGGAGTATGGGTACGAGAGAAGGATGGGTGAGTTTTGTGTAGCATATAGGTTTCTTATTATTACAAAAAAAACATGGTGATTGTATCTTTTCCTTATAATTATATCTGTAAATAAACTAAAGAGGAGTCATCATACATGGAAGAAATTATTCTTCCAGCCATTTTATCCAAATGTTTTACAGACCTTTAGAGCCATAATTCTGAATTCAGCAAGTTAAGCAGGACTAGGTAACAGCATGCTTTGTCATGTGTTAAATAATTGCTACCTGGATAGCTATTAAGTCAATAACATGAAGAATATATCAGGAAGATTATTTCAGGTTTGTCCTTGATATGAGGATCAAAGTTTATGTTCATTGTACAAATGAGTCATTGCAAGAATGAAGAGAGCAGTAAAGGGTATCTCTACTTTAGTTAAGTGTTTGTTTAAGTTAAGTTGTTATATGAGGATTTTTTTTGATCGTAAAATTAGTTTTGGCGTCTGAGGAGAAGGAAATAAAAGTAAACAGTAGGCAAATAAATCCTTTTAGCATTTGAATCAGTGAAGAAGAAATGAAAAGAAAGACCCTCCACAGTGTTTCCATCGTAGCCCTAATGCCCAAAATTTCTTTCTGTATCTTGGATGATTTTTGATAGCTTTCACCTTTGAAATGCCTTTATTTAAAACAACATAGACTTCTCTTTTAAGTATTGTTTTAGTGACCATAATCTTCCCTGGTATTGAGGTCAGGCTGACAGGTCTGTAGTTCCCAGGATCCTCCTTTCAGCCCTTCTTGTAGATGAGCATCGCATTGGTAAGCCTCCAGTTGTCTGGAACTTCCCCTGTTAACTAGGACTAATGGTGGAGAGTAGCTTGGCAAGCTCCTCTGCCAGCCCCCCTTAGTACTCACAGGCAGATCTTATCTGGTCCCATAGACTTGTGGGTATCCAGGTGGCATAGCAGGTCATTAACCACTTCCTTCTGGATTATAAGGGGATTATTCTGATCTCCATCTCTGTCTTCCAGTTCAGGGGACTTAATACCCTGAGGATAACTGGTCTGACTATTAAAGACTGAGGTAAAGAAGGTATTAAGTACCTCAGCCTTTTCTTCATCCTTGGTGGCAATATTCCCATTCATATCCAGTAAGGGATGGAGATTCTCCTTGGCTCTTTTTGTTGTTAATACATTTGTATATCCTGGACCCCTTTGCCCTTCAGGACCGTCTCTCAGGGGACTCTCTCAACCAGTGACCTGAATAGGCCAAAGTCTGCCCTCCAGAAGTCTGTGGTAGTGGTTTTGCTGACCCTTCTCCTTACTTTACCAAGAATTGAGAACACTTACCATTTCATGGTTTGTAAGCCCAAAATGGTCTCCGATCACCACATCAACCACAGTCCCTCTCTGTTAGCAAATAGCAGGTCTATGGAGGCACCTTTCTGGTGGGCTGACTTACCAGCTGAGTCAGGAAGTTCTCTTCCACACAGGAGAACGCTACCTGTGCACCTGAGCCTTCAATCAATTGCCCCAGTGCCCTGAAGTCCTTTTTAATTGTTTTTGGACTTCTCTCTGTAATCTCATCACTACCAATGTGGATAACCAGTAGTAGGTAATAATCAGAGTAATGAACCAGACCAGAGAGTTTCCTAGTACCACCTGTAACCCGGGCCCCAGCGAGACAGCACTTCCCTATGCTATGGATCTGGTCAGCATAAGGGGCCCTCTGGAATTACCTACCAAAATTACCCTCCTTTTCTTCTTAATAGAAGTAGTCCTAAGGTGGGGGGGGGGGTGACTGACTCACCTTGGGTGTCTACCTGGATGGACCTTCATCTCCACCATCGTTTGTTTGGCCCTCAAGTTCCAAAGCCCCATACCTGTTGTGCAATGACAACTAGGAAGGTGGGGGAAGCTGGGAGAGGATTCACTTGCCCCACCAAGGAAGGACCTGTTTCCATTCCCCACCACCTCTTAGGTCCCTTCCTTCTGTCCAGTGGCAAGAGGGTAGGGGATCCTCTGCTGCTTGCAGATCCTTTATTTGTTGCCTTTTCCGCAGGGTGTGGCTCCACCAATCAATCCCTCTCCCACACTTGCTGATACTCCTTAACCTTTCCCATTGCTTTTCCGACGCTGCCACCCAGCTGAGCAGATCGCTCACCTGGTCACACCTCACACAGGTGGTGTCCCTGACATCCTCTGGTACAAGTGCCAGGCTCAGGCACTCCCAGCAGCTGGACACCTGCATAGCCACGTGTTTGTGTGGGAGCTTCATCTGGGTCCCCACATTCCTTCTGGCAATTGCTTTTGGCCAAGTGGTGACCATGGCGGGGTCCTCTTCTGGGGGGGAGATGATCACTAGTTGAGTTCACCTC
Organism: Todiramphus chloris collaris; assembly: GCA_025345505.1. Lineage (NCBI taxonomy): Eukaryota > Metazoa > Chordata > Aves > Coraciiformes > Alcedinidae > Todiramphus > Todiramphus chloris. Next base: position 26,793,187 of record JANVCC010000010.1, on the reverse strand, counting down.
TCAGCCAGGGGGGAACCAGTTACCATGAACTAGACTTACCTCTTGCACTGGCAGAGCCCTCAGCGTCCTGATCGTGTGTGCTTCTTCACAAACTGTAACGGCCCAGGAAATTCCCCCTCGCTGCTTGTTTGCTTGGCTCCCTCAGGGCTTCTTTTAGGTAGGGAGGATATGATCCCGGCCAGTGACCTTGTTGTGTTGATGCCTTGTTTGGATCTGCTGCTGGTGGTGCTGGCTCTGCCTGGGCCACCTCAGCAGCTCACCCACGATCTGCCAGCCCCCAGCACAGGCATGATGCTTTCCCAGCTTCCAAAAGCCCCCAAATAGCTCCTTGCCCACTCTTTTTACCTCAATTGCTGTTACCCAGCGTGGACTTCCCTGCACTGGAGCTGGTCTCCTTGGTGAGTGACCATTGCAATGTTTGCGCCACGTTTAGATCTGCTGCTGGTAAAAGATGCAAAATAGTAAAAAACCTCAATTCCTCCAACATGGAGGAACTCTGAGAACTCTTGGCTTCTTTATCTTTTTTCTCATATTAAATGAAAATCTGAAAAGAGATTGTACCTGAAAAAATTTAACACTATCTCCATGACAACCAGCTAATTAATCGCTATTGGTCTGACTTCGGTCCTCTGCGGTGAACTGATACTCCCCAGCTTTATTTCATATATCTTCTGGGTTTCCTATGAAGGTCATTTATTTAGCAATAGTATTTCTATGGGAAAATCAACCTTTTAATACAAGTAACAACTTTCTTTAAAAGCAGCTTAATCTTATGTGTGGTTTCCTCTCAGTTTTGCTTCCTGCACAGCAGTTGGGAGTTTTTGTGGTTGATTTTTTGTTTTTCTTTTCCCTTCTTGCTTTTCCTGATATTTCCATTTTTTCCTTTGGACATAAGCATTCATTATGTATATTATGTCTGTGACCACATTGAAGTACAGGTATTCCCAAGCTAAGTTTGGATCTAAGTAGTGCAATAAGTAGGAGAAATCAATCCCCAGCAGTGTGATGTTTAGAGTGAGCTAAGAGTTCAGGTCATTACTTTTCTTCTTGGGACAGATTTTCAGGTCTGAGCCTCTTTCGCTTCATTGCTGTAAGTGTTTGTGCTTGCTCATGTAAAGTCACCACTACGTTATCGTGCAGTCAAGGATTCTGTAATGTTAGTACTTTGAATCAATCAAGATACTTGCCTTGGTTACTGCACCATTTTTGACATTTGTAAATATGTTTAGGAGGCCTGGTATTTGTATTACTGTTGCAAGTAATTGCAAGTTTTCCCCTATGATAACAATCTCCAGCCTGTGAACTATAAGAACATGATGTCTGTAGATAGTCAGACCAATTGCCAATGTATCAATATTCCAGCTTTCCTATGGGCCTCTCATAGCAGCATACCTGTGATAGACTGTAGGGACAAGGAAAGGATGAGATGATGCAGGATATTTTCCCCAGAACATTTTCCCAGAAATCTTCACTAGTCTGTGGCTTAAAAGAGTTGAAGGCTTGCAAGCAGTAAAAAGAAATATGAAATCTGAGGCTAGGAAAGAGCAATAATTCTCTATCCTGAACATGTATTGTATTTTTAAGTTTTCATTTTCTTTCTGGATGACTGTTCACTGCCTCTTACAAACTTAATGTGTTTATACGTAGCAAGATAACATGTATAAATTTGTATTAGGGGAGGAAAGTGAAAACAACTGAGTATATCCCTCACTTCTACAGTCACCTTTTCACTGGCACATATTTAATTTCAGTCTTTGTGTTTTTCTCTCCTGTCATGGATATATTAAGTGTTTGAAGTAATTCCACATATATACTCTCTGGGTGCCATATTTTTTTCAGACAATTTGTGAGACACCTCAATTATCTCATATAATTTAGTAATAGCGATAATATTGATCTTCAGGTGTAGGTATGAACTCTGTTGAAGATTAAAGTAGCAGACTAAAAGGCTTGCCAAGAAATTTGTATAGAAAAGCAACAGAAAAATCTGTGTTTTAACTGAATGGTTTATATATTGTTGAAAGTACAGAGATACCTAGAACCTGCTGTTATGCTGGTTTTGAGGTGTGCACAAAAATATAAAGGAAGCAAAAATGTTTTTGCAACTTCCTTATTTTCCTTCATAACTAGCAAGCCAACTGTGGATGTTTAGTACTTGGGATTTGCATGAAGGGAAGTGGGGAAAGGAAACTTGCAGCAAAACCAATACTGAACTGGAGACAACTTAGGCTGCAAAAGTGACCTTGTAGATAGGAAATACGTTCTTTATGGTGTTAGATTACATCTATTCCGAATCACTGTCTTTCAGCTACTTATTTGACAGTGTGATATGTTTAGAATAACATATTAATTTAAAAAAAAAATATTTTTCCCCTTTTTTTAATCTCTTGTTTTGTTTTTGTTTGTTTTGTTTGTTTGTTTTGTTTGTTCCTACATGACATGCTACTGACCTGGTACGTATGAAGATTGCTGTGTTCACTGTATCCTGGCTTGCTTGTTCTGTGAATTTCTCACCCTCTGTAACATAGTTCTGGGACAAGCATCCTGTGGCATCTGCACATCGGAGGCCTGCTGCTGTTGCTGTGGGGACGAGATGGGGGATGACTGTAACTGCCCGTGTGATATGGACTGTGGCATAATGGACGCTTGTTGTGAATCTTCAGATTGCTTGGAGATCTGCATGGAATGCTGTGGGATCTGCTTCCCATCATGAAATATTTATCTCTTTTTATTTTATTCTCTATAAAACTGGAGAGCTTTTCTTTAAATACATTTGAAGAGGGACAAGGTAAGATTTTCACACGACCAGCTGGTATTGCACTGTTAATTCCCTACATATAAATATTGTTTTTTAAAGCAATCCTCAAATCTGTATTCTAACACAAATTGTATAGTTTTGTATGTGAAACTCAAGCTACATTCCATCTTCCTTTTGGCTTTTCAAATGGAAGACTTTATTGGAATCCAATTATAAGCCTGATACCACAGGCTGTATGAGGGCAAAATTGCCATCTGAATTGAGTAATAAGTTTTGGTACAGAGAAGAGACTACAGGACAAAGCCTTAAGTATTTGCCTTTACCTACTTTAAACTCTGAAGTGCCTCTGTGCATAACATGCCTTTTCAGGCTGGCATTCTGAAAAGCAAAATGTCTTTATTCCAGTCTCTTTGGGTTGAAAGCAATTTTACTGTGTAATTTTATACTTCATTCAAAAGTTCAGGAATCTAGTGTTAGTTTTGGTACAGAGGTCACATTGCAATATTTCTTTTTGTTTTAAATATCTCATTGGTTTGAGAGAGATTCCTGGTATTTTCCATTGTCAATATTGATGCTATGGGAAGATTTGGCAAAATAAAGCTAATTTAAGTTTTTTCCATGGACTAGATTACCGAGATTTCATTGTTATCAATCAAGACAGAATAGAGAACTTACATTTTACTAATATTACTTGAAATGCTTCTTTTTGGAAAGAGACTTTTGAAATCTGTGTAGACATGAAATATATTAGACTAACAGACTAATAGACTAACAAATCTTCTACATTTGTCTATAAAGGGGACATTATCTGAAGTTAACTCAAGAATCTAAACCTGTACAGTTAGTGGCCCTGTCAGTGTTTGTGGCTTTAGAGCTAGTGTCATGTAAAATAGTATTTATTTCTTCACTGTGTGGGAAAAATCCACAGAGGACTTAACAGGGTATAAAAACCAAATTAAAAACTGTCTTGATCAAGGAATTCTGTCTTTTAATGAAAAAAGCAAAAGTGTTTATTCTTAAATGCATTTTAAGTGTTATCTTTAAATAACTGTATATAAAAAATGGCATTTAAAAAATGTATAATACCCTACAAAAATAAAAGGATTTGAATTTTTAAAGTTTGAAAAATACAGTTAGTATTCAGTGGGTAATTTTCTTCTATTATGCCATTAAGATTTTTAGAGAAATATCTCTGTTTGTCATTGTAATTGTGAAATGGCTTGGTCCAACACATTAAGAGGTTTATGTCATTCCCATATTTAGGGAATAATGGTACCCATTTTCTTTACTGTCTGCTAGTTTCTCCCTTCAATATCTGTAGCTCATTAACTTTTCTCTGTAAATCACCCACACATCTTGATCTCACATGCTTAAACTTTCCTATCTACACTCTAGATTTCCTGTTTGTAGATTGTTGGATCTCATAAATTTAGGCCTTGCTACAACAGTCATCAATAGCCAATAGCATATTTCCGTTGAGTGACCATAAATGTCTCTTTCCGCTGTAGAGAATTCAGTTTATGCAAATGTGACAAGCTAAAGATCACAGGAGTGTGAAGCTAAGTCAACAAATGGTCTGGTATTAACGAAAGCTTCTTCCTGTGAACACTGACTAGTAGTGCCTACTACTGCAAGTTATCACTGAAGGTAACAGTCAAATCCTCAACTATACTAGGGAGCTGAGAGGTGTTCATTTTGCCTTAACATCTGCAATATTGTGGTGTATTCTGATGCAATGCAGACTTACTCAGAGAGTTTCTTATCTGTTTTTTGATATGTTACTACAAGAACTGATTCTTACCATGGTGGGGGTTTTTTTATATATATATATTGGGCCAGATTCAGATCTGTGTTGCATAAACTAAGTGCATTTCCATTAATATCAGAATTTTCCATTGGTTTAGCTCCAGTTAGAGAGCACAAAGATATTATGGTAATAGGCAGGCTAATAAGGAATCATATGGTTAAACTGATAAATTCCCTGAGCTCAGAATCAGGCCCATGGGGCTCAATTATGACTCCTAAAAGTCTGAACCACATTGGGAAGGGGGAAGAGGTGCCTTGGATGAGTGGCAGTGCCTGGAGGCATTTTGCCTTTGTAAGGCATAATGCCTCTGGGGAATGTGGGGGCATCACAGTGAGCACTGGGACTTGATGCACCTTGAAAAAGTCTAGACAGTGCTTCACCCATTTTAGGTCTGTGGTTGACACCGTGGTGGTGGGGACGTGCTCTCTGGGGCTAGGCAGCAACTGTCCTTGTGCCCTGGTCACAGAGAGGTGAATTATGGCTGCTTTGTATTTGACTGTACTTCTCGGGATGGCGAAGAGGACTTCCAGTCTTCTGTCTTACCCCAGTGTCCATGCCATGGCAGAGTAGTTCTGGTTTTGTGCTTGGGAACTGCACAATTGTATATCAAGCTTTTAGCAAATACTGGATATTAGTAAAAATTACTTTTATGACAGAATGATGATATAGTTTTTTAACAAAGAAAATACCTATTGAGGGAGTCCTTTTTCTGTGTAAAAGTTTCTCTATGCAGTCTGTTCTGCAAAGACCCATATTTCTATTTGCAGGAACTCAGAGAGGTGTTCTTGATTTATTAAAATTATGAAAACCTGGGAAATGTATTTACCATTAAACTTTGTTCATGCATCTATGTATGTGTACAGACTCTCACACACAAGCACACACACATATGCAGATATACTATTACTTTTCCCACTTCATTTGTGAAATATTAGGAAGTGAAAATAGTGTTTATTAACCGTCATAGTGATTATAAGTATCAAAGTATTACAGATGATTGAAAAAAAAAATTGAAATCGTGTGATTTGTTTGACATTTAAATGTAATCTGCTACTGTTTGTCGTAGAGATATTAGCACTTTTGTAAAACGTATTATTGTAGCAGAAAATATTAGTATGTAGTTTAAGGAATTCCTTTCTATATTTATATTCTTAAATTCTGTTTTGTATTTTTCACTCTATAGGCAGTATTGTAAGCACCTTGTGTAATTAAAACAAGCAGAATTAGGAGAAGTCAAATGTGAAAATATAGTTTAAATAAAATGAAATATCAGAAGTTAACTATTTTATAACAGTTGTGAACTTGTACAGTGCTTCAGTATACAGTTCTGCAAACTGACCTATTTGAACAAATGACAACTTGCTATTTGTATTTTATATCAACTGGATGTGCTATTCTCAAACACTATTTTGAAATAAAGATCTTTATTTTGAAACTTTGGGATATCTTCTTCTTCTAGTCTTACCCTGTTACTCTTCTGAATGATGATTTAATGTTTTATTTGTGATATTTATTTATTTATTCATTTTTCCTGTTATAACACTTCCTGAAGTCTTTGGTCTTTGGGTGATTTGCACAGAGCCTGAACCAGTGTTTTACAGGTGGAGCTAAACCAACTCAGTTGTTAGAAGCTGTACTAACATGAATATCTATCAGTAAAAAAAAATCATTGTTAAGAGGGCAAATTAATTCCTTAGTGAAGTTGTGTTAATGAGGTGAAACTCCAGTAATGATTAAATTTCATCAAAATGAAAATTATTTTAATATATCTGCAGCAACAATCTTCAGTTTACTGAAAAGAAGCTGAACAAGAGTTTAGTTGGTTCATAGTATCACATTAGACTTATTAAAGTCTAATGGCCTATGTGGCCTATGAAATGAAGACTCTCACACAGTACCACTATTTTAAAGAAGGTATGTTTTTAAAATCCATTAGTTTAAATACAGATGGAGTAGATGGTTTCAGCTGTGGTTTAAGCATAGATTTATATTTTTTTCATGTTGTCTTAAGCAGAGTGAACCTGCTTATGCTACTTTAAAGCTGCAGAAACTGCATGTCTACAGTCTTTTGCAATAATTTTTCTATGTTTGTTTCCTAATAAACATAGACGATTCTAATTTCTTGGATGTTCTACCATGTCTGTGTATATGTGGGCCCTTAGAAGATCTAAGAAATTCTGCTATGTCTCTTGGGAATTTCGGAGGTAAGATGTTAAAACTGACAAATTGTGCTTCAGTGTGTAACATGAGGTCTTGCCATTGAGACTGTGTGCCAAAACAATTTTTTGTGTAAGAGAAGTAATAAATGCATAGACAAATAGCACCATGCAAGAATTGTAGGTGTTCTATCCAGTATTCATAATACATAATATTTCTAGAAAAAAATTGGCTTCTGTGAAGAATGATCAGGAACATTTGGGAGCTTTTTGATTGACTAATGACTCTATTTCAGCCATAGTACTCATGTTAAGAACTGGTTGTTGAGTTTGGTGAATCATTGTTTTTATAATCTTCGAAATGAGAAAATTTTCTAAGCTGTTCAAACATTTTTTTTAAAAATACCTTAATGATTGCAATTTTTTATTATGTAATTGGAAAGCAATGACAATTATATTGATGTATTTCCATAGTAAAGCTCCTTTTGTCATCAGTCTTGTAATTTTCTGAAAGGCAACAGATATTTTACACAATGGATCATAACACAAATCACATACATGAAATCTTAGCCTTGGTCCCAAAATTAAATTAAAGATTATAAAAATATCTTTCCAGTATCTTTTCTCTGTCCCTCTCTCTGTCTATATGTGAGTGTGTACACCATGTGTTGGAAGACTTCAGGTCGTGTTTATGGTGACAGTAGTAGCTCTGGAATCCTACAGCCATTAATCTTATTTTTTACCTACCTTAGACTCATAGAATCATAGAATGGTAGGCGTTGGAAGGCACCTCTGGAGATCAAGTCCAACCCCCCTGCCAGTGCAGGAACACCTAGGGCATGACACACAGGAACACACAGAACTCTAGAGAAGGAGACTCCATGACCTATCTTGGCAGCCTGTTCCAGTGCTCTGTTACTCTCACAGTAAAGAAGCTTTTCCTCATGTTGAGGTGGAACTTCCTGTGTTTCACCTTGCTACCATTACCTCTTGTCCTATCACAGGGCACCACTGAAAAGATACTGGACCCTTCTACTTGGCACCCACCCTTCAGATATTTGTAAACATTAATCAGATTCCCTCTGAGTCTTCTCTTTTCCAGTCTAAACAGCCCCACAGGTGTGAACCTTTCCTCGTAAGAGAGGAAAATACCTTCTAATGCTTCTGCCAGTTCTTACCACTTCCAAAGAGAACAGGGGGGCTTTAACTCAGTTTTAGCATCAGGATATTAAAGAAATTCAATAAAAATAATACCCTGCACCCACTTCCATGCTGCACTTATTCACTGTGTTCTGTATACTTGAATGTGAAGTTGACAGCTTGTACAAAATTCAACCTCCTTATAAGCACTTGCTTATGCTACTTACAAGTGATTTGATGTTGGGGACATAAAAAGATGGCCTTTCTCTTCTTTAGAAGTCTTTGATATGATGGGCTATTTCTGCTGTAGTTGGAAAGAGAGAAATTTCCCTGAATTACCGTTCTGCCAAACAGGCAGATTTTGATTAGGTCTTAATCTCTATATGATGTTGATCTTACTCTCTGTATGGTTTTTAGTATATCAGTTCACCGTACTTAAAATTTAATTTAATAAAACACTACATACAATCCTGTTTGCCTCTTTTATGTGTGTATATTATAGCAATTGTTAGTACATGGCATTTCAATACTCATATAAATGGGATATTAGATGAAAGATTGTATAATATCTTGTATACCTTTAATAGTATCTTACTAATTTTTATTCTGATACGCATATGCTATTTTAAGTGACGAAATACTCCACTATAATTGATGCTCTTTATATCATCTCAGTAGGGTACCTAATTGGTGCCCAAGCACTATACAATTCCTCTTCAATCAGTGGTGTACGCTTTTGCAATTTGTCTCATCTCCAAGTTACACAAAGTGACCACAGTGTGAATACACTGTACATCAACTTGTATGTGTTTCACATTGTAGTCTTTTTCCACAGTGCCTACCTTTATTTCTTTAGTTTTATCACAAGGTTGTTTGTTTTGGATTTTCGGGGTTTTTTTTCAAAGGGCTTTTATTATGGAGGACTTATTTCTTAATTTTTTCTATGTTCACTGTTACATGCAACTCCTAGTCGAACAGACTTGTGGAAGTGGTGTCTTAGGAACTTTGGAATATATCAAAGTAATTGTAGCTCAACAGTGCTGTATGAGAATAAGACCAGTACATTAGTTTAAAATTAATACATTTTACAGTGCCATATAAACACTAGATTTTAGATTCTGTGCTACTTTCAGTTGCTGAAGACTAGTAAAAACAAGCTGGGAAATAGAATTGTTAAAAACATGGGTTTGCTTTCCTCCCTAGGAAATGCAGCTCCATTTGTCTGTTTCTTCATGTGAGGGGGAGACACCTTGATTACATATTTAATGTAGACTAACAGCAGTGGTTTAGAATCCACAATAACTTCAAGGTCATTATAAGTAGCATGTGAAGGATAAAGGGAAACGTGGTGCAAGGATTCCACTACTGTTGACAACTGCTGTCTCTGCATCAGTAATCTGCTTTGCAACCTTTGTGAGGTTAAGTTTAAGAAAAATAAGGTATCCATGACTGAATTTTTATATTCAGTCTTGTTTCTTTAGAAAGAATGATTAGGCATATTTACACAATTACATTTTAGTAAACAATTATGCCAGCATAACTGTAACACATATTCTGGTAAAAGTACATTAAACAGCAATCCAAAAGCAATTTAGCTGCTGAAGGCATTATTTTCTAACTAATTATTCACAAATTAATGAATAAAATTAAATTCCAATCACTAAAAAAATGAAGCAATGGTGAGAATCAGAACTACAGATTAGTTAAAGCTATGCAATGCATAACAGAATTAAAGCTTTCTTTTATTCAAATTCAATGCTTAAAAAAGAACAAATCCATCATCTTGAAATTTGACTTGTAGCTTGACATTAAAAATAATATGAGTAGAATTTTCAGTGGGGTAAGCACAAAACTAGTTCAAGTAGTGTCACTCTCAATTAATGTACTCAGGTGGTGTGCCCATTAAAATTCCCACTTGTGGGTTCAGCTCTCTATGCAAATGGGGTCATTACCTGGAGAATTTAATTGGGTATGACATTGGGAGTAGGAATTTTCCTTTCAAAATAAACCTACTTGCACACATTTTCACTAGAAATTTGATTGTTACATATACTTCATATTGTTTGGCTCTATAAATATTTACCAAAATTGAGAATGTCTTCACTTATTTATTTTTTTACAGGTGATTCATAATGCATCAAAATGATTTTTAAATTGTTCCATGTATTGCATATGCAAATCTTGTTACAGAAACCTGTGGTGCAAATGTATTTTTTTCTGTTAAAATGATATTTTTGCATGTTTCGCATACTTTTAAAATTGATATTAATTTTTATAGCATCTGAAAGAACATGTAAGTAAAAAAGGGCTGTATCATACTGAACTTGTATCTCACACATTGTTTAGAAAGGACAAAAATACACTGTTTCTGAGTAATATTACCTTCCAACTTGTGCTGGAAATTACTTTGCAGAATCTTTAAGTAAGGCTAATATTGAAAGTTATTAATTCCAAAATGCACACACAAATTTTGTGGAAACACAGAAGTAGATGGTTGGAAGGAACTTCTGGAGAACTTGTAGTTCAGCACTCCGAGCTTAAACAGTGTCTAAAAACATGTTCCTGAAAACCTCTGATGACTGCAATTGTGGGCATGCTAGAGATAGGCAGCACTACTGCTACAGTAGTCTTACATATAGAAAGCTTTTTTTCTAACATCCCATTTAATCTTATTTTCATTTCTGCAAGTAAGACTAATGTATCCATGTTCTATTCCCAGTGGATGTGTAGAACAATCACCATTCTCTTGTCATAACCTTTCATATATTAACCTTTCATATAGTTTGTGTACTCCTGCCTAGTTTTCTCTTACCTAGTCCAAAGAAATTCAGTCTGGTTTCTTCAACCTGTCTTCTTCAGTACAGCATTCATTTCAGGCATTACAGACTGTATGAGCTACGCTTCTTATTTCAAAGTATCACAAGACTGAGGGAACAACTTGTGAAGGGACTTTCTCTACTATTGAGAAACATAGGTGTTGAATGGTGTATTGAGGTGAGAAATATATTGATGTCTAGAACATGCATAGATTTCTGTGCAAAGAAAGTTGACAACATTTCAGTTGCACCTTAACTTCTAACTTTTTTAAAGGAAACTGTCCCTAGTATCAACATTATGATCTTCTACATAAACACCTGAAAGATTTTCATAGGATTTGTAGATCACTTTTAAAACTTTCAGGGTGAAGACCTGCAAGTGTTGTCTTAGCAAGCAAAGAGAGAAAATGAATCTATCATGTCATTAAAATTTATCTTCACTTGTTACTTCTGTATTTTTTCCCTATCTCAGGTTCCTACCTTTTCTGTTCATCACTCTGTTTACATCCAGCATCCTCTGTGTTTTCCCTAAAGCATTCTCTCCATTCATATTGGTTTTGTTTGCTTCTTTGATGCCTGATATGTATTTATCTATGAGAATAAAACCCAAACCTGCTATTGAAGAGTGGTGTTTTGCTTATTAAATTTACCTGCAACTTTGTGGTAGGCTTACAATATGGTCTTAAGAGCTTAACAAGAGGGGTTTTCACATAAATAAACTGCATTTCAGAAGATTGATTCTACCTTGCTACTTTTCATGTTTAAACATGGTGATTAGAATTTGGGCAAAATGATTAGAATTTGGGCAAAACTAATTTTATTCTTAGGGAGAATCATTGGAAGTTTGATGTAGAAGTAATGACAAATAAGATTACGGTAAAGTACTAATGCATGTCAATGTAGTTTTATGGGAGATACTTCTCAATTATTATTCATTAATGAAAATACATGTTTTGCCGATAAAAATAATCGTATTGTATACTTGAGTTCTTAACACATTTGATTTAGGATTTACATGACATCCTGGTTTGTAAGATTATCCTTTAATATGTGCAGATGGTGTAGACTGAAACCAAGTAACTGATGGGTCTCAAACAGTAGTTGTCAAATTAAATCATTGTTAGAAGGGTAATTTTAGAAAGTTTCTGCAAAATTTAGTACTGTGCCTGCCACTGTCCAACATTTTCATCAGTGATTTGGAAGGATTTATAGCAGAATTTGTAGATGAATCAGTAAATTAAATATGTACTTTGTTACAAGGTGCTTGTTTAGAACAATCTGGACCTGGTAGAATGGACCTCTTCTGAGAAAACATTTTTCCATACTATGAAAGGGAAAGGAAATACTTAGTATTTACTTCATAGAAAAAGTATTAATTTTAAATACTTTGAAAAGACTTGAGGGTCATGATGAAGAAGGTACCGAACAATGGTTTTCAGTTAAAATGCTGTGGCCTTTCATAGTGACCTTTTGATTTTTAAATGTGTAATGAAGTGAGTGGAAGCAGGAAAGAGTGTGCACTTAGGAAACTGGTTTCAGAACACTGCTTTCTGACCTTCATGTTTTGAAAAACAGAAATAGTCCAAAAGAAAGGCACAGAAATTACTTACAGACTTAAAATTGCTTTAAAAAGAGAGAATTGCAGAGCTTATTCCACTGTTTATCCAGCAGAAGACTGAGACATCAATTCATCACACTGTACCGGTATCTACACAGGGACAAATTACTGTGTTGTGAAGCTTTTCTTATTCCACCTGAGAAATTCAGAAAGAGCTAAAATCTGAAGCCAAACAAAAACTGACGTAAAATTTCTTACCTGAATGTAACTGTGAAGATAGGAATGAATAGAAAAAACTACCAAACCCAGTGTTTGGTTACCCACTTTCTGATAGTCTTAGCTCACAACTGAATGCTTTTCTGAAAGATTTGTTTACCTTCAAAAGGCTCTGTGCATGCATATACAGAAATATATAAAGCTTATGCAGAGTAAATTTATATATAAAATCAATAAACATGGAACTGGATGGAATTTTATATCCTTTCATATTAGAGAGGTTAGATGACGTAGTGCAGTAATATCTCATGGATTTTTTGTCTAGTGGCAGTTATAGATTATTTTAAACATTTGAATGGGGTTCACAGAATTCTTAATTCTTTCAAACATTAAGAAGAATAGAAGGAAATTATTTTCCATAAAACTTTCACTGGTATAAGTCTATATATTCTAGATGTATAAGAAAATTAACAATATTCTGTACTGTTTATCACCTGTATTCAGAGAGATTATATAATGAGGAACTGACATTTTCTGACCTGTGCTCTGCAAGTAAGATAGGTGCATCAGATAAAGCAGGGACAGGGCTCCTGGGTCTACAAGGTGGATTGCTCCTTGACTGTCTTTCCTTAACAGGTTCTACAACATCTGTTTGGATTGGGGCTTTATTTGGTGGGGCTTCTCTCTCTTTCTCTCTTTCTCTCTTTCTCTCTTTCTCTCTTTCTCTCT
>JANVCC010000010.1:26599339-26779997 GCA_025345505.1 Todiramphus chloris collaris | reverse complement strand
CTTTCTCTCTTTCTCTCTTTCTCTCTTTCTCTCTTTCTCTCTTTCTCCTCTCTTTCTCTCTTTCTCCCCTCTCTCTCCTCTTCCTTTCTTTCTGCTTTTCTTTCCTTACCTTTACTCATGGGAGGGTGGAAAGTACCATTCTAATCTATTGAAATGGACTTAAAATTGTGCTTTTTTCTCTAGTGCAGGATCTCCACAACACAAAGGTGTATGTCCTATCTCACAGTAGCTGTCTGGGATAACATGACTGTAACAGATGTTTCCTGTACCAACATTCAAATATACTGAATGTAGGTTATAGTTCTGGACTAATAATTCAAATAAAGATTAATTTCTATTGCAAAAATGTAAAACACATTAAATGTTAATTTCAAGGGCAAAGCTAAATTGAAGTCCCTAAGAAAATACTTTAAATTAGATGAATTACCTGTAAAACAAACATAACAGATAAAAAGTGAATTTACTTAATATAAAAAAGTTAATAAAATGGGCTGTGGAAGGAAGATGAGCAGCAGTGTTAAGATAAATAGTCCACTCACACCGAAATAAAGCATGAAAGTTCATCCTTGATATAGAAGTTTATGGAAAATTTACAAGACAAAATGCATTCCAGTGTATTAAACAAAGGACCACTGGGATTTATGTGTTGTAAGCTGTCAGTAGGCTCATCATAACCATTACAAATCTCCTCTGAAATGTTAAAAGAGCAAAAATACAGAGCTAGAAGGTCCAATTCCTCTGGGCAGGAGAAAAGAAGTGGGTACTGCCTTTTTCTGTACGCTTTCCTTCCACATGTTGCAATGCAGGAAATTATAGAGCAGGTGGAAAGGTCAGGCATGTGTAGACACTTTACTGGGTATTTCACTTCCCTGCTCCTTAGTTAGAGGTTAATATAATGCTTTGTTACATCGATTCAGCAATAGTTTTGCATTCCCCTACTCCAGGAGAGATTTAACTTACAGACTATATCATTAGGTTTATTTATTTATTTATTTCCCTCAGGCTACTTCCTCAGTTCTGTGGCATTCTTGAGGGAGTCAAATGATAAAATGAAAATTGACCCCTGTGGAAACCATAAGTAGTTTGTTAGCGTATTGTGAGACATACGGGGATTTCTCCAATGACAGAAATGAATTTTCCCCTTTTCTTAACCTGGTTTCCAGAGAGAAAAGGGCTTAGTAATCCACCATGATGTATATGCTTGCATCTGTATTTGTCCATTTTCTTAGACTCTAATAACTTTTAGGCTTGCTGGTCCCATTTAAACCAAGTGAAAAATGAAATCAATTTAAAAAAACCCAACAAATTAACAAAGAAGAGTGGGCCTATTCTTACCCCACTGAGGGGGCAATTGCAGAATTTCCTCAGCTCTTACAAGCTGTCAGAGCATCCACAGAAGAGTAACTTACTAAATATGTTTAACTGTGGAAGAACCTACAGCTGAAATTCATGTGTTTTTAAATGCAAGAGAATCAAGCTGAGACTGAAATCACACAAATGAAAATTAATTCTGCAAGTCATGGAACAAATTGTTTTGTGTGATTTAAGCTTGAAGTCCTTAAATATGAATGGTTTAAATTGCATTCAAAGTTAATCCTACTTCTTTATTCTTATTTTGTAATGTCTGCTTTTGGAAAACTTACGGTATTTCTCTTTAATCATTCCATTTTTTACCCCACCAAATACCTTTTTAAAATGATTGTTCAAGGGTAACCCTCAGGATAAAAACTAGAAATGACTGAAAAAATTAATTGATAATTGCTAAAAGTCCAAAGGGTTGGGAAAAAAAAAAAAAGTTCTTATTAACACATACACTTGTTTATTTTCTTTTTACCAATAACAACTTTTGACTCAGGACTAAATTTTTTAAAATTTTAATTTCATATAACATAGTGAAGCAGCTTTTTGCTATAAAAATGTTCTAATAAAAAAAAAAGGCATAATTGTGCTCCTAGTTAGCATTAATAAAGTATTATATGTGTAATTTTTACAACTAGAAGTAGCACTGTGGTTGTCACATTTTACTGTACACATAGCTTGATTGTTGCAGAGTAGACATCTGCCAGAAACATTTCAGTTTAGCACGATGAATTTACTGTAACCCTGTCAAAAATCACATAACAATGCCAAAGTATCATTTTGCATATAGGTTGAAAACCAGAAATAAGTGTGTTGAGGAAGGTTTTAGAATTCTCTCAGAATCCAGTCATTACTGGTGTTACGGTCAGGCACATAGGAACTCTGCTGCTCCATGGGGGATTCCCGGGAAGTGAACATTACTTACTTAATCAGGGTAGTGAAAAGCAAGATCATCCTGTTGGCTGTAGGTGCCCTGAGTAGGCTATCAGCACCCCAGCGAGGATGCTGGCGCATGAAGGGAAAGCAATTTGCACACAAGTGTAAAGACTTTTTGAAGCCTTTTGTTAAAACTGAAATGGTAAGGGCACAAATTGTTTGAGATATCTTCTGTGCTGACTGTGTTTCCGATGCTTGATTTTTCACTAATTACGTATGAAACACTGTATGCGGCACTGCTTGGGTTAATTTGCTTGTTAAAGCCTTGTGACTAAATTATTTGGGCCCAATTCTGAGTTCGGATAAAACAATAGAAGACACAATAGAAGGGAAAGCACATGCTGTCTGGAGGCTTAATGGTAATTCTCTAGGATCCTGACATTTCAAGAAATAGTGTATCAGAAAAGGTAAGTACACTTGCATCTTTGATAAAAGATTCTTCAGTGTAGTATGTGGTTTAAATAAATGTAGGATATCTCACTTTTTTCTCAGGTTAGATCTTTTTGTATTTTCAATAGAGGCCAAAGGTGTTCTAGCATATTTCAAATAGAAGATGAGATATGATCCTGGGATGTAACACAAAGAGCACATTTGTATATTTTATAAAACTGTTATTTATGAAAGGGAATTGCAGATGTGCATCTCTATCTGCATAGGCCCACTGTCTGCCTACCTGTATGAATATTACCATACCCTTCAGGTAAATCCTGGAATTAAGGCTATCATATAAATACATAGCCTTCTTTTACGGACTTTTAAAACCATAAACAAGGGAGCTGATTGCTCACATGTAGATATAATTAGTGTAAATTATTATTTCCTGACATTAATATATTAAACAGATGTGCATTGTTTGTTCTAGTATAATTTTCTATTGTTAAGCTGATTTCAAACACTGCATATAAAGGTCTGATGGCAGGATAACAGTCTACTGTGGCATGGGAACTTCTACATTTTCTAATTTGCATTAAAAAACTTCACTGTTGAAACCAATAATAAATGGTGGAACCTGCATCTCACCCTTCCCCTTCTCAGAAATATACCTTGGAGGTCTGGGACGGATGATGCCAGGCAGTTTGATAGGAAAAAAGTGCAAAATAAACCCAAACCAAAACGAAACCAAAACAAAGAGAAAAACCTCAAAAATCTTCTAAGAGATGATAGCCTGGAAAACTGGAAACCATGTTCAAAAGCAGCCAAAGGGAGAATTTCTTTGTTCCTTCAGAGAGCTGTGGTGTTTTAAACTTTGGTATGTTTTAAACTTTCTTTTAAGTATCTACAATCAATGGATTTATCTCTATAAAATGTATTACTATGTGACTGTAAATGTTAATATTTGTACAAGCACATGAGTTCCTTTCTGTACTAAATATTCTTGCTTGGAGTGCTTATGGCTCACATCTTATCCTGCTCCTGTGAATAACCCAATGTCCTGATGGACTGACAAGACACCCTATTCTGCTGCTGCTGAATTAGGACCGATACACGTTGCACACAGTGCTGCCTGACAAATTGAATCAGCTACTCTAAGTGATTTTGCCTGTTTCAGAGTACTGGGAAACTCAAAGGGCATCAAGTCAAATTACACATTGATCGCAGTTTGCCCTGTAGCTTTTGCACACAGAAGGAATCACATACAACACTTAGAAGATTAGTGGAAGAGACTGCATCGGGGGAATATCATCTGGAAGCCTGTAGAAGTTGGACTTCTTTGGATGGTAGTAACATTGCAAGTCTAGTCATTAGGAAAGAGCAAAATTTATGTTGATGTGTGCTTCCCAAATGATGCAGACATAGACTTCATCATCCCTTCTGCATACCCTGTAATTCCCAACTTAACTATACCATAATTAGTGTTTATTTTTCCTTCTCCAAATAAGCAAAATACCAGAATATCACAAATTAGAGTGATGTTTAGTTTTGTTTTAAATAAGAAATGCAAATCCATATGTACTCATTTATCAACTGTTATATATTAGAATATTTTTAACCACAGAGGGAACTGATCTATTACTGTATGATCTACAACTGTCTAGAGTTTGGATGATAGACCAGTAGTCAGGTGGTTGAAAACAGAATTTACATTTTCAAGCTTTTCTTGGGAACCACAGAGGCAAAAAGCTTTCTTAAAAAGCAGTAGCAAAAATCACTTAAAAGAAAAAAGCAGGAAAACAAACATTCTCAGCTGAACTGTTTATTTTAATGGCTGATATTTCAAAGACAATATGAGATACTGTATGGCTTACAATGATATGCCATGCATCCTCACAAAGGCTTGTCTTCATTTCATTAGCAATGCTTGCACAAGCTGAAGCCTCCTCCTTGATATGCTGTTGAGCAAATTTTGCACCAGCTCACAGCATGCCTCTCAAAGGAGATTTGGAAATATTATTAAAATAATATAAATAAGCTGCCGTTTACAGGATCTCAGTTTATTGATCAGTGATTTATGTAGACTAAGATCAGGTCCAGCACAGATGTCTGTGTTTTACCTTTTCTGAATGGCCTAGTCCACTAAATGATCCTGAAGATTTCTGAATTCTCTCTGTTGCCAAGTAGATTTTTTATTTGTTCCATGTTTTCTTGCAGTTAGTTATTAAAAGCACTAACACCATTTTTCTCCACTTCTGTTTCTAAGAAACCAGTCACTTGGTTTCTGTTCTTGGTGTTCTCTCTTGCAGTCTTAGACCTGGTAAACATACTGAGAAAACATGTTCCATCACGTCTATTAACGAAGGTTTACAGTCAATGAAAGGTGACAGCAAATGAAACTGAGGGATTCATATTGTTGTGTATGTACAAACTTAAGGGTTGTTTCCTGATGTATTCTGTGTTTTGGACACATCCTTTACTTCTCTCATGTAATGTTTACTACTCTGTCATGACAAATATTTTGGGCAGAATATACTGCTCCAAACTCTTCCTAATGCAATTTCTGTTTGTTTGCTTGGGCTGAAGGCTTTTTTGTTTGATTGGTTGTTTCAGTGAATTCCTTCCACTGAAGGAAATAAAATATGCATTTTTAGTAGCTTTCCTCACCAGATATGAGGTGCTTTGGGTTCAAGGACTGATAGTCTACTGACTGGACTTAAAAATCTACTGTATCTGTTGTTTAAAGTCAAATATCTCAATAAAATCTTTCCATAAGAAGTGACTTGTTAGCTGGTACTTTTATCAGGTCCCTTCTGCAAATTTTTCCCCAGCTTTCTTGATTTCAAAAATAACAATGATGGTATTTGAGTTTTCTGGGAATTTCTGCACTGCAATGCATGTTGTGAACAGAGTTTTTTTCTAGTTCTGCTTCTGGGCTCCCTCTGATCTTTGTAATGTACAGTGGAGTGCTGTCTTCCCTAGGCACTTCTCTTATCATTCTCTTAACTTGTTCTTCTGTTCCTTGTACAGGGGTATCTTGTGGAGCTATGCAAGGGAATCATTCACAATACTAGCGAAACTGCAGAAAAACATTTATAAAGATTCCACAGAAACAAAGATTTATGAACATTTGTCTTTTTTAAGCTCAAAATGAGGGAAAATGAATATCCCACAAACCTCCGAAAGGCCTTGCACCTTGACCTGCCAAAATAACCCAAATTTTTACCCCTTATACATATACCTTCTTCTGTACAAACTGCTTTGTTTAGGACTATATTAAGGTCATGATGAGTAAACAAAAAAACTATTGGACCAAAGCCAAGCACTTGTCGATGAACATGTGTTTAAAAAAGTTGAACACCCTTTCTTTCCTCCACATCACTGCACACACCTGCAAATCACCGCCCTACATACAAATACACAGCAGGAGTAAATCCCTGTTCTCCCTGGAACAAAAGATATTTCATTTTTGAATAAACATCTGATTGTTGGGTTTTTTTCTCTGTTTTTCAGTTATCGGTACTATGTGAATTGCTGAATGTGATTCTCTTGTTTGAAGTTGTTTGGAGTTTTGCTTACTGCCTCAAATCAGAGTGGTGGATGCTGGAGCTCCCGTGTGCCAGGTGACCTGCCTCCTCATAGGGCTTACAGCATGCATCCTGCAAGCTGGCACCAAGAGAAGACCTGTTGCTTCTTATCTTCTCCCACTTCTGCTTTGTGCATGTACTTGTAAATATTTACTTTTCACGTTACTTTGATTTCTTGTTGTAGCTACTTTGGGCTTGAGGTAGTGTTAATTAGTGAGGAAAGGAAGAGATATTCAGAGAGATTTTCAAAGAGATAATATTTCTTCTTGAAAAGTAACCAGTGCTCATCCTGTAGTGTTTGAATTGTGCTTGCAGACACAAAAAACCTGTGTGCAGAACCAGCTTATACTCCTACACCTCTCTGTCTCCATTGTGTTGTGTTTATATATTAGATTGTCTTAATGTTCTAGGACCAAACTGGTTGATACTTCCAGAAGCATTTTTAACCTGCTACCTGGTGTTTTGTTATGTCTCAAGATGGAGATTTACATTATAGAAGTACTGTAAGAGGCAGCCAAACTAAGAATCCATCAACAACTGGAAACTTGTCCCTGTTGATTTTACTGGTGATTTTAACAGGAATATTGGTGCTACTTTGAAACTAGAGAAATTACAAGATTTGTGGGGCAACGATGTACATCTTTCCCTATCATATGAAAAACACATTTTGCCAACAGATAGTTTAACAGTGATTTTGGGTTTACTTTTCCAAAGTACCTTGGCCGTGCTTTTTTATCTTATTTGTCTTTATATATTTTTCTTTCCCCTTTATAACACTGTGAAGTGATTTGACTGGTCATGACAGTCTCTTGTCTATTTGTACAGAGCTTCTGCACTGATTCTTTTCATCACAGCATGGCTGGTCATCCCTTCTTGCCAGCAGGAGTTAACTGGAACTTGGATACTTTTGCAGTTGAAGGACAAAATTGTTCTTCCTGCAACCTGCATTTCAACAATGACTAAAGAGAAATTTTGTAGTCAACATTAAATAAAAACACATGGTTTCCTGCAGCTGGAGTCTTAATCTTGCATTAGGTTTCCCACAGCCAGTGTTGCAAATGACAGCTTTTAAAAGGTGGTGGTACTGCAACTCTTGGTTTTATAATTGAAAACTCTCAAGTTAAACTTGAGTTTATGCCTACTCATCACAGAATTAGTAAAAGAGAAAGATCTTTTGCAGTTCCTTGCTTTTGGAATTGCTGCTGGGAAATCAGTGGAGCCCAGTCCTGTTATTTTATAGGAGGTTGCAGTTTCTTTTCTGAAGGCAGAAAATCAGTCTAGATTATTTATCAGCGTTGCTTTCCATTTAATTAGACCTTCCATCCCTCTGTCCTTGGATACCTTCCTTTCTGGATGTAGATGAATTCTCTGTTAGTGGAGTTATATAGCTTGTAAAAATTATGCTAATCTTGTTGTTTTAATGGCTGCATGTGTTGGTGTTCACTTCCTACGTTGTTCTTGCGGAAGGTGCCATAATCTTAAATCCTCATCTGAAAATGTTATGAGCCTGTCACTTTTTTTTCCTCTTGACTTACATTTCAAAGAGACCTGCTTCTTTTTATCATCCTGTCTGCCTTCCCATTACAATTTTACATTATGATATTGAAGCAGTCTTTGATCGTTTTGTAGTTTGCGTAGGTTCTTGTGTAATATGTTCACTTGCTTGTCTAGTAGCATGTTCGCTTGCTTGTCTAGAACGCTGCATGTCAGTGAGACAACCTGCACAAGCCTAATCTCATCTGCCTTGGTTTTTTGAATAGCTGGCATATTTTGTCTGATGTGCTATATAAATTGTCTGAGTGTTTGGATGAGCCCTTTTTGATAATTAATGTATTATTCACCAGGGATTTGTGTAAATACATTTCCTCCAACTTTCTCTCCTTTCTTTTTCTGAATAATAAGAATTACATATGCACAGGGTACTGTCACTACATCTTTCTGATTGCTCCCCTACACTGATGTGATTTTACCACAATGATAGAAAATTTGATGTTTGTTATGCTACTGATAGTTAGCATATGCTAGTGAAAATTATTTTACTGTTGTCATGAATAATCACTCTCTTCAGGCACTTGTGTTAAGTTTCAGCATCGCTGTGCAGTGACTGTTAGCTTATAGATCTTTTGAAACAGAAAGTGTGCTTGTTATATTGGCAGAGGTCAATTACACTTAAGTTCTATGTTTCACTGAAATGAAGAAGGCTAACGAGTGAGGAACAAATGTGAGTGGCAGAATCTGTTTATGGGCAAATACCAAGGATTGTCTCCTCATTGCACCTGTTAATGTGAGTTTTGAGGTTGAAGACTGGTAAAGATAAATTCTGATCAGGCAGACTAGTAATTTTGAGACTTCTTTTCTATTGGGAACATGTAAAAAGAATTGATATGTATTGGCATGAATATTCAGAAGGAATTTAAGAGTAATCTAAATAAGAAACAACTTTGCAGGCTTCCAGGAAAATATTTTGGTTTTGTGGCTTTTTTTTTTTTTAACTATTGCTATTTTTTTTTTTCTTTCTTTCTTTTTTTCTTGTTTGTTGATGTTTTTATTATATTTCCTCACAAAAGAAAGAACAGGATTTCTGGCTGCTGTCTAATACTTGAGACTACTGGTGGGAAACAGGGAACAGCCAGCAAAGTTCCTGTAGGGAGAAGAAGGGGAAGAAAAGGGACTTAAACTTTCATTTTGGCTGCATTCTGCATAGCCTGAAAGCCTCAGGGAAACTTCCAAGTGTTAAGGTAGGTAGGCTACAATGTACTGATCCAGTCTGAAGATAACCAAAGCACAGCTGAGGGTGGGGAGTCTTGAAACTGATTAAAAGTAATCACAGCCCTGTGGCCCGAGGCATGCAGAAAACAGAACCATTAATGCTATCCGGGAATCCATATAATGTCCTACATAGCAATTGCCAGTAAAGAGAAGAATAAATTTCTCCAGCACTTCTTCTTGAAGCCAGGGAATTTCTTATTTCTGCCAATGTGGTGAATAAGAGCGTTATCCTGAAGTGTCTTGAGTGTCAGCCCTGATGCTGGTGGGGAGGTGAGATCTCTGCTGCACAGAGTGAGCTTTCTATATCCAAGGGGTGCCTTGACTTTTCATGTTTCTTAATTTACAATCCAATTTATATCCATCTTAATTCATAATCCAATAGAAGCTATACTGAGAGATACCAACATCTTATTTTGTGCTCAATATATTGTAATATATAGAATAACAGTGGGAGGAAATTGCTGAAAAATAATTGCTATGAGATATTTCACTAATGGCTTATACAGAACCTGCTGGGAATACCTCATATACTGTTGATTTCAATAGGAATATTTACTGTAACAAACACAGTAGAGCTCTATTTTTAGTTTAATATAAAGATTTGTGTAAAAAAAGAGATGAATTATATTACTCAGTGATATCTCTTGAATTATCTTAACCATATGTGGTTGTTCTTGAAATTAACCAATTTATTATTTTCTAAAGAGCAGCTGGGGAACAGTTTAATATATAAAATGGAAAGCAATGTAATTACAAACAGAGGGGCACGAGTAATATTATGTAGTCACAGTTTAGAAACAGAACCCTGAGTGTCTTAATATATACCTACATAAATGATTAGTAATGGTTTGCTTCATCAGTTTTCTCAATGGAATATTTTTGCCATAACGCGTTTATTCCACCTGTTGGTAAACCAATAAACCACCTCATTCACATTTCTTGTTGTGATTTAATTCCTTCACATTTGTACCAGTATCAGTTTGTTTTAAATAAGTTCTTTACTCTCATGCAGGCATAAGTATGTACCAAACCACAAAGGAAACTAAGAGCACTTGGAATTGAATTTAAGAAATGTAATTATTAAAAAAAATAAAAATAAAGAGAGAGAAGATAACATTTCAGGAATTTTAAAAGTACACGTATTTATCTATGCTTTTAAGATTATAAAACTCAGTTAGGCTTTGTGAAAGATGTTTCAACACTGAAAGATGTACATGTATACCTTCCGCATAGGTCTGTGACTTTTGTGCTTAGAACATAAAGTAATTATGTGCGTGCTGGGTAGCAACACAACCATTTCTGCTGGGTCTAGCTGACCTCCATAGGTGCTAAATATAGTAACTGTAGGGGTTAAAATTACAGAGAATTATATCCTTTCACCCTAGGTGAACACTGTTTTTAAAAATAATGGTCATAATTTTAGACATCAGGGTTTATTCACACTTCTCAGCAGCCATAATTCTGTACAAGTGTCATAAATAGTTACTCTCTTGCATTATTTAGGGTAGCTCTGATGGGGTGCTTTGAACTAGAGGATTTTTTTCTCACTTTATTAAAAATACTGATTTTTTTCTTATTTTTTTCAGTGTCATACATTTTCTAGTTCTTCCTTATTAATGCCTTTGTTTTAAAAATGGGGCAGAGAGATTCCTGATCTCAGCAAATATCTTAGTGAGTATACTTTTGCTCTGGGGCAAGCACAACTTAATATTCATAAATCTTGGAATGCAGAGGCAGAACGTGAAGAGAATCAATGTAGATTCTCAAGCATTAGGTATTGGGGCTAAATATCTGATGTGAACAACTTATCAGAGGATTGGCAACATTATTAAAGTATCATGTAAGAGCCAAGCTATTTCCAAGTTTCAAAAAACCATGGAAAGATCCCTAATACTGGTTGATATTTTAATAAAATATGGCTAAGAAGAAAATAACTCATATAAAGAGAACTCAACAGACTAACGTAAAATGAAACAATAACATAGAAACTGGTGCAATAAAGTAAAAATAGGTCCTTGTAGTGATGCTTGAAATCTGAAAATCAATTAAAGCTAGTTTATAAAATGACAAGCAAGTAGTTCACATTATATGACACAGGAAATCATGTGTTGCATGCGTGGTTTAAAAAATACTTTTTGATTGATCAAAAAGTCTCAATATGTGCCCATTCCATGCACTGCTGGCTCCAAAGCCATATTAATGTTAACAGTCATTGTCTTAATTTGTGGATAAAAATTCAAAGGCAAGTATAGTAGAAAATAGCCTGTCAGAAATATAGACCCATCTAACTGAAGCTCAGAGTTACAGTAAAGATGACCCAAGAGGAAAACAGGCTTTGTTATAAATTGAAGACTAGGAAGTCGAGGTTGTGTCAAATCAATTTCCAAAACCAGTTCCCATGTCAACATCCCTTTGGAAAAAAAGCATTCTGCCTCCGGTTCTCTCTCTCCAATACTAAATGGAGTCTGTGTCAAGCATTGTGGATAGTATGGACACAGGATGGTATGGAGATGGTTTGAGGCAGCCTGAACATCAAAAACCTGATCTAGAGTCCTGTGTAAGAGATTTGATTATGGGGTTTTCTCAGCTACTTCAGAGCCAATGGGATTCTGGCTGTAAAAGGCCAGTGTTTACACTTATGTGACTTTGAGAATGTGTGCTGTTTTTCAGTGCATGATGTGTGTTCCCTTCTACATTTGATTCAGAGAAGATATAGATGTCTTCCAAGTCATTTATGAGGCACCTGTCCTGCAAGCCCATATGCAGGCACAAAATCTTGCTTCTTTATCACAGTTCATGCCTAGAAACTTCTACATTTAACAACCTATGACAGCTAGGCATTTTTTTCACTGGCATTTTAAAGAATTCTATTGAAGATGAACAAGAAGGAGCAGAATCCATCTTTCTCGGTTGTGCTGTTTTTGTAGGTCTAGCTGCAATAAAAAGTATTAATTTTTTTTTTTTCCCTTAAAAAAATCCCACTCAGAATGCTCAAAAGGACTGGCTCTGTGGAATAAAACCATGCTGTTATGACTCAGGCAAGGTAACAATTCAGGGTAGGGGCAAAAAAAAAAGACTTTTGAGAAGTGTAGGATTACTCTATTTTACCTCTGGCTCATTGATGCTGCCTAGTGTACAGTTTGACAAATTCCTAGTGAGCTTTTTCTAGAATATCTGGCTTTAATTTATTTTCTTTCCTTAGATGTTTCCTTTTAAAATTTATTTGAACTTTATAAAGTAATGTTTGAATACATTGGTACCAAATAATGGAATTTTTCATGATAACCTGCTTCTCAGATGTTTATACTTTAAAAATGATAAATGTACTTACTTTAGTAAAAGCTGTAAATCCCTGAAAATAGACAGGTGAAACATGGCACTTAAAGGTGTAAAGAGACACATTTCATGACCCTAGTAAATATCTTTTTGTGTTTATCTCGAAACAGGGAAGGCAAAACCTGCAAAGTCTACATCCTCATAGGTAATAGCTGGTTGTACAACTATGATTTTGACATGTTTCTGCAGCACTCTGGGCATAGAGCTGTCCCAAACATTTCTGAAAATGAAAGTGCCAGTAGTTTACGTATGTATATTTTTGTTTTTAAAATGCTGCCTAATGGAATAATTGCTATAAAATTTGTGAAGGAAGCTATGTATGAAGGACTGGTCAAAGACTTCTGCCTTAATGTCTGCTCATAGCTAATATTGTGATGTGTCTTTATTAAGGTGCAGCTTTCAAACCAGAGCGTGAGAAAAAAATCTTTATGCCACCATTGTGCTCTACTGATTTTAAGAGTATGGACATAGAAACTGAAAACATTGAAGTTATTGTAGTACAGAAGGGTATTGTCTCACAGCTAAGCAGTGGTCATGGGCCATATTTGTGATGTTCATCTCACCCCAGTTACAACTGAAAACCAGTTAGTATTAATTCTATTACTTTTGATCATATACTATTTTGTAAGTGGTTTTAAGAGCAGGTATGGCCTTCAAAGTCTATGCCCACTTCCCTTTGTGTAGTAATTATAACTGAAATCCCTTCTGAATTTTATTCCTGCCCTTCATTAGAGCCCACACTGCCCCTATCTTTGGACCTTCCACCAGCATTTGCATACTACAGCAGGAGTTGTCTTGCACAGTCTGCATCACAGGCTTTCCCTTGTAGACTTATCTAAGGCCATAAAGCTTTTCTATGTTGTAACAGCAGCATTAATATGTGAGACCAGTTTGTCCATACTGAAAAAAACCCAAACAAACACGTGTGGATTTTAAAGAGCAAACATACTAATTGTGAGTAAAATGTGAGTATATAATTTTGTGAGTGAGTATATAATTTTTAAACACTGATAAAGTGAGTATAAACATAAGAGTGCTCTGGAAGAAACATTTTGATCTTTATGAGAGAAATTATATGTAATTTCTATAAATGTATTTTGTATGCCCACTATGGGTAGAATCTTGTATGATAATATGAAATTTTGCAAATTTTAGAATTATGTGAAGAAGAAATTAGAAAAAGTGTGTAAGAACACAGGCTAAATTTCTTGATATATCCACTGCAATGAAAATAATGTACTTACGATAGAAGACTAGTAAACGTCTTCAGTTCATCAAGCTGATAAACACAGGCTTCCAGCTTATTTGCAAGCAATCTGAACAGTACTTTGTTGGTGAATACCTACAAAAATAATAGTTGCTTACTGAATTTAACCTTTGCAAATCTAACCAAATTAATATTTCAATAAACATGGTAACAGGTCTCCAAATCTTTTAAATTTCCTCAAGAAAAACCCCACAGTTTTTACTACATTCATGCATACTGTCACAACTTCTAAATTAATATATTTTTACGTTTTTAGCAATATTCAGTGACAAAAATTATTATTAAAATGCAGCCTTCTCAGCTTCAGAAATATTTCAGATATCCTCTGGAGAAGATGCAAGAGAATCCCTTTGTGGTTACACAAACAGGAGACAGGAAACACCATGCAGTTCAAATAAAAGTTTACCAAAACAGACCAATAAAAAAAACAGACAAATAAAAGAAAAATCAACATTGTACAGTACTTAAATTATTATTATTATTATTGGTCCTTTTTAGGAACTCGAGCTACCTGTATATGTGAGTGAAATTCTACAAGGTGAAAGAGTGACTGCTTGGCTCATTAGGAAAGCTCCAGTGAATAAGAATGACTTACATGTTTATGTAGACAGGAATTCGCCGGTATTTTCAGTGAAACATTTATATTTGTTGAGAAAACTTGTTTTTCTGATGTCAAAAAAAATGTGTTATCTCAGTGTGGAAGATTATAAGTTTTCTACTGTTCCTTCCATTTTTTTGTTGTTTACCTCCTTTGTTAACAAGATTTTATCATTAAATATATCAGCAGACAAGTTAAAATGATGCAATGATGAGTAACAAAGTAGGTTACTCACAAAGTTTCTTACTTTCTTTTAACCTTCTTCAAAGGTTACTTACAAAGTTTCCATGGATGTTTGAGAAATTCAGTGTACATCTTTAACATTTTTTTTTCCTTTTGGATATAACAAAATTTATTTTTCTTCTAGAGATTTGCAAGGAAAGCTATAAAATCAGTTCACCTTGTCGGATTGCAAGATGTTCTAGATAGTTTACATAACTGAAATATTACCATCAAACTTGCTAACAAAGATACTGATTTGACACTAGTTCAACGTGTCTTATAAACTTTGTAATGTATACTTATCTCCTATCTAGTACTTTTTCCGGTGGTAATTTGTAGCTGTAAAGATATATGCTTTTTTTTTTTTTTTTCATTCTAAACCAATCTTTGTTATAAGTGCTATGAAAAAGTAGATAAAAAATTCATATTCCTCATATTTCCTGTACATGGTTTTGAAGGTTATTTAAACTTTTGGGGTGCGTTAGTGTGGTCTGGCCTACCAGCAGAATTCAAAGCTTAATTTGTGAAAATATATTTTATGTAAGGGAAATTCCCTGGCATTTCAACATCAGTATGGTGATATGGATGAGTTTATGAAAAACATGACTCTTACTCTCTGCAAAAAGTATTTTTGCCCTTAAATCCCGAGGGTAAGTGTATGTTATTTAGCAGATAGGAGACTTTCAGAACAGGGAGAGTGAGACATATTCTGTACCAAGAAAAGCTTTTGGGCTGGGGAATGCAGGAGAAAATGAAGACCTGTCAGTCAACACTGGACTGCCACCTGCTGCTCACAGGGATGGGAGCTGCTGGCCCTCTCCTTCCAATTTCATTGAAGTCAACAGAAGAACTTTCCCGTTTACTTAACTGTGCGTAACTTTAGGACTGTGTCACACAAATTATTATATTTCATAGCAATAGTAATAATTCATAGTAATATATAAAATGTCAGATTTTGTTAAGGTTAAATTCTACCTTTAAATTATGTAGGGTATTAAATGTTCATTAAAAAATTACCTTCATATAACACGCAATTGTGTTTTTGTAAAAGAAAATATGTATAATCTGACTGCGGCAACCCTGTAGAAGTTTATTTATTTAACGTTTTCTGAACAATTCTTTTGAAGAATTATGTGTTGGTGTGATTTTACTTGGCATTAGTTGTCTCAAATTGTTTTCTGCAAAAACTAATACATTAGATCCTGTATGTATTCAAGATGCTTCCTTGAGTCTGTCACAATCCCATGGATCAGAGGGATACATCAAATCTTACTCATTTCACATAAGCTATGGCTCACGTTCTTTAACTTCAGCCACTCTGGCAAGGCAGCTGGGCTCCTTCTATAGTCTGCAGAAGCAGATACTAATCCTACCTGAGACTGGTGTCCTGAAACAGAAGAAAGATGAAATCAACTATAGAAATAGTAATTTCTCCTCATTGACTATAGCCCTAGAAGTTACATTAGACAAGTTAATGAGAGAAATTTCACTTACAACATCTTGTTTGGAAAATTTGACTTTTTCCTCATGAAAAGCATATCTCAGCTATGAGCCATGACTGGCTGATGCTTCATATTAATTTTAAACATATTTCCCTCCATGCTATGAAATAATCATTTAATAAAGCTTTCAGAGGCAGTGTGAACCTTAGTAATATAGCTTTAAGAGATCTGTTGCCTGGGAACTTAAATCAAGGCTTAGGCCCAATGCCAGTATTAAGGTAAAGATCCCCACAGGCAGCCTTGTCCCTAGTGTAGGTCTTAGATGATCTGAACCAGTTTGGGTAGTATTTTTCTTGATGTGAATGTTGACAGTAGTCTTTTGTGCAGACCTCTGCCAGAGAAAAAAACCAACATCCCAGAAATATAAAAAATGCCAAATTATAATATTTTCCACTGCTGAAATCCATCTTGTATGATCTGGTCCCAAACCTTAAAAGAAATTATGAAGACATACTGTATTAATTACTTGCAGTATTTTTAAAGGAATACATTATTTTTTCAAATACTGTCAGAATTATATTTTGGACAATTTATTTTTGAAATCTACATATACACAATAAAATGTATCCAAAACTAGTTCATAATAGTTCACTCTTGAAAGAAAAGTTTAGTAGCCACACAAAGAACAGAATGAATGGTTACTACATTCTCTCCTGACAAAACATGTCAGAGGCATAACATGGTTGTGTCCGTCAGCTTTAAGTAATCTAGCTCTGCTCCTGTTGTTGCTTAATAAGTAGGAAAGTTCTGTACATTTATGTAGTATGTTTTAGCCCAGGAAATATTAAAGTGCTTTTGTAAGTTATGACCTTGGTACACAATTTAGCTGTTGCTACCAAGAGGGTAAAACTTGGAAGCAGTTTCCAACAGGACAAATGTAATATCTGATTATGTCATCCTGGAAGATTGCACAGTTGAAGGATTAGAGGTGCAGGATTGTCCCATAGTTGACAGTCCATCAATTAGTGAATACTTTAATGCCACTTTAATCAATGACAAAGAAATTTTAAGAATCCCCATGATTTCACTGTTCTTTCAAATCTTGGCAAAAAAAAAAAATGCTAATCTAAATCTTTGATTTCCCTTTTGGCAGCTTCTGCAAGTGAGCTGGAAAGTGTCTGTTAAAAAGGAATAGCTCAACTGAAACAAATTCCTCTTGCTTTTGTCTCCAAGTGAACTGCACTGTGAAAGGACATGAAATGTGAATGCACTGCCTAAGAGGTTTACAGTAAAAGATAAGGTACAGTCTGAGGGTAACTATTAACATCTCCATTGTACAGCAAATACACAGAATGGTAAAAGGTTGTTGTTCAAGGAAAAAAAACCAAGTAAAACAAAGCTTTAGTGTTTTTTAAAGGTTCTCTGTAGATATATAAATTTTTCATGGGAGTTGTCCTTGTAGCCCTGTTAAGAGCTGTTATCAGAGCTGCATGAAGAAATTGCTGGTTATTCTGGTGTATGAAGTTATGTGCAACAAAAGTATGTGAGAAGAAGGGACAACGCCCTTATATTTATTACTGAGTGTATTAATTAATATATTCTGATATAAAAATGACACTTTAGCTGGAGAAATTTTCTTCTAACATTTATTCTGATTTGTGTTCATTTATGGATCAAACTTTCAAATAGGTGAGTTTTATGTAGATAAATTTGTATGAAACATTTTATGTTTACAATTGTGCATGGAATTATTCCACATGGGGTCCTGGATAGGGGCTTATGCCAAAGTCCATTCAAGGTAATGGTAAAATAATCCACATTGATTTCACTGGATGCTAGGTCAGGCCTTATGTGTGGATATAGATAATTGCCGACTGGAACTTGAACATATAAACATTTAGGTAACTGATATTTCATTTTCCTTTATATATCTAGGCTCCTGGACTGGACTCCAGAAAATATGGCAAATGAGACTTTCTGAATACATTCATGTTGCGGTAGGCAAAAAAAAAAAGAGCTATATTGTGCATCCTAGTTAATCTTCTATGTGCTGACACCTTCTTTGGGGTAAAAGATGAACTCAACGATCTCTGCAGATCTTTGCAGCTGTCTTCTAATATTTTAATTGTGAGGATGTAAGAATAGCTAATTAGTAGCATTGAAAGGATTTAAAATAAACTTTCTGACTTATGCTTGTGAAGATTGATATATTTATCTCCTTTTTACATATTTGGATGGCAAAATATCCCAAAAATCTTTCAGTAAAATAGCAGTTTAAGGAAGAGGATGCAAAGTTCACAAATGGGTTTCTGTAGCAAATTTGTATGCCTACACTGTAATGTACCATAAGGTACAATTACAGATGGAGTCCTTGTACTGGGAGAATTTTAGGGTCACAGAGTAGACTTTGTTGTCATTTACATTCGGTTGAATCCTTTGACTTCAAAGGAGTCAACGTAAATTTGAAGTTTTGTACTTGAGATGTGAATACAGACCATGGGCTGAGATTTCTTGAAACTCAACATATGATTTTGGTTAAATTGATTGAATTGCAGGAATCTATCAAAAGGTATGTATATAATTTTATTATTTGCTTCACTAAGATGGACATGGAAATTGAACCAAAAAAACTATTCAGAAAAAGACTGTTGTATTGTTTTCTTCTGCAAATGTAGAGGGTAGCTTTGATTGCTGCTATTTTGTGGGAGCTACATGAAAGTACTGGGTAGATATAGGACTGAAAATTTCTGTTTCATCACCCTTCAGAAAATGGTGTGAAAGTCTCCAGAAAGTGATCCAACAATGACTCTGTGAAATAGCATAAAGATATGGTCAAAAAGAATTCAGATGAGATAGAAAAATTAACTTCCTAACCTGAGGGAAAGCTTTCTTTTCTTTTCTCTCCTTCCACTAGAACAAGACCAGAGCTGGGATTGATCTCACCTGGTATTGGAGATATATATCTGAATGAATTACCTCAATATTTTTGGGAGTCCATGGAGAGAAATAGATGCTTTTGGGTGCAATTTATCTGATCTGTTTTAAAGAAATTGTGGCTCAGGGGTGACTGCTGCTCTCACTAGCTATGAAGATGGTCTTGGGTCAGAGAAGTGTGAGAAGTTGTATTTCACTATTTGTTTTTGTTTTCAATGAGATGGCCAGATGAGACGGGTTTGCGACCTAAACCCATTTTATCATTCATGGAAGGGATCTGGATTTTTTTTTATTAAAACAAATGTAAGAACCATGTGCCAGAAAGCTGTAATGCTGCTACTCTGTTGCTTTTAGTGTGAAGAGCAGTAGGTCATCTTCCCTGTCTCTGTACTAATAAATGATTAGCTGGACTTCCCAGCTGTTACATCTTC
Source organism: Todiramphus chloris collaris (assembly GCA_025345505.1). Taxonomy (NCBI): domain Eukaryota; kingdom Metazoa; phylum Chordata; class Aves; order Coraciiformes; family Alcedinidae; genus Todiramphus; species Todiramphus chloris. The sequence continues at coordinate 26,760,744 of JANVCC010000010.1, read as the reverse complement.
TTGGGATTTTCTTTAGTCAAATTAGATAAGAGAGGCTATTATTGTATGTATAACATCTCGATCATGCACCCACCCCTGGTGAAGAAGACTTGGAGAACAATTCTGTGCAGACAGTATGGCAGGATTTTCAAATAAAAATATTTCCTTTTCTTACATTTAGCTTCATATTTGAAATTTTCCATGGGAGAAATTTTCTGACTAATTTTGACCACAAATATATTTCAATGAATTTGTTCTGGCATTCTACCTTGCATCTCAATCCCAAGGGGAAAAATGTTATGTCTTGTAATGCAGTCCTAAATAACCATGATGAATGAAACTTTAAGCCTAATTCATACATTAAAAAGTCCTAAATTCAGACAGCATAAATGATTTCACTGTAAACATTGATTGTTTATACACGTTTTGTTCAAGAAAAACAACTCATATAAATAATTCTGAATATACTTACTCAAAACTCTTTTGATGGAAAAAGCAAGGCATTCTTTAAATAACTGTTTTCTGCTTTATAGAAAAAGTTTTGACTTTTCATTGGAAAACTGGAATATTTTAATGAGAATTGTTCTCCCTGGGGATGAGAAACCTTTCTCACTTGTATGCAAGTTTCTATATTACTCTATAAAAAGAGCAGTCATTGTACAGGTTATGAGAAGAGATAAACAGTTTTCTTCTTTTCTGACCCACTGCAGATACCACTACTGGAAAAGTAAGTAGTTTATTAGATTAAGTTGATTTAGCTTATTCAGACTATTTTACAGTTAATGCTGTAGAACACACCACAGATCTTAATTACCTCTCCTGGTTATCACAAGAATTGTAACAAATTTGCAGATATTATTTCTCTCAGAAAGTCTAGTCTCACTGTTTTACCACCTTGGAAGAACAGCAGGATGTGAATGTTACATACATGCTCATGATTTTGGGTGCTGCTTCTGGTTCACATTGCTTCCCTGCTACTGACTGCTCTCATCTACATTCTTCCTGGTGCATCAGCCCATGTTTTGCTGTAAATGCTTTGCAGGCTGGAGGTCTTTAAAGGCCCTGTGCTAATCGAGTCAATGGGTCTCTTTATCACAAACACTGCACTTTCTGTTCATCAATAAAGTGCCTGCCCTACTTTGTCACTGAACTAGTGGGTGATGATAAAACCACAAATTTCATTGGTCTCAGTGAGGAATGAAAAAGGTGGCTGTATAGTAGAAGGATGAAAGACACATTGGAAATATAAAAAAGACATACTCCAGGAAATATGGGGGCCAGTGAGAACATAGCCATGGGTTTCAATTTATTTTGGATAGGGCTCAGACAGATAACATAAGATAAATGCTATCTAATGCATGTTTTATTGTAATAAATGTGTATTTCAGTATAAAGAACATAAGAGTAAAATATGTGTATCATTGCCTTAGTTTGCTATTGTTTTATTTGCTTTGGGTTGACTGCACAATTATCCTCTTCCTTTAAAGCTAAGAAGACTTATAATCACTAACGTGTATATATTTCAAACGTAACTGAAGTACATATCAAATCTAGGTTACACATGGAATCCTAAAGCCCATGTAGTACTTTGACCAGGAGGTTAGGATTTGTGGGCACTTTCTATTGCCAAAGAAGTGTGCAAGCAAACACAATTGTTCAAAAAAGTCTTTGAATAAAAATGCTAGAGATAATGCTTTAAATTTTTAAATAGTTTGAGGGTTTTTTTTCTGTGATAGATCTATTCTTTTTGATGTTAGTGGTAACATACATTCCATCGATCTGTCTCCCCAGTGAGCTCCTGAAGTTTGGTGGTATATCTATTAAAATGTTGCTTAAGTTCACTCACCTTGTTTTTTCTACACTAAATTATCCCTTCACAAATTATCCCGTGTTGAGAGGCAGGGGAAAAAACCCACTGTGTGTGTGAAGAGTATTTTCCACTGGTCTTGAAAAAGCCATTAAGGAATGTTCCATTTATTCCCCCAAAGCCAATGTGTACCTTTCTCAATACTTTTGATTATTTTTCACTCTCAACTCCTAGTATTTTTCAAGTTTTGCTTATTGTTTTAAAAGCAATTCTTTGCCTGTTTGTGTTAGATATTTATCACTTGCAGTAAATTCTAGATTATACATGAGATTGAGACAAATCACTGTAAAACAGAGAGGAAAAATCATAATCTTTGCAATATCTTTCACATTTTCACACTGTGCCATCTATGTTTCTGAAGGAATAGTTATGGAAAAAATACACCTATGAAACTATATTATTATTTTTAAAGTTAAAGTATTATGAACTGGTTTTTACTGAAATAAATCGTATAGTCTTGAATCAATTTTTATAATAATCAAAAGAAAATGAGTGCAATATTTCTTATATTTTGATAGTATATTTAATTGTGCTGTAGTAGACCATAAAACTCCAAATATCTTATATTGAAAGTTTGTAAAGTTCAAAGAGCATACAAATTATTTAATTTTGCATTGGTTACTCCAAATACACAACCACTTTCTCTTGCTGTGTAGTATTCAGACAGATGTTTGCATGCTATACTCAGATTTATACAAGGTGAGCATGTTTATTGTATTACAAAAGAAAAATCTCATTGCAGGTTAATCAAAACTGGAAATATTGTAAAGATTCGTTGCATGAAAATGAACTTCCACTGTAACTTAGGCAATGACCATTTGCATTTTAAATTATATTTATGTAGGTTTGATTAGCTGTTCTGTAAAATCTTTTTGGACAGCTGTATTGCAATAGAAAAATATTATAAAGCTTTAGTGACAGACTGTGTATACTAGATATTTCTTAGAAATTATGATTATTAAGAAAAAAACTCCAAACATAAAATGCATATGTAAGAAACCTTTAGTATTATAAGCACTGTAATAACTAAATTCTGGAAATTCAAAGTCTCAAGCATTTCTATAACTCATCCTATTCTAACCTAATAGAGCACAATGTAATTTTTACAGTGCCCTTTGTGCTAGTATCCTGGAGCACTTTAAAATGAATAAAGTTAAAATTAGCAATGTAGCACTCAATTTCCTAAAGGAGTTACTTTAGAAAAACTAAGTAAAATCAATGTCTTAAATGTTTGGATTTAAAACCCTGCCAATTGAAGCTCTTTTTTTTTCAAGTGGCAAAATATTCCAAACCTCCTGAACAAAATGTCTGAAGGCTCTGTAGGTTTAGGATATAAAAAAAAGTATTTAAGAATTATAAAACCATCATCTATCAATCTCTGAGTGCATACTGATAGGCATGGAAAGTAAAGTATAGAAAGTAAATGTAATGGCTAGGTAGAGCTATACAGCAGCCTCTGCATCAAATAATAAGCTAGTAGTTTATTTGCATTTCTATAATACATTTCACCCGAAGATCTCAAAGCTGTCCCTCTGTTAATTTCAGCAGAACAATGTAAAACACTTATAAAATAGAGCAGTGAACTGCAGTAGTATGCTGAAAAAAAGGAGTTTTGTACAAGCAGCAGGAGTGGTGCAACCCTCCAATAGACCACAGGGTCAATTGCACATCAGGTGGCATCACTTGTGTAATGGGACTATTCGTAAGTGATTTTATTGAATAGACGTTCTGAAGTTGATTACTGCCGGGCCTGTATTTACATATGCAACCATCATTGGCTAGAAGGAGAGTTTTGTAGGAAGTCAGCAACTGCAGGTGCAGCAGCAAGCAGTATAGAAGCAATAGCTGTGTTATCTCCTCTCTCTTGAAAAAACCTGTAAATGTATACCAGAATCCCTAGATGGAAAAAAAGGGAATCCACAGTAGTTTGAGATACTGATAAGCAAGCAGAACTATTGCTATTTCTGCTAACCAGCTTGATAATATCAAAAGAAACAAATAAAATTATTTGCAAACTCTGGATAAAATTGAAGTTACCTTTTGAATTACAGAAAAATTGTTATAATTCATTTTGATACTGTTCAGAAGACATGAAACCGGAATATGAGTCACATACACATGACAGGAACTTACAAGCAGCTCATGGTGCTCTGGGTGAGGAATCTGGTCATGAGTGTGTCCTGGAAGCAGGGATGTGGTTATTCTTAGTCTTGATCGACCACTGGTGGACAGGAAAGTGATGATCTGTGGTGGATGTCCATTAGCACAGTTCATTCAGTCACCTATGTAATAAGCAACATAGGAGCAAAATGCAGTGTGTGTAGTCATCTGCAGCTTCTATTTGTAGCCGTAGTCTGCCTCATTTTTATATCCACTTTTGAGTTTACTTTCCCTTTTCTTCCCTACTGTTACAATTCACTCTGTAACAAACTACTAACCTCCTTCTTTGTCTGGCTACCTCTCATTGCCATTGTGCCCCAGTAAGCTAATCATTTACCACTAGGGCCAACAGATCTGCTTTGAGCAGAAGGTCAAACTAGATGACTTCTGGAGCTTCCTTCCAACCTGCAGGGTTTTGTCATTCTATAATTAATGCTGAGTTGGGTCACCTTTTTCTTTATATGATTTCTGCTTTAATTAAGTGTTGTAATTGAGGCCAAGGTGCTGCTTAGTTATCATTTTAAAGTCTTGCTATCATTGCCCTCCATTTCTTTAAATAATCTGTTTCTGAACTCAGTGAGTAAATGACTGCTATTTGTATAACCTTGCAGTTTTATGGGTGTATCCACATCTTTCTTTCTCTCTCTAGTGATACCTGCACTGATTTCATCCACGATAATATGAACTGCCAGAACGACGTTTGTGCTGGCTCTGCATACAGCTGTGGCTAAGAAGGATGCAGCTATTTTGAACAGTACTGTTTTCTGAAACTGCTGGGACCAGAATTGGTTTGTGAATCTCTATAATCTGTAAAACTTTTCTGTTTCTTTTTAGAGAAGAGGGAAGACTCTGCTTCCATTGGTGATCTTCCCCAATATTACTTCTCCTGCTCCACTGATGGTTTTTTTTGTTACTTTGTTTTGGGTTTTTTTAAATCTTTTATGGTCTGACAAAGACAGCCATAACAGGACAGATTTTGTATAGCAGGAAACACTGTATAGGCAGTGATTACACAAATAACCTGCATTGTGAGTGTGATCTTAAATATGTGTGTCAGAACATGTCAAGTGTCAGGAGGACTGACAAAATGCATTGAGGCTGTGAAAGCTACAGATCTAGAAATTATCATCTACAGGTGTTTATTGTAGCAAGACACTGTGATGAACTCTTGGGTTACTGAAGTTCATAGCAGTCTTGCCACTTGCTACTGTGTGGCTCGAGATTTCCATCCATTTCTATGGCACAAGAAGGTGCTTGAAACTACATTTATCATATTCTGAGTGACCAGAAAAGATGACCAGAAAAGAACCCAATGAAATAGCCAGCAGAAAAGCAGCTGCCTCCATAGAAAGAAAGGGATTTTAAAGTGAAGCATCATTTATTACATGACACAACCAGAAAGAAGCAGAGGGAACATACAATATCCTTGTCTGTGCTTTCCTTGTACAGCTGTGCTGTAAAAGAATGTGGCTTGGAGAGGGAAGGTGCAAACATAGTCAAAGCTCTGTTACGAATGTAGTCTCTAATGAATATCTAGTTCCTTATCACCAGCCTTCCCTTTCCAAGGGTGTTTTGGTGCTGTGGTTTTCTTTGAAGTTTCTATACTAGGCTAAAGTAACACAAAAGTTAGCTTATAAATTTCTGCTACGTCTAGCAGAAGCAAACATATTAACTTAACAAGAAAGTAAACATGGGCACTTTAAAAATTTCATTCCAACCAGGGATTCCAAATCTTGTTGTAACTTTTTAGGTTTTTTCCTGTTCTCTGTATCTGTACTGTGACATCTTTACAATGCAAACCCTTTGTCACCTGTTCTATATGATTAGTGTTCTAGATGATTTTCAGTGTCAGGTTGTGCAGATTTTGTCTCACCAGAAGAGGTTATTTAAACTTCTACATATAGGGAATGATGCAGACCACTCTTAGGAAAAAAGACTGAGATGCAAAAAGTTATGAATATTTTCAGGCAAGCAGGCTTTCAAAACTGATGTATTTGCTGCCAGGAAGAATTTTCTGACATTGTCAGAAGATCTTTTTTAATTGTCAGATCTTTTCTTCCTGATTCTGGGGCTTTCTATGTTGCCTGTTACTGTTTTTCATAGTTCACCCCTTTTTCTGAATCATTCAAAAAACAACCATCGTGTTTGCATGGTACAGTTGGCCACGCATGCTCTCATCTTTGGAAGGGGTACCCATATTGTGTCCCCTTGTACAGAATGTCCAGGTAATGCAGTCTGAAAATAAAGGGGAAAACTCAGTCATCATCCTTGTTGACTTTGATGGGATTTAAGACATACTTACCATTTACTGTAGACTTTATATTTTCCAGAGTGAAGAAGTCAAGGGAGAAAATCAAGAAAATAATTTCAAATTCTAAATGCCATAAACAATTAAACAACTGTTTTCCAAGAAACAAAGACTGGATAATTAATTCTTTGTCAAGGTTTTGTGTGCTTTCTAGGAACAAAGAGACTGAAAAAAAGGATGGTAGAAAACTATGAAGTACTTGACAGATGCTTTTTAAGTTATAATAATAGATACAGTAAAATGGTATATTGCTCAGAGATGCTTACTAAACTACCAGGTATTCACTTGGCTATAGGCAAACACAGATCAATGGCAACTAACAGAAAAGGAGTAGGGATACTATTTTTTTTCTCACCAGTTATTCCAAAATAAATCTCTTTAAATTTGTGACACAGTCGGTCATGTGCATCATATTATGGCAAGTTACATCACATGATTTTATGTAGCCTGCTGGTAACATCACTTTGCATTATACATTTAAAGAAATATCATTTCTTTTCACGTAGGGTAGAAGACAGTAATCAACTGACAAGTATTCTCCCGCTATCCATGAGAAGAAGCCAAGTATCAGATCTAATACTTTCCACCCCCAACAAATAATTTTCTGTAAACGCTTGTGCATGACAGAATGCCAGCAGATAGTGGGTATTTCACAGCTGGTGACTCTCTTATTGTTTAACTGTGATGTCTGCATCTTATCACTCTGTACAAATTATTTAGCAACTGCCATATTATTTATAGGTATGAGTTGCACAAATTAATCTCATAAATAATTCATTTTTTTTTTGCTGTGAATTAACATTCTACCACAGTTAAAAATCTATTTTTTTGAAAGAATATCAATTGCTATGGGCACATTGTGTTTGATTTTTCAAGCCAATGGGTTTTGAAAAACACAGATTTCAGTGAAAACAATGAGAAGGCTTTTTTCTTGAACTTTACACACACTCAGCAGAAGCTTTCAGGTTCTGAAAAGTACCGCCATGGTCTTTAAGAAGAATTATGTCATGTTCACACATTTACAGAAAGAGCAAAAACATTGGATCTCATCCTAACAGCATGGCAGTCTGTCATGATGTGACACCAGTTTGTAAACAAAAAACTAACTTACATGAATAATGATCCTTTTTCATAACTGAAACCAGAGAATAATAACATTCTTTTTCTTTCCACAGTAAGACATAAAAATGTCATTGTGGACCTAACAGAAAGACAGTCGCAAGTTTGTTTGCTAGTAGACTCCTAGGGAGCTGAACACAAAAATCCAATAAATAATTAGCTCTCCTGTGACAGGCTTCTGAATTACTGTGATACATTAATTGGACAAAATTAGCATGAATTAAGGCAAATAAGTATAACATGTAATTTATTACTTACTAAGCATGGTGCTGCAGTGGAAGCCTCAGATTTCCCTTAAGATTGCTTTAACAGCTATAATGCATTCCTTAATTTACTCTGTGGAAAATCAATTTTTTCAGAGTTCATTAAGCACCAATATGTTACAATGCAACTCCCTAGAGCATAGAACCACAATACGTTATGCAAATTCATACCAGCGTGTTACCAATATGTAAATAGCAATAATACTATTGTCAGCTTCCTATTGATAGCCATGCTGAAAAGGATAATACTTAAAACTTATTTAACTCTTTTGACTTGTTTCTGATATTAACCACTACTCCTTTTAAATGTCATTTCTTAGGAGAGATGTTATTTTAAAAATTCTCTTTCCTTTATGGTTCATTAATGAGAGTGTTCTGAAGTCTCTGTTTGCAAAGAAGTGGCACATAAAGATTTCTTACATGCTCATAAGCATCAGTCTTTTCACAATGAAAACTCAATATTTCCAGTTGGTGCATAAATGGACAATTCTGACTGATGGTTATGGATGTATCATACAACAAATGAAAGAGATAGCATTTTTAAACTGCAGGCCCTATGCATAAATTTATTTCAGTCTTTTTCTTCCCTTTCATAGCACAAAAAAAAAACCCAAACCAAAAAAAAGATCCATTGCATTAATTCTAGCCAATCAAATGTGAGTCACTGGAACTAGCATTAAGAGAATGAAGTCCCGGACTGTTCGATATTCACCTAATCATATGACAGACTCCAAAGCTATCACAATAACTGCCTCTGGAGCTCTTTGGGGAGACAGATGTCACCAGTGGAAGGATGATTTCCATGTCTTGGCACTCTGCAATTGTCAAACTGAGGGAGGGAGAAGGAGAGGAGAATTCTGCTAGAAAGGAAGCATCCTTTGTGGAAGGAGGAGGAGCCACGTCTCACTCCTGTCATTCTCCCTTTTATCAGATTTGTTTTGAATAAAACCCTTTCTGGCTAAATCACACTCTGAGAAGCAAGGAATGGCATTGCCTTAAGTTATAAATGCCTGCACTTAAGTCCATACCTTGGCCCTGATCTTTAACTATCATTAAAGGCAGCAGGTCAGAAGAGCTGGTTTGGACGGTTTGGACCTGTGAGAGCAGGGTTGTTTTTTTTAATACATATAACAGGTTTAATGTTCCTTTGAGTTATGGTGAGACTGGCAAAAGAGCAAGGCGTTTGGTCATACCTTTTCAGTCTCAAATGAAACAGCGATTGTTAAACCTATTGGGCTTTTAACTATTGCAGACTTTATCCCATAGAAGAACGTATGTTTGAAGCTTTGTTGGTGTTGTTGTTTAGGTTTAATGAAGTATAAAAGTTTTAATATGTTAGGGCATCTGTGTGTGTGCCAACAACAAAGTCCATGTAATGTGCCTCGTATCTCATTTTGTTTACCACCGTGTTTGTAATATTTCTTAATATAAATCCAGGAAATACAGTGCCACAGATAAGAAATATTGTGTAATAAATGCCCACTAATGCCAAGTGGTGAAATATATCCAGGACTTAACCCAATTTAGAATCTCCTAGCCTGTGTTTATGGCACTCCACACCTTGCCAGTAAAGTCAAAATGGTGACTGGTGGTCTCCAAGCTTCTGACTATTGAAGAGCACTATCAAAGTCTTCAGAAGGCAGCTAAAGCAAAAGCAATGCATCCTAAATGTTTTCAGTGTATATGTAATCTGGAACTATTTTTATGATAAAAATGTATTTGAACCCTGAGCTTATTTTATAGATGAACTCACTCTGCAAATTCAGATTCACTGCAGACTTAAATCTCACCTCTTGACATTCTCAACCATTCAACCTATCGCAGTACCTGTACTCGATGCTATAGTTGTGTGCTCATGGAGACTGGATCCCTCTGGAACTGAATTAGGTGCTTGCAGACTCTGACCCTCCAAAGATAGAAGGGATATGGAGTAATTTGAAAATATTTACCTTTTGTTTATCTTAATGACAACTTTAAATAGGGAACAGGGAGCAATATCAGGCTACAGCTATGCAGGTGCTTTATACAACAGACATCTTGAATTTGTGTTTTCAAGTTCCTTTTGAAATAGTATCACATATACTCTGTTTAAAAATCCTTTTTAAATAGCTTTATGTACCAAAGTGAGTGGGCATTTTCAAAATCAGATTAGTGGATTTGTATTTTCTGTGGGCCATTAAATAGTATGCTTAAAACCAATCCTTCAGAGACCCTTAAAGAATCTGGAATGGGTATGAAAGATGGAAAAGCTGTGTAAATTCTATTATCCTTATTGCCCATGTAAACTGAGAAGCAGAGAACACATGCAAAGAAATTTTGTAGCCCATATATGCCACATGTATATATCAATTACACTTTCTTTTCAACAGATAGGGTGTACAGTATTGTCAGACAGTGACAAAAAAGAAGCTTGGCGAAGTAAAATCTGTGCTTAAAAAAGAATACAAGAAACGGATATGTTTTTTCTTAATCTGAAAAAATGTGGGTGTTTTGTTTTTCTTTAAAAACAAGAACCTGCTAAATGCACAGGGCACATCTGTTTACAGACAGTGTGAGAAAGAGCAGCAGCTGCAGCATTTGCTGGCGATGAGTCAGACCAAGTTACAGTGACAGAAGTGGGAGAGTTTAAACCTCTGAGGGCTTCTCTTGCCTTGGTGCTGTACTCCAGCACTTGTTTAAAGTCTCCCGGAGGCCTGCCCTGACTCACTACCATGTGTTACGGAGTGGAGTGGTAATGTTTGTGACATCTTCTGATTGGGTTTGGAAGTTCGTTGTCTTAACACATTGCATAGAGGCAGCAGTGGCTCAAAAATAATGTGTGTGTCAAGGATTATTACTGCTGTACTGGCTATGAATCTGTGCAGAGTCTTACACATTTTACTTACAGTGCCACTGTTCATGCTGGAAATCTTTCTGTCAAAACCAGCTCTCAGATGTCAGAGTGTTTTCTTATTCTGTTCATTCTTCTCGACTACCTCCACATTCTTGTCTAGAGTTGAGAGTGAAGGCATTTTTGTTGCCTTCATTGTTTATCAATTGAAAATTTTAAGAACAATATACTGTGCTGATAGCATAATGCAATTTTATGTAATTTTATACATTTTAGAAACTTTTAGCAACAGAATACTATGAATTTGTAATGCAATCAAATTAATTTTTCAGAAGAATTCGTCCAACTCTCTAGGAATTAACATGTCAGGTATTGGTTTCTATCATCGCTTATGATTCAACATATTAAAAAAGTGTCAGTTTGGCTAATTTTCTAATCATATACATTTCTTTCTGTCATCTTCCGTCTTGCAGAGTACTGAAACCTACAAGAATGGTCATCATTAATTGGGTAAAAGGAAGCTTATGAAATGTTTCTATCTATCCACCTGATGTTCCATAAATATGTTTTTTTAAATGCTACAAATGGCTAGAGACTGGACTCCACCTATCTCCATCTATCCATAGAACTCAGAGTTAGACTCTCCATTCTGTATTGTCTTTTGACTTCAATTTTTATTTCCTTTTGATGGCACAGAGGCCCAGCCTGGAAAGAAAGTTAGAGAGGATCTTCTCACTAGGCTCTATTACCCTTGCAGTTAGCTCTACTTTGATGATAGAACACTCTTGTTGGGTATGGTATTTTGGAGATCAAATCTCCTTAAGCTGAGGAGAAGCTGTAATACAGGTATCTTTTCTCTGAGTGCTCTGGTCACTAGGATATTTTGCAGAAAGCCCATGCTTAGTTATGCATCAGGCCTTAGACAGCTCTGGAGCTGGGACCTGAGGGCAGAGCCATACCTGAGCTTTTGCAAGGGGCTGAAGTTCAAATACAACCCTGTTCCTGGACAGCTATAGCCAACCTTAGGCTTTTTTGATCTCTCTTCAAAGTAGGTGATTGTAGAGCATGTTGATGTAATGATAACACATTCTGCATCTCCAGGTTGGGGTCAGGTGCCTGCTTTTTATAGCACCTAAATTGTTGTAGTCTTACCCTTGAGTCATTGCCATCTGGATGAATCCAGCTCTTAGTGGTTACACAGCAGCTCTGTCAAGAAACTACCAAAATACTTGCTTTTCACATAATACTAATTTGTCACTTCTCCTGTCAAACCTTGATATTTAATAGCTGGATATAGTGATAGTAAATTTGACAGAACTGTGCCAGGAGTTTATTCAGTGCATGGCTTCATGTGGAAATCAAAAGAGGAGTATGGGGTGAAACACCCCTATTGTCTGTAGAAGGTCTGATTCTTTACTCCCTGTTGGAATTACAGGTCATTATTTTCCTGCTTTCTTTTAGCATTGAGAGAATAGTGACACATACCTGAATTTATTCTTTAACTTTCAATCACATTCTCTCCAAATGTAACAATTCCCTTCTGGCCTTTGTTGTTACTAAAATTACTATAATATGTCTGCCCATATGTGTGCATTATGGTTCCTCACTTAACCCGCATCTCTAAAACTGGTTTACTAATATATGTTTGTGTTAAGAGATAAATGTCACCTCCATTCTTCCCAACAAAGTCAAAACCGTGAGAGATAAGGCAAACAATTCAAATGCTACTGAACAGTAGGGGAAGTTGGCTACCCACGGGTACAGCAGGGTAATTATCTATCTGCCCACAATCTGTCCACAGCTGGAAATTGAATTAATTTTATTTACTCTTCCAAAGAGAAATTGAAACCCCAAGAACAGAAGAATCTCATAAACCTCTCCAAATAATTAAAGTTAAGACCCTGCTTCGGAGTCCTCTGACGTTATTATGCAGTATACTGTTCTGCATCTAACTTATTAGGTCAGGACCATTTACATTTGCAAGAGAAATAACCCGTGTCCAAAGGCATCAGTCTAGCAGCCCTCACTTCTCTCTGAAAACTCTATTTTTCTTGCAGAACTCCACCTACAGATATTTCAATAGAGTTAAATAAGTGGGATAAAAGTATTGAAGAAATCTTGTGATGGTGGCTGCATTTAAGGAAGTGTTTGTCGGGTACTTTTGGAGGTAAAATACTTTTTTTGACTCAGAATATTTCAGATGTCTCATTGTATGTGTCAAGTGCCATTTAGTACTCACTAAGGTATTCTAGTTGACTTCACAAGGTTGTAAGGCTTCTGTCGGTCCTGTGTCATATCTGTGACCTATATATATGTCCCAGATATTCTAACACATTGTCAGTATTTAGGGTACTGAAGTTAACTTTAGTGTTTTGTTTTGTTTCATTTATCTCTGTTTTCTGCCATTGCACACTGAAAAGATGCATCAGATGAGATAAGCAAAATGAAAGGATCTTCCTTATATTATCATTCTAGTACATGTACTTGTCGTGCTGTAATATTCTTTTTCACAGTGAGAGTGACAGAGCACCGGAACAGGCTGCCCAGAGAGGTTGTGGAGTCTCCTTCTCTGGAAACGTTCAACGCCACCTGGATGCGTTCCTGTGTGACCCGCTCCAGGTGATCTTGCTCCAGCAGGAGGTTTGGACTAGATGATGTTGCAAGGTCTCTTCCAACCCCAAACATGTGATTCTGTGATTCTCTAAGCTCCATCCCCCAATATTTTCACATTTCCCTTAAGCCTATGTAATTTGCTTCTATTAAGCTATTGTCATTAACATATATTTGTGCATTTCACCTGTTATACTGGTGAATTCAGCCTTCATGCCACATTTGACCACTGATACAGAATGCTTTTGGCTTGGAAAAGCACTACCATCCCTTCACTGGAGTGAGATACCTACCAGAAAGCTCTACATGGAAAGGCAAAAGGAAGCTGTCTCTGCACAAGCCTAACACTGGAACTTTGTGTATTTACAACTCTGAAAAAATAGGTACTCTTTTGGTTTTCAGAAGATTTCTAAATTTAAGAAAAAGAAGTCATGCATAATCAGATCCAAACATATTTTAAACCTGCAAAACATGCATCTGTGTTTCAATTTTGTTGTTAAACTTTGAATAATTGTAAGCACTTAGTTTCTGAACAAATTTCATTCTGTCACTTGTTCCTGCCTTTGGCCAATCTCCTTCTGGCATCTGTCCCTGTTTGCAGCCAATATTCCCCTTTGCCTGCCTGCCCTGCCTGGAGGCTGATAGGCAGATGGTGTCAAGCTCTAAGGAGGTAGGGAGAATGTTATCTGCTCAACACCATCAATCTATTTACTCTTTTGTCTTTCAGATCTTGTCTCTAGTTATTGCCTTTGAGTCTTTCTGATGACTGCTTCCACTCATGTTTCTTCTCGCAGGTTGTAAATATTCTTGAGCAAGGATTTTCAGTTCTGGTGTTTTGTTTCTCTGTCTCCCCCTTTTAGATACAACTCTAACATAGAATATACGCATATATCTGTAAGTCTGCCAACAAGGTTTGCAAGATCTGAATCTCAGCTGTTTTCAATCCTTTTTTTTTAAAATGGGGCATTTGTGTTCCAATACAGGATCATTGCAGAAATCACTTTAATGCTTCATAAAGCACAAATCCTCTTCTCTGACTTCTCTGCTTGGTCACCAGTATCAAATGCTTCCTTTCTTGTATTTTGTCCCCAAAATGTCTTTTTGGACCTGTTTGGATCCCACATGTATTTCCTTTTCAACACCCAGAGGTGGTTAATAATCTGGTTAAGTCTTTCTTTTGTTGCTGCTGTTTATTTGTTCCCACATATTCTATATATTGATAGGAACCTCAATTAATTCAGGCTGTGCAGCATCTTATTGTAACAGATTGGTTTTCGCTCCCATAAAGGAGCACATGAAAGTAGACACAGATCAATAGTACTTTCCCCTTCCTGTCTGTGGATGGTGTTGCAGGTTTCTGTTCAACAGCCATGAGAAAATGCCTACAAAAATCCAGATAGTGATCACTAAGTAGCAAATATAAAATCAAACAGCTGGCACAGTACCTGGCCTATGAAGTATCACTTGAAGTGCAAGTTGTTGGTTCTTACTAAAAGAAACTTGAAGCATGTATCCTTAAGAGCTTCCTCCCCCCCCCCCCCCCACTTTTCTCATTTCTTGCCTTTTACTTGGGCTCCTTCACACAGTGCTATTCTCTCTTTCTATACTGTAGTTCTGATAGTGAATGCATCCAGTCCCAGCTAGTCATCACAGGATGCAAACGTTAAATGGAAACTTTTTCAATTAAATTTTAGGTTGGTTGATCAGCCAGAAGTGGAAAATATTTAGGTGAAAGTGAGTAGTGGGTATCTGGATGGCAATTAGTGTCTACTTCCAATACTCCGAGGCAGAGACTAAGGTATTTCACCTGTGGAGGAGGGGTCACAGCTTTTTCATCCATTCTTTTATTTTCCTTTTAATTCCCTAACTCCCATATTATGGCAATGTATTATGCAGCACAGACCAGGAAGGTGGGCTGCAGTAAATGCTGCTTTATGGATCAAGCAGTAGGAAGTGCTATACTCTTCCCCCCAGAGACTGAAAGCTTTACATCAATCAGCATACTGACAATGACTGCTTTTGAACTTACCTGTAGTATAGCCGTGTGGCAAATCATTATCCAGCATTCAATTTTTTTTTAAAGAACACACGTAATTTGAACACTGAAGCACCGTACGGCCATTTTGTCTGACTTCGAGCACCTTTTTGATTGATCGCCTCTCTCTGTGCCACAGGAAGGAGACAGGATATATTCATTACCTTTTGAGTATGGTGCCCAAACTGTCTCCCATACTGTAATGAAGTGTGTGAAATTTCAGTGCCATCAACGTTTATGTAAATTTTAATATATCATGAGATGTTCCAGTTCTCCTTATGCACAAAATAGTGAAGTTGGATACTCTGTACCAGGAAAACTCAATGGGTGGCAAAAACAACATGTGTTGTGCTATGAATTCAGATACTAATCTTATTTTATTGTGGGTGGTGAGATGGGATGTAGCCTTGGGAATGGTGCAAAGGAACAGATATGGAACCTAGTGCTTATTAATCAGAAGCTTTCATATCAGCTATTTAGCTGCAGATCCAAGAATGTGCTCTGTCTTTGCCTGAACTCATTTCACTGTGGGATCAAGACTATCATAAATAGCATCAACGGCACAGGGAGTTCTGTTTAGCTTCAGTTTCTGCATGTGAAATGACTACTGCATGGACCGAAGACAATGGCAAGAGTCCAAAGTCAATTACACACTGCTCTGATTAGGGAAAATCCACCTTCAGTCTTCATAGTAAGTAGTCAGAGTTTCATCATCTTTGAAAGAAAGATTATTTCACATCTACTGTTTGAAGTAGATTATCTCTTGCTAGCAACATGGATCTTTATTTTCAATAATGGGAGTACTGGTTGTAATCATTCTTTGCCCTCTTCTGGCTCCAGGATGGAAAAAAAAAGGCTCTTAATTTCATATCTTCTTTTCAGGGATAGTCAATGTATTCTATTTTTGTTTGAAAGCATCTGTTAAAGTAGCTCTATCTTGTTGAATTTCTCTATATTTATCTATTTAATTCAGTTCTCAGGTCCTGCTAAGTTTGATTCTTCTTCATAAGCACATAGGTGGACTTAAATGTGAAGGGAAAAGAATTGCTGAGATTTGGAAAACAAAAGACACCCCGGAAGTACATTTACTTTATTTATTTATTTTATTTCTGTGATTGGAAATAATGGCTTTTTCAAAGTATTCCACTTTGATAGTTCAGGACTATGCCTAACTCTTAGAATTTTGTGTATCTCTGCTCTAAAGCTGTGCTTTAAACAACCCATTATTTCTGAGACAAATCTTCTAGTGGTAAATCTTCTACTGACGAATCTTCTAGTGGTCTGCATTGTTCTTTGAACTTCACCTTGGCAACTGTTCAGATCAAGCTGCAAAGCCTACCTCATTACTGATACTTGCCCCACTCATCCTGTAATTGTATCTTGGTTCTACTAGAAATAGGAAGGCCAAGGGGAAAAACTGGAAAGGAAGGAAAGAAAGGGTGAAATATTACAGTGTAGTGAGATGTGAACTGTTTGTATCTTAGAAGGTGCTTTCTGTAAGTTTTCATATTGTACGTCAATACTATAGAAGTGATAGAAAGAAAACTTCACAGGATAAGATTTCCTCAATTTAGATGAGGCATCTGGAGGAACAAGTTTCATACAGTCCTGCAAACACCCTTCAAGGTCTACATCTCAGTGACCCTCCTTTTAACTGAGGAGGCCTGGAAATTACTCCCTTTCCAGTTGTCTGTCAACATTCTTCCATAATTCAGCCATAAGGGATCATCTCAGTGTGACAATAAACATTGTCCGTTTGAAGTCTTCTTTTTTTGTTTTCTTTGAAGTCAATGGTAGCTTTGTCTGCTTAAGGATTGCAAAATTTTACATTCCCAGAGTCTGTGAGTATTGCTCAGGGTTTAACCCTCTTTATCACAACAAATCCAACATCTGATCAAATGTCAGAAAATATCAGATATGCTTTTTTACATACAATAGAAGACTGTTGGTTGACATGTAGAAGTCAAGTCTTACCTCTTTCTATTCTCACGTTAATGCTTTTTAGCCCAGAGATGAATGTGTACACAGCTGGCACTAGCATGTATTCTTCTCTGTCTTTACATAGCAGAATAATCACAATGATTTTATTTAGCACTGTTCAATTTGCACAGTGATGATGAGAAACTAAAATAAGAGAAAATTGTTAACAAATGTCTTCCTGTAAATTGACAGACATGAATTTTCCTGTTCTGTGCGTGGTGCTGTGTGGCTTAATATTGTTTGGCTTCAGTTGAATGTGTGAGCATCGAAGCTGCAGGAAGCAGAAGAAAGGCTATTCTGCCCTCAGCCTTCTTTCTTTTTAGTACAGACAGTGGGACATCTAATTGTTTCTTGAATGACCTCCAAGGTCTTTGTGGAATGAGATTGTTGTCTTTTGTATAGAGAAGAGCATCCACATTCTATTCAGTCATTGTAACTTAATTATAGGATGCATGTAATAATTTGGAGACAGTCAATGAATTTGCCTCTCATGCAAGTCATCATGAGACACTGGGAAATAGATGCACATGATGCACATGCTCATTTATTGTAAAATACTCAGATTAATTATTCCACCTGATATCTGTACTTGTAAGTTGCCAGCTGCAGTTGAGAATGACAGAGGATGAGCTACAGATGACATATACCAGGCACATTGTCTAACACCCTACTGAAGGCATTTGGATGCTACATAAGATGTGTAGAACTGTCAGAATTCAAGTCCATTTTATGCTTGCCAGCTATTCTGTTCCTCTTTTCCATGATACATCAACTTGTGACCAAAAGCATCTTTTAAAAACAAGTGACAACATACACTATACAGTATTTCTCTGTTGCTCCTCCCTGGAATTGTAATTTGGTGAGATACAAGAGACTTGCCGATGTCTTTACAACAGTTGTTTTTCATTTCAGAAGTATGTGTTCTGTCACTTGTTATTTTCTGAAAAGAGCATGATTCTCCCCACATTTTTATGATTTATTAGTAATGTAATCCTGCTCCACTAGAAGCATTCAGGATTGTGTCACTCCTTTCAACAGGTGTAATTTTGTCTTCGTGTAAAATGACTACATATTAGGGAGTAGTGCTGTGTTTACTCAAGAGTTTTTTTGCTTCTGAGTATATGAAATTACTGAAAGCTGGGCTTCTTATTAGTTTCTAACGATTGTTTTATTTGTGGATCGTGTAAGAGTTGTATGTGGTTTATGTATTATTTAGTCCGCAAAGATTATTAAATTTAAGTATCTCTTTAGTGCCTCTTTAAATGCAATTCGATTACTTTTTGAAACTCAAAGTAATATTTAATAACTGTTGGTTTTCTTTTAGAGAGGTCTTACCAAGAAACAGTAGTTCTTACAGCTACATGGATAATTAACTTGAAGCTTGTCTGTCTCTTGGGGGACATCAGATATGTAAATGAGGAACTCAAGTCTGAACAAGACATGCCAGGGAATCACTAAAAGTTTTATTACACTGAAGCACTGGTATTAAACTCCTAAATGTTATAATATATTATTATAAACCAGTACATTTTAAAGAGCAAATATGTGGGAGGTTTTTTAATTTGCTATATAAAATCATAAAAATATGTAGCTTTCCATTTTTGAAGAGGCGCAGTAAAATTTTGAAACCTTCAGTAAAAACCATGAGCTGTTATGGGAACAAATATAGATTATAATAATGCTCTACTTTCTTTCAGTATCAAAATTTTAAAGAAATAAATTTATACAATAAACAATGGTCCCCTCTCCATTTCCAAAACTGAAGATGTTTGCATTTCAAACTATCATATGATGAATAATGCCATAGTGAGAGCTATACCTGGTAAGCAAACTTTCCACACTATTGCACTGATGAGAAAAAAATTAAAGCTAATGTTCGTCAAAAAAGTTCTTTGATGGCCTTTAAAAAATTGGTGATTACCAAACCAGTTCAATGGACATCCAACACAATCATAAGGAACTTCATTGATTAAATATTTTCAAAAAACACATTTCCATAAATCCTGTTAGTGGCCCTCTTAATGACAGCAAAGTCAGTGTCAGAGGCTAAGCAGTAAGTGGATATAAAGATCACAGAGCTTTCCACCTTGTGAGAGGTGGCCTCTTTTTTGAACTAAAGACACTGGCAGGCATGGAGAACTCTGAGTCTTATCACTACAGTATCCTTTTGAGAAATAAGGAGTGTCTACTTTGAATTACACTCGTGTAATGTCTCAACACGCAGTTCATATAAAACACATATTCCAGATCTGAGGTAGATTCTTGCATACTAATACATCATTTTCTTTTTGGTGACATGGTTGACCTGTGTGCTTGCAATTCAAGCATACAAATAGTACTAATTCTTTAGTGGGGGCTATTCATGTGTTTAAAATAATGTGCTGCAATTCTTCATTGAACTAAGCCCAGTTCAGGAAGGAAGCAAATATTCTAGTAGCTAGGTCATCATTTACAACTACTGATTGACCACCACTCTTTAAATCAGTAGTGGATGTAAGATTCAACAACAAACAAAATTTAAAAATGCCTCCCATTTTTCATGAATTGTATTTGGTTTCATATAATCCCATTTTCATATCAGATTCCCTAGGAATTCAAATCAAAATGGCCATGTCTGCTTTCTGAAGACAGTAAGGTATCCTAATTCAGCCTACCTTTACTCCAAGTACAGGTTTAAATTTCCTTCAAAAATTGATGAAAATTTTGTTTCATGTGCTACCTTTCACATTTTTGACAAGAGGTACATCATTTTTTTTTCCTGTTTGTTGTTATTTATTCCAACTAATGCAGTTCAATAACATTATAAGACACTGTCTGCTTTTTTTTATGTACTAGAGACCTTTTAACCCTAGGAATTGTTTATGTTCAACTGCATTTAAATTCAATAGGTGTAAAGAACATGACAGCATATTTGACCATTGGACTAAGATTCAGATAAGGTTTTTAAAAAAGTATGTATTACTAATTTGAGAATGCAATGCCAATTTATAACCAATTCTCTAACTCTTTCTTTCTAGAATTTCTTTTGAAACATCATGTCCATTTACAAAAATTAGGCACACTAGGTTTGGGAAGCCTTGAAATTAAAGATATGACGGTATCTTATAAATCTTATCGTATATTGATAATTTCCAGGCATGCTCTGTGTAAAATGTGAACAAATTTCTCTACATGATGTACGAGTTGTACCAGTGGAATTCAAGAATGAAAAAATATTTGTTGCATGATAATGTACATACTAAAAATAGATTTATATGTGGTTGAAATGCAAGATGCAAGAGTCATAATCAGTACTATTCATTTAATCTTGTATTCAATTAATTTACATCAATTTTCTCCAAATATGGAAAAAAATATAAAAGATAAATATAAAATAGAAATGAGCTCAAGCAACTGATTTCTTTTTGATGTATGTTGCTTGTAAAGCTGCTATTGAAAAATAGTAATAAAAGTAAAATCTAATAATAATACTAATAGTATTAATAATAAACTAAGAAAAAATCAAACACAGGGCTATATATTACTTTTTTATGCTTTCTGCTATTTTATAAAATACATTTATGATATGCATTTTCAATCATATGAGCTGTTCTAATGTAGTGTGACTTAACTCTGAGTATGTTCTTTAAATTTGGTTTTAAAGCTTGTTATTTTTTTGTGAGAACACACTACCTTTGATTTAATTTTTTCTGACACTGTGCCCACTGCACAGTAGAAAAAAAAGTGTAATTGTAGTTTTGTCCTTTACAGCACAGGACAAATAAATGTCAAAATCAAATGGTGGTGTCCCCCAAGGGAAAATATACTTCAGTTATGAAATATTCTTCCCCAGCTCCCATTGCTATTCCTGTGAACACCTAGGTGAAGCTGCCTCAGGACCTAATCAGATGCTGCTCATTTACATATAATAAAAAATCATGCAATGCCCATTCTGAGGTAAAGTGTATAATGTCTCTTTAAAATGTTCTGGTGTAAAACTGGTGCAGCTCTGGCTCTGGATGAATGGTTTGAATGGCATAGACCTGGTGAAAAATGAACACCTACTTCAGTTTAGCACTGCATTTAAGAAATATGTTTGGAGGTGGCATGGTGATATTTCTTGGTATGTTTCTTGAAAAAGTGGTGATATTGATAAACTGTCAGACTTCATCTCAGAAATGATAATACTAACCAAATATACAAAAGAATCATTAAGGAATCGTGAAGATGAGATTGTTTCAGGGAAAAGACTCTCCTTGGGCATTATTAGCACTCTTAATTGCATTATTACTCAGAGCAAGTGAAATCCATCACTGTTGGTTTATAAATATGTTGTGCTCCTTTGTGATATAAAATCCTAAACAGCTTGAGATTGTGAATTATCCTCAACTACTTTTACATTCAAGGGACTTAATAATCTCTGGAGTTGAGCTAAACCCTTTTAGTTTATCCTAAAACTAACAGTGTGATATACTGTCAGTTTGGGTTTCAGTTCGTGCTTACTTTTATTAGAAGAGTAAATGAAGAGAAAGATTGTGAGGCAAATAAAAACATAGGTTGATAGATAGACAAACAGACAGATATCTAGACAGGCAGATGAATGCTTTCATATTGTCATAATTTGTAGATAATTTTGTTATGAGAAGGGAGGCTGGCAGGGAGAGAAAAGAAAACAATTTGAAATGGTGGAGCTCTTGTTTTTCCTTTTTCAGCTAATGAACTTTTACTTTCAAGCAATTAAAAAAAAATGTCTTTCTGTAAAAATAGGAATTTAAATAGGATGTTTCAAACTATTTCAAAATATGGCAACATACTCTTTTTAATGATACTTAAAAAGAAATTTGAAAGCTTTTCTTTTTGCCTCAGGGTTTTTTTGGTTTTTGTTTTTTCAAATGCCACATTTTCCTGGCACATGAAATCTGCTTTCTGGCCAGCTCTAATTCTGAAATAAAGTTATTTTTGAAATTGCATCTGCCTACATATTTTGCCCTTGAGAATTCTGTCTCTGAATGGTTTGAGTAAACAGTCAGAGTAAAGGTACAAGCTGTGTGCAGTGGGGCTTCTGGAGTGGTAGGTACAGGAGCCATGATGTACTGAGATGAAGAATTGAGACTATAATCTTTCAGGTCTCTTCGGAAGAGAATTGTACTTTATCTCCCTTTTTAGTCCCACTGCTGTAATTGTAGCCCATGTGCTGTCTTTGGGTGAGCAGATCACATGCTTTTACACAGCAGGCTGCTGAGGAAGTCTTAGGAGAGGCATCTAACCCTGACAGTCAAACTCCTACATACCTGTCAAACATTTAGCATTGCACTTGTATACCTACCCTCATTCTTTACCCCTGTCCTCCGAAATTGTGTCTGCCTGTAATACAGATGGAGAAAACATGAGACATGTATCTAATAATGTTCTACCATGGTTTCTCCTACCTATCAGGGATGACTTTCTTTGCTAATTGAGCGGGAAGCCTTGTCTCCTTCCCTTGATACTCCCTGTACTGACTAGCTGCTGGGGCAATGCATTAAGCAGCTGAGGAAAAAGACAAAGTTATGAGAAGAAAAGAGATGGAAGAAGGTCCAGTATCAGCAGCCCTAGTTCTCTGCTTCAAAGTGGCTCCTGTGGAAGTGCAAAGACTATGAAAGGTGTAGTCGTGTCAGCAGACATGGGTGCAGGAAAAGAGTGAAGGAAGATATTGAAGCAGGGATAAAAATCTGCTTTGTTAAGTGAAAGAGGGCACACACAGAGTAACCATGTGCCTTTGGTGTTTTGGGGGTACATGGCTATGTCCAGACAAGTTGCAGCAAGGCAGTGAACACTTGCATCCAGTTACACCCTCCAGTTTTGCCTCAGGAATATTTAAGCCAAGCAATTAGGCACTCTTCTTAGCGTACTTCCAGTAGCTTCACAGCTGGAAAAGAGTAGATGGGAAGAGATGGCTGGTAGCAATATGGCAGGGAAGCACAAAGCAGATGGAGCAACTCCTCCCCTCCTTCCCACCCAGCTTTTGGCACATATATGCACAGTGTTACGCAACCAAATCAAAGATGCACCTACTTTGTTGTTTTAGTTCAAGGGCAAATTTCCTGATTATTTTTTCCTACTGAGATTTCATTCATTTTGTGGAGTATCTCGGGAATCACAGTCTCTGTTCCTTTGAGACAAGCGATGCTGGAACTAGTGTTTACGTACCAATGGGAATCCAGGCTCTGGGACCCCACTGCAACCAGACAGATTAAAAAAGAAAAACAAAACCACATACAAGTTGATGTTGATTCCTCAATATCAGTGGTGGCACTCCACAAATCCACTCTTACCAAGTAGTGCAACTTCTTCTACAGATATAGCTGAAGTTATCTTTACAGTTTATTAGAAATTTTGGGGTGAGCTTATTCACCCTACTCTTTCAGATGCCCATTTATGAAAATATTTGTCAGAAATAGCTGATTTCTGCAACCATCTTTTTAAAAAATATAGTTTAGATATTAGTGTAATATTAATAAATGAAGCTACAATTAAAATTAGATGTTCAAAATAAGGTGCATATTTAATAGCCATTTTAAATTTCTTATTTTGAGGTATAAATTTATGGCTATCATTTCCCATCATGGCAGTATTTCTTAATCCTATTATTCTTTTAACCTCTGTTTTTATGTATAATTCATTTCCTGTTTGCTTATCATGCATTTCATAAACAGTAGTGTTTCTCCAATGTTAGGGTTTTTTCCCCCTTTTTTCCCAGCCTGTATCTCTTCTGCTTTACATTGTGACTAATAAGGGCTTAACTCCCACTCTCTTCCTTGCATATCTATTTGAATGTTCACCAAAACACATAGTGTTAAGTTCTAGAGAGACATCATTATGGTTTAATATCAACATCAAGGCAGCTTAATAAAAGAAGTAGAGTTGTCCCCTTCCTGAGCCCAGTTTTCCATCTGCTTCCAGCCTTAGGCATTGCATCCATTTACAATCTGTTAGAAATTGCAGGTTTTCTTCAAAACTATGAAAGCAAGAAACAATATTTTTCTTTGAATGGAAAAAAAATGTACATGAAAGCTTAGAATATGCAGAATCTTAGTGGAACATATAGATTATGTAAGTATATGAAGCAGGTCAATCTGTCCCACTGCCTTTAAGCACAACTGGGTGTTTGATACCACTTCACCACAAGCAGAAAATCTGCACACAACTGAGTCATCCTTTGTAGTGTATATTAAATGAGATATGTTAAATTATTACATAGATTGAGGATCACTATTTACTTAGTAGTTGTGGAAGGTGTGGCAAAGAAGGATGAAAACCTGGTTCCTCAAAAGGAACATATTTGTAAAATGCATGCTTCACAACAAAGTCTAAAGAGTGATGGAAAAATCATTCAAGGGCTGATAAACCACAGAAAAATAGCAGGAGCAGGTTTGCATAAGTGACTATATTGCCTTTGTTTTCTACAACTTATCCTTACTACCACAAGTTTTCTGATATTCTTGTTGTTGATCTGTCTGAAGAAAGATTACATCTGTTGTCACCAACAAGATATATATATATACCTAGCATGTAAGTTAAAGCATGACTGGCTTGGAGAAGACACAATGCATTACGATACTTAGAGGTTTTTATCTAGGTATCAGGTAAGTGGACCACAGATACAGTGGCTGAACCTTTCAGCCTTCCATGTTTCAGTTCCTATAATACCACAGGGTGAAAGGGAGACACTGATGTGCCTGTTTTATAACACAGAGAGAAGACTGTGAAAACAGAGGTATCCCTCTGCCTCAATTCTGGTAGGCACAGCTGAACTGAGGGTGTACTCTCTGGGATCATGGTAACAGCACACGAATGGGGCACAGGCTGCTTGCTTGACTATGTACTCAGAGTCTGCTTGCACAGAGTGCTCGCTCATTGTAGACTGTGAGGTCATGCATGTAGCCCAGAAAAGATCTAGGGCTGATGTGAATTTTCTCAAATCAGATCATTTCAGTTCTACAGGGTGACTTCTCTTTCTTGAAGGATATTTGTCCACTACATAATTATTTCCTTTTTTAAGGAAAACAAAATCCATTTTTAAGGAGATAAACATACGAAGGACAGATTTTGCAGATGTTGCAGGTGGTCTTTTTCCTTTGGACTCTGTGGCCCAGTAACAGTTAAAACTGGCTGAATATCTGTCCCTGATTAATGAGTGCTTAGCCTTGGTTGTGGTGATGCCAACCCTGGGTCTTCCTGCTGTAGGATTTCTGATCCTTGCACCTGTCTTGGCCAGCAGCCTCACATGCTCATTAGTTCCAGTGTGGGCAGGGCCACCCCAGCTGCGGATGGAGGTCAGGACTTCCCCTTGCAAGCTTAGTGCCATTTTCTTGCAGTGACTCATCACTGAGTGCTTCAGGCATGTCTGTTATGTTTTGGCAACAATTATCCTTGCTTCTATCTCCTTGTATTTAAGAAGCGAATAAAATCATGCCTCTTTTTCACTTTGTAATGTTTAGGAAATGTTTCCATAAAAACATGTTGGCTGACTTTCTCTTTGTCTCATGCAGGCTCATTACTCAAAGGTATTGCTATAATGGTGAGGAGCTGACAAAGGCAAATTTATTGAAAATTATACATGTAAATTCTATTCTATTCTTTTCATGACTAGAGACTATGTGGTCCACTTCATCCTGGAAAATCCATTTTTTCTGAAAGCTTCCATTGTACTAGATGCAACACAGTTTAAAAGCACTAGCTACTTTATTCAAAATGTGTTTCCCTTAAATTACAACAGGTTACTTTGCAGCCAGACATCTGAAAGCCATGTGCTAAATAAACTGTACATTATGTAGAGGTGTTAAAAATCCCCTGAAGTTCTAGAAATATGAGAAGCAAAGAGGATGATTTTGGCAACTGTCAACAATACATTGAGGCCAAACTAAGCTTTGCCTCTGTGGTTCTAGCAAGGAAGACATATGTCTTGTATGTGGTTCAAGTATATTGCAAATATAGGCTGCTTATGGAGGTCATCGGTGATGGATGACAGTGCTGCAGAACTATACATAAGTTCCAGATAGGGAATTGGAGTCTGCATACTGTATACGCACATATATTCTGGTACATTTTTAAATCATTTAGCTGCTGAGCCTTAGTGGTTTCTCTGACTACTCCATATACAGTGGAGGTAGCAAATGGCAGAGTTACCACACCCATTTTGCTCCACCGAAATCTGTTAAAAATTCTTTATAGGAACCTGCACAGCTATAGGGCAAGACTGCTACTGTTGGAACAATATGCTGGCATCATTAAATTGAAGCATACTACTTGCTAACTTGCTAGCTTGTTTAATATTTATATTAATTTAATTAATATGCCTAATGTTTTCAGCTGTATTATTTATCCAAGAAATAGAGAGCTCCACCATCAGCCTGAGTGAAATGATTTTACCACACAAAATAATGCTGCAAGGAGGTACACATGTTTAGAGGAAGAGTGTGGCATGGCCACTTGTGCACAGAGTACTCTAATTTCTAGAAAGGGTCTCAGTTTTCAAGCACTTTACGTGAACAAGAAGATTTAATTTATTTGTTATTTTATGAAGCATTTTTATGTGTAGAAAAAGTGCTACTTGTTTGCACATGCTGGTTATGTGGCATTCTTACATGATTTCATGCTTTGCTGATGGAAAATTAGACCCTTGTGTATTATAAAAGAATAGAAGATAGCTATAGAATCAGGATGCAATTGCCTCAGGACATTCTGTTGACAGCTAGAAATATATACAGACAAAGCAATGTCACTGGATGCTAATGTGAACTATACAAGTTGATGAGTACTGTAAATCCCTGTAAAAAGAGAAATCTATACCCTTTTATTTTGCAGGTTTTTGACTTTAAAAATTACCATGAATAACACTTCTGTAGTTTTGTTTTATATAATCATTATTAAGATTTTATAATTATGGACATGCTAAAGCACAGATAATTTTTTGCTAATATATCTGTATTCAGAAAACAAAATAATTTTCTCTTGTTTGCTAAACCTATGCTTCACATTTAGGTGAAGCTGTTATTAGTTTAAGGGGGAACTTTGACTGCATAAGGAATGTCAGACTGAACCAGTATTGAGTCAGAGAAGTAAGACTCAGTTTTTGACATTAAAGCAAGATCCCTCAAATTAGGCCTAGCATTATGGAATCTTTCATGGCCTCTTTATGTTTTCCACATTATCCCCTATTATCAGTCTGGATGTTCTGAATAGACCAGATCTCAGTAAAAAAAAAAAAAAAAAAAAGTAGGAATTTGTTTCTTCTGAGCCTAATTCCATGATTACTGGTATATTGAGATACCGTATCATTCCCGAGGTGTATTTGATTCACTGTTTCCATTTCCTGAAAGGCTCTCTTAATATCACAGCTCAAATAAAGCTGTTTTGATTTTGCCTCCTTCAGTCTGTCTGTCTTCTTTGTTTAATCTTTACAAATATAGCAGAAGTATAAGAAGACTGCAACAACAATACACTACCTACGTACAAATCGCTGTCTTCCCCATTGATGTTAGCATGATAGCACTTTGGACATCAAATATTTATCCTAATTACAATTCTGCTCCAATCTGAATATATTTTATGTCAGCAACACTGTGTCTGAGAGAATAAAAATATAAAAATCTTGCTCTCAGACAGATTGCTGTTGAGTCAAAGTAACTTTGTACCTGGAAGCAACAGTGTCAGGATCTAACCTTCTAGTTTCGAGTCAAACTAGTAAAATGGATTTGTTTATAGGTTTATTATTTGTTTCTTAGGTCCTGAATCCTGTTTTTGTTTACTGGATAAGTAGTTATTCAATCTTGCCATTTTATTCCGATTACTTTTTTTCATTATGTGGAACCAGGTGTCTCTCCTTACAGAAAGTGTGACACCTGTAAATATCTGGCAAACCTGAAGTTGTCCCAGATTATGTGAGAATGTTACGTCCCATATTTAGAGTAATTCTTTAAAGTGGGAAAGAGTTTAAATATGAACTGGAATAATGACTAACAAATGTACTGTCTCCTATTCTCATTAGGAAACAATTATGGGATGAGAATTTGAAATGCATCAAGTGTTATACATTTAGAAAGAGAATTAAAGGCCAGAAAAGTTTACTGAACCTAATTAGTTGACATAATTTGAAAGAGAGTAACAAAGTAATTGGAAAAGAGTAAGTTCTAGTAGGGCAAGCTTTACAAAGCAAAAGTATTTTAGTTATCTGGTAGAATTACTTGCAACAAATTTTTATATTCTGAATTCAGTATTTTAAAAGGTTTTTACAAACCTTCCTTGAGGTAGACTACTAAACACTCTAAGTAGTTGTTGGATGACAGACAAGAATTGTTTTAGTAAAAATGGATACAAGACAAAGAAAAGTAATAGGAAGAAATTTTTTTTTCTTAAGAAAGGTTAACAATGGATCCATGGATTAACCTCTGGTCCTGTATTATGTAATATAGTTATTAATGAATTACATTTTAAAATATATCATAAATGAACAGAAGTCCACCATAGCATCAGGATGTGATTGCCTCAGGGACAGGGTAAAGCAAGGATGTGAACTTTGCAGGAAATTAGTAAAGCTTGTGAGGAATTTCAAGAGGACTTATCTAAAGAAACAGCATGGCAGACTAAACTCCATAAACATTGTTTCAGAAACCTTGAAAACTTCATGGAAAGCTTGGGGAAGTTATCTGCTCAGTATATGATTGTTGTTAAAAAGGGAAGCAAACAATAATATATTAGTAAGGTCAAGAAGGAATAAAAAGCTTTCTAGTGCCATAATATGAATTGAAGGTATGACTTAATCCAAAATATTGTGTAGGGTCATTGTTGGCCTTTGCAAGATGTGGGAAAAAGTACTGAGAAACAAGAAGGACACCTTAAAACTGCAGTGGGATTTTAGTGTTATTTACTTCAGAGAAGAGAATAAAAAAGAACAATTTAGAATCAGATAAAACAATGAAGGTATATGAGGATGGTCTTCTCTTGTCCTGTGAAGCAGATGAAGGGCAGTGAATTCAAACCTAGCAAATAGAAATATGTCTTCAGACATAGATCAAGGTGAAGGACTGATTTTTCCCTTCATTTCAGGGAGGTTACAATTTAACAGAATTCCAGTAGGGGATGGAAATTTATCTAAATGACAAATGCATCCAGAATTACACCATTTAGTCCTGAAGGAAGAAAAGGTCTGAACTCCAAACTGCCACTCATCAGAAAAAATCCAGTCTTGAAAAAGATATAAACCCTTCAGATTCAGACTTTATACCAGTTTTTAACTATTGGAAACAGAGAGGCCATTCTCCTGGGGACAGATGGTCTGCTTTCTGACTAAAGTGGAGTTTCTTGCTCCATCTTCTGAGGAGGCATGTGGTATTGACTAGTGTCAGGTAGCAATTTCTGCAGTAAATGAAGGTAATCATTCAGCGAACTATTATCTAGTAAGACATTTCCTGTGTTCCTGCTAAGTTCCTTCTAGCTGACAATCCTTCCCTAGACTCCTCTGAGTAAGGCTGCCCTGGCTAGCCATTACTAGCCACTTCTAAGCCTACTGGCCCCTGCTGTTCTGGGCTCCAGTTGTGGAGGAGAGAAAACCTGGGCAAGTGTAGCCATGGTTACCAGTCCAGGGAATGAAAAGATTTTAAATATGCTAATACCCAGTGATGCTTTTATGCAGAAAGTACTGGAAAACTGTTCAACAAATGTGTCCTAATGCCCAGTTTTACCAAGCTGGTTGTCACCTATCCTTTGAGAGTTATTTGCATGTACCTCCACTTATGTTGTGTAACAGTAGTATTTTAATCCCTCCATGCAGATCAGGACATGAACAAATTGCATATGTAGAAGTGCATTCATAAATTTCACTTGTACTGCATTTATTTTTTGTAGTACTTCATTAACACAAATAATATTTCTTCCCAAATTCTCACCTCCTGATTTTCCTCCTCCATACCATTCTTTCTATCTTGTAATGCATCAACAAGCACTTCATGATACCATTATGAATAATTACCTGTGGTGTTGAACCAAGATATTTTATCAATAACTCTATATTAAAAGAATAAGTCAAAAGTAAAACACTCTTAAATTAGACAGTGGAAGAATTAAGGTTGACTCTGCATACGCAAACATTGTATCATCTATTCTACAGCTTCAAATAAACTGAAAAACCCCTAAATAATATTTCTCCAAATGAGTCTGTTTCAGGCTGGTTCAGCCTTGCATACTCAAGCTCTCATTTAATTAATGAAGGATTCATCTAAAATGTCAAATAAGACTTTGGTAGCAAAATTTTATTTCCTGAACACAGATCTTCCTGGCAAAGATCTATATCAGTATGTTACTATGTCTAGAGTTATAAAATACTAATAATGCTCTTAGAAACTATCAGATAATAATTTTACTAGATGAAATTTTTAAAATAAAAGCTTTAAGAACAAATGAGATAAAGTTTACTTCTCCTTTACTGTTTTAATGTCTGCAGTTTCCATTTAGTTGTAAGGAAGTGAGTAACAACAGCTCTCACTTTCAACTCATCTCTTCTAGGTGAAGAATCTGTTTCCAAAGTTATTTGCAAATTATTTCAAATAACAAATTTATGATATAAAATCATGTTATCTGAAAAAAAGTGTACAATTGACAAAAAAATTACTAGCTTAGTATTCTTTTATCTTATCTTCAATTGCTTTCTGTTATAATTATTAAATCAACTTGTGATTGGTATCATTCTTATTTGAAAGGCCTGATTCTTTGTCATAAATCTAAGGAAATGCATCAAAAATGTATTTTTTAATATATTTTTCCTTTTTAGGGAGTAATTTTAGTATATATGCTACATACATACGTTAATTAAAAATATTTTATTAATTTTATATATGCTAGTTTTAACATAATATTCTGTATTAAGAAAAAAAATTCCACTTGAAAGAGAAACTGGCAAAATTTGATAGAAAAACAATCAAATATAGAAAAAGCGTATACCTTTATATGATTAAAATATAAAGACAAAATGGTAGAGTTCAAATTGTTATTGTTGGAATAAGCAAAATTTTATGCATCCTTGTGTAGCAAGAGCACTGTGTCAAACCAAATATTGAAAGGTAAGCTAGTGGAATTTTTCTTTTTCATCCAGGATACTGACAGTGTTGCTAACCCTGCCTTTTAAATCTGGAAGGTACGGTGACAAGGACCTATTTAAATTAAACAGTTGAATTTGTGACTTGCTCGTGTTAGGTGAAAAGTGTTACCTATATTCATAAATGGCCCAGGGCCAAATTCAGCCCATACATATGCCCCTTTCCAGACCATTGAATGCCTCTGAAATCCGAACATGGCCATCACACTTGATAAATTGTAAATGGATGCAAACCTTCATATCCTGTGTGCAGTTATGCATTCTTAAAGCACAAAATGAGCCGAATACTGGACAGAGCATACACCCCTGGAGCCACTAAGAAGACATATGGCATAATCCAGGGCAGGTGTTTGTAAATCCAAAAGATCACATTAGACCCCTTAGGCTATAATCTGAATGACAGCAGTGGGATTTTGTAGTTTATCTAGGACCCTAAATTAAGTTGTCACCCTTAATTTGTGGGAGAACATCTACCAGGAGCAAAAGCAAGTTAGAAACCTTTCCTTGTTTTGAAGGTTGAGTTCTTTTCCAGTTACTGAAGCCTATCTTTTACTTCCTTTTACTTGAAATATATGTGTTTAAGACATCATTTAACTTTTAGATAAGCAACTTAGTTCATTGTTTTGTTTTGGGGCTTTTTTTTTTTTTTTTTTTATTTATTTATTTATTTATTTATTTATTTTTTAAGAAAACAAATAGGTGTCCAGTAAGCAGTCAACAGCTATGGGATTGTCTGGAACATGCACATGTTCTTTTCTGGCTGGATCATTCAAACACATGCTGAATTATGGAAAACCCCTTTGATTGATGAGTTTGGATTGGCTTTGGCAGATGCACATTCTAAAGGAGTAGATTAATACATATAAACCATTGAGCTTAGCAGAAAGTACTGCTCAACATTGTAAACTGCCAACTTTATCATCTTTAAGTAAAAAATACAGTTTTTCTTCCCAACAAAGACTTTTTATAAAAGCAATAAGGTAACTGCATGAAGTGTGCTTATCATGATATAATCACACCCCAGGGGGAATGAGAGGTGCTCGGCTGCACCTCATGCTTTGTAATGACCCAGGGGTGTGATTATCTTATGATAACCACACTCCCTGTCATGCCTTATTGCTTATATATTCCACATGTCATAATGAATCCTGAAGCACTTTCTAGGTCTCATAGCAAAGGCAATGACTTTGAAGTATAGGAAGTAGTCAGATTTTCTAGGTACATACAGATTAATATTGTATACATTAGGAGGAATTATGAATGACTACTTATCTGTACTAGCCAGGCCATAGTTTTTTAACTGTTTCTAGGTTCTGCAGATTTCATGTGGTATGTTATGGGAATGTGCTTAAATACTTCTTTGCAAGCACAGCACAAGACCAGTGAAAGCTTGACCAACATACTTCATGCTTGACCAACATGGAAGAGTCCTGTGACATAGCCACCTTGCCTTTCCTGTTGAAATGGTTCTGTAAAATCATACAGAACTGTAATAATCTGGTTTTACCACAGAAATCTTTGTACGTTTACATGCTCTTTAACTGAATATTAAAATAACTATGGGTAAAAAATCCTGAACTTTGATATGCCAAAGCTTGAGAGACCAGTATTTACAATGCTGACTGAATATCCCATCAGTCTCTCTTTTTCTGAAGCCACATGAAGGAATCGTGGTTTATTTGGAAAGATCAATTTTTAAAAATTCTTCACTTTAATAATAAAAATAGTAATAAATCCTAATTAAAATGAATGGGGTTAATAACAGGTCCATAAGGAACTAGGAGATCAAGAGGCTTCTGAATTCACAATTAGGGGCTGACATAAAAGACAACAGGATAATAAACTAAGCAATTATCTTTGATATACCTTATAGTATAATAGCACCACAGGGTGAATCTGCACCTCAGGGAATGGGATTCTCAGGAACTTTGCAACCTTGTTAATCTGATGTATGTAGCAGTCAACATTTAAATACTACTTCACTTGGCAGGAAAATCTACAGTACTGTTTTCTGCCTGTCACCATAAACTGGTTGATAAAGATGATGGCCTATCATTATGACCACTGATGGGTTGATTCATTGTAAGCGACAGCTCTGAGATCAGCTAAGTTAACTGCAGGTCACCACAAAGAATTCTGTGTGTCTAAAATAAAGCTTATTTAGCTCTATAGTGCACAAGTGGAGTACTACTGATTATCATAAAGGTCAGACATGCACATTTTAACTGGTGGTAATGAGTAGTTTTAAAGATGTTTGAGTCTTTTCTTAATCTTGCCATGTCACAAGGCTTCTATTGTTATGCACCAAAGAATGTGCCTTTAATTGTAGCATTTGCCCTATTGTATCTTGATCATAGAGTGGGTTGTGTGATGTTACTGGTGATAAACGCCTACCACATGTCCTAATAATTACTAGCCTTCAGTAAATTGCATAGCAAAGTAACACAGAAGTCTGGTAAAACAAAAGGCTCCAAAAAGTTGAAAGCAATATTTAAATAGTTTCGTGTACTATACGAAATTGCACTAAATGTGAGCTGTCTGAAAGCAGGGTATAAAAAAATAAATAACTTTCAATTGTGATTAATAAAAATTTATTTGACAGTAGAAAGCTTTCTTAAAAATCTTGCAATATTGTCCACATAACTTATTGAAGCTGCTCAGGTGGATTTGAAGAGGAATATTGAAAAAAGAATGGGAACTTTTCGTCAGTTAAATTAATGTTTGTGGCAAATGAGCTTTAGAATTAAGGCTATTAATTTGGAGTTTCATGAAGAATGCAGTTTTCAAGCAGAGACGTGCTAATCAAACATGCTTTGTTAAGAATGTGCTATCTCACAGTTTCACATGTAGAAGTTCTGAGCAATTAGTTCCTTTAATATTTCATAAGAAAAAAATGTCTAAAAAATGGTAAGGTCAAACTGTTCAGAATGTTGATAACCACAAATATTAAAACAGTTACATAAAATACTATTTGCACTTATGTATTCAGAATGAAATAAGAAGAAATGTACTAGTTCCCAAAGTCTGAGTGTGACCAAGTCAATTATACCGTGAACTTTTTAAAAAAGAAAAAATGCAGTAATTTCAATCAAATATTGATTATTTAAAATGTTATGGATTGAATCTTTTCCTCTATGTGTTCATAGAGTTGATTCAAATATTTGAAGATGTAATTTCTGGAACTGAAAAACTCGATTATGAGGGTATAAGTACTGGAACATTTTTATGGACTGACTGACAGTAATAATGTTTGGCAAAACTTACAGACTTCAAGAATCTGATATTATAAAATACTTTATGAAGTATTGCATTCCTCGATTATGATCATAAGCTCAACATTCTTCAGAATTTTGCACTTTTTCTAAACTTTCCAAAAATGTAAGAGTCCTGCACTTTAGAAGAGACATGTATACCTAGGGCTTAACATTGAATTATCAGGTATTTTCCATGAGTAATGATGGTTAATTAGTGAGACAGAGGTGGAAGATGGCATGTTTGCTTGTCTTGTCCATAGAGTAGTAGTATCCTCTGTTAAAAGTACCTCTCTGACACACTAGCAAACATTTAGTGGTCCTGAAGATCTCTGAGGTTACTGAAGGACAACAGTTACATTGGGAGGATCTCAATATCCACTTAGCAGTAAAAACTGCTCTGACATTTTCTCTGCATTGGACCTTTGCCCAGTGGCTGACTTAATCTCCAGGTTTGATAGACCAGTTCTTCACAAGGCAATTCTTTGAAAAAAAAGTTAGTTGTATTTTGTAAAATATTGTGAAATTCTTTCTTTCAGAGATGTTGCAAAGTGTTGATCATTCCTTTCAAAAATAAAGGTCAAAGATTAAATTCTTACCTATATAAACACATAAATTTTTATGTAAGTGTACCCACTAGTCACATTTTAAAATCAAGCAAAAAGTCTAGTTTCCTTATCCAAGATATAACTTTATGATAACTAACCAACAGAACTGCTGTTACCAAAAGTTACTGGTTTTTGGTTTGGTTGGGTTTGTTTTTTTTTTGTTTTTTTTTTTTAAAGTGTTTTTTAGCTTCATTTCTAGGGTGATTTTCCCTAGGTCAGTGATGCTAAGTGTCAGAGGAACAGAGGACCTCCATACCAACAGTTATGTTAGTCACCTGGGAGTATTTTAAGACCAAAGCACACATATTGCCTGACAGCTATGTTGTGTTTATTGCAATCTCAAAATTCTTTATCTACAAAAATTAAAACCTGCTAGGTTCCTAAGAAGGAAAAAAAAAAAAAAATCATTCAAGGCTATGGGTCTTTAATGTAGAGCTACTTATAATCTCCTGAAATAATACATTCCCAATTCCCCTTCACTCCTTATCAGATAAAAACTGAACAATGTCATCAGTGGCTCCACAGAGGTGAGAAATTTTACAAGCTAATGTGTTTGATCAGAGTGTGGAGTGCTGCTGTATCATTTTTGAATTGTTCTGTTTCAAATACCAATGAAGAGCTCCCTTACAAAGTAGAAAGCTCCCTTGTCTTTGCCTTTTTTTTTTATATTTTATTTTTTTTTATTTTAAAAGGGTTCCAAAATATTTATGTTGCCACCACAGGGGTTATCTACGTTTTTTTTTTTTTTTTTTTTTTTTTTTCTCTATTTTTTTCTCTTTTTTTTTTTTTTTTTTTTTTTCTAGAGAGGAGTCTTGTATTTGCCAAATTTAACTTTTCTTTAACTCCTTATAAGTCTTTCACAGCATTCCAGACAAACAATAGGCAAAAATGCAAACCTAAGTAGAGCAAATGAAACTTTTCTCAATCCTTTCACAAGCAAAAATTCTCTTAGATGAAACCGTCTGGGTTCATATGCCTCTACCTGATATATAAATGTCCTGAAACCAAATAAGAAAAAAGGAAAAATGAGTTGACTTGTTTTCTGTTGGATTGCGGTTTTTATGCATATCAAAGTCAAATGAATAGCAAATTGAGAAGAATTCACTTATGGTTAGAAATGCAGTGATACTCATAACTACATAATTGTGTAAATCTGTCCTTATTTATGTGAACTTCTTGTAAGATTCACTTCAGGGTATAACCTGTGAAGTGTTAATGATCTTACACTTGCAGCCCTGACTGTCATATCAAATTATAGTACTGTTGGGTTTATTTTTCAAGTAGTTGCAACATGGATTAAACTTCTGTTAGATCTAGTACTAAGCATCTCATTAAATGAGTTAGAATCATAGCTTATTATTAAAATTATTAATCTGTGATCAATTGCTGAAGTGTATGATGCTGCTGCCAATATGTAATTAGATGCTTTTTAAAATTGTTGTGGGTTAAAATTTTTTTTTCTTATTAATCTGTACTGTGATTCAGGGAATTTTACTTTATCCCTTAATTTAACACAAAATTTGTATACTAAAATTGGTAATAACTTAGCAACCTATCAGCTATTTATCTTCCTTGGGAATGAACCATGATGTGAATTTTTTAGATCATTTTTCTTGTAAAAACGTACACTTTTATATGCCCTAAATAGAAGTGTGTGGCAATACAAATAATGGCAGATTTTGAATCAGGATTATTAAAGTTTATGAATCTGCTTCTCTTCTTATAGAATATTTCTATTCAGTGACTATGGCATAGCTGTTCCTAATCTCCTCAAGTGAGAATATCGATCTTTTTTTTTATTACATGATTATTAGTACAGAAAATAATTGGGTTGTTTGTTACTCTTTTGAGAAGAGATTATTGATTTTTGTTTATTTTGTACTGTTAAATTAATTGTACAGCAGGAAAAGTTTCCACTGAAAATGTATTCTTAAGGACAGAAATGACAAGCTTACCGAGTAAAATAATTTTTGGTACTTTCAGATTTTTCAAGGGAGTAGATATCTTAGTTTTATTGTAAGCAGTCTCCTGCAAAAATGATTGAAAGAGTGATGAAGTCATAAGAGCCAAGATATTGTCAGACTGTTAGTTTTTCTACAGCTTCACAGAAAGCTTTTCCTTTCCTTTTTCAAGAGCAGACATCACTCTCTACAAGTGCTCCCAAATCAGCACTCCCTGACTTTGTAAGAGGCATAGAGGAGGAAGGCAGCAGAACAGTCCCTTCTGTTGTATCCCCTACGTTTTGCATTTTTCAGACTTCTGACTGAAAAAATCTGTGTAGGATATAGCATTGCTAGAAAGAACCTTCACCACTTTGTAGCTTCTTTGAGAAAGGGAAACAGGTTCTTATTTGTAATTAGAAATTATTTGTAAAATTACCAAAAAAATTGTGTAATTTTATAATACACAAATTGTATTTTTTTAATGGAATCATTCTAAAGAATGGCCTCAGATCCCATGCAGATGCACTCTGTTTCTTTGGTCTTTGAGATGTTCATAGCTGTTCATCTCAGCCTTTTCACTCTTCCAAAGATTTGTATAGCTTCTTGTTTCAAAACCAGAACAGTTCCAGTTCAGTGAGCAAATGTCATGAAGCTTTTATTGTACTGTGTTTCTTACCTTTCTGCACAGACAAGGAGCAACAGCTCAAGTCTGCATAACTGTTATCTCAGCTAAACAAGATCTTCTATAATTTATTTCATAATGATGAAGAGGTAGCTGGTGATTTTCAAGTGAGATTCATAATTTTGATGTTACTCCTCAAAGCCTTCTCCTTTGCAGCTTTACTTGATGTTGAATTATTTGAAGGGACAAAAGTCAGGTGTAATGGAGGTTTGTGACCACTGTACAGAGGCACTTTTATGATTTTTAGATACTGTAATGAAAATTTGTCTCTATCTTTTATATGCCATTATTTATTGTTGGGCCATACAGCAGCTCAGGATATACAGACATCCCATTTTCTAGGAAGGACAAAAGAACAAATAAAAATGATTTATTCTTCTTTACCTCAAGTAGTAGTATCTATATGCTCTTGTAGCCAACTAACTTGGAATTTATTCCCACCAAGGACCCATGTGTGTATATATGTACATACCGATTGGCAGCTGACCTTTGGATAAGAACTTTTGTGAAACTTAGATGCCGGAGGGATGGGAGTTTCTGGTTCTCTGTGTGTGCACTTGCATTGCCCCAAGTGACTGAGTGTCCACAGAGAAGGCAAGCAATTATTAATGATGATAGGAAACTCTTCCTTAGTTCTAATGGTATGTATTAATTACGATTTTTGCTTCCATTCAAACAGAAGTGAAAATGGTGGATACCTGCCTTTTTACAGAAGTATGTGCAGCTCTTTTAAACCTACTAGTGATGCCCAGTACATATCTGACAATCCAATGCCTCTGTGAATGCTTCTTAGATTGCTTTTGAAGGACATATTTAAAAAGAAAAATAACTATGAAATTATGTTTAAGAGGTGTCCAACACTTGTGGTGTCACAACATCGTCAGGAGGTACCATAAAACTGTGAGGTTTTATGAAGGAGAGCAGAAAGTCTATACCATGAAGATAGTATCCTGTTGAATACATAGGATGTGTTTAGATATTTGATGATGCAGTATAGAAATTACATTTATAGAAATACATGTCTAGAGATGAGCTTAAATATTTTACTAATATCTGGAGACACCTAGAAGAGAGAGAAATATGCAGATACAGTCTAATACTTACTGTGATTTTGCAGTGCATCTGTTTGCAGTCCTTTGACTGAGCTGACTTACAGCATGCAAGAGGAGTCCCAAATCCTCTGTCTCACAAAGAGGGTGCGCAAGGGACCGGGAAGACACAGGTGGAGTGGTGGCTATTGGGTCTTCAACTCTAATACACACAATTTGTATGCTGACAATGCAATTACTATTGTAATTCCTACAGAAACCCTGGAATAAGAGTATCTTTCTTTTGTGTGTCTGCAGAAGTGTACTTCCAGCATCCTTCTGTACTTCCATATACCTATTTGTGAGCTCTGGACATAGGTAGTGCTCTCTTACAACTTCTTGCACAATCTGTTAGGTTTCGCTGCACAGCATTTTTTATTCTGAAGTCTTTTGATAGTATGATGACAATTATTACTGGTTAAAAGTATTCATTACCTTTCACTGGTAAGCACATTATAACTCCTTTTTTAATATATTTTCTTAAATGTGATAAGATCTAAGTCTATGGTGCTAAAAATATTTTACTGCTCTTTGTGCTTGAGGCTTTTCTAGCAAGCTAAGAGATCTTTACAGGCATTGACAAGTTGTGCTGTGTCTGTGGAGAAATGGTTTAGAATAAAGAAAATATATTTTTAATATAGCATAATAAACAAAGATTTTTGCTGCGAATTAATAGAATTAATATTTAATAAAAACCCTGCCTTATTTTGTTTATACAGCTTCTGTCTCTTTCTGTCAGTTTTGTCCATTGCTCAGTGCTATTGCCAGTCAAAGAGCATAAAAGTGATTTTTTTCTTAGAAACCCTGCAACTGATCAAAGTGCACATCTTTTACAAACCTCTCAAAATTCATAATACTGGTGCTAAGATGTGGCGCATAGGTTTTTTTAAAGACAATTTTCATTTTAATGTTTTATCAGTCCTTTTGTGGCAGTGTACAAAATGATACAGGGCATCTGACATCAAAATCAGCAATACAGATTGCCTTTAAAAATAAAGAATGTGTTGCCTCTGTCTGGGAGCTAGTCATGTCTCACATATAACAGAAGACACCTTTTGTTCTTCAGTTAATTAGCTCATTATACTGTAGGTACATAATTCTTTCTAAAGAAGCAAACTCATTTGAACAGGAATCACAAAAAAGTTATGGATGATAAATTCAGACAGTGCAAAAATGTTAAAGATGTTGACTTTCCATGAAAAATGCATGTGGTAGCATGAAAGAATTTAAGCTTGTGGAACCAATGCTTCTGTAATGTTTTAATTCCTATCAGCAGAAAGACTTTCTATTGTTTGTAAATAAAAAGGAAATATTTCACTGTGGCACTTCCATCTGTTACCTTAACAATAAGTGAAGTCATGCAGTTAATCACAGCATTTTCTAAAAAAGGATTTAAACTCGAAGCTCTGCTCTTATATCCCCATGCAGTTATAAAACACTTACCCACCAAGAACAACTGATTCTGACTGTTAGTGTTGTGTTTTAATTCCAGTATGGGCTAGTTCAGATCTCAAAGACATGAGTTTCCTACTGAGTGCTGAGATCTGCTGCCAGGAATGGCTGCCTTCCAAGGAAATGTGCTACCTTTTACAGATAAAGGTTCTTGAGGGAGAGAACTGCTTGACTACAGAGTTTGTTTGCTTGCAATGTATTTAGCAAAAAGTAGTCTTCCAAGTATTTAATTTAAACATGCTATCAAACATAAAATAATGGAGAACGAAAAATCTTGAAGCTAGCTTGATGGCTCAGCCCTCTAATCCTTTCTAGCACTCATGGTTTGCTCTTCTGAGGGCTGCGATTCACATCAGTGTACAGCTCTCAGAGCTCGGAATCAGGCTAACAGGGCCAGCACTGTGAGGCAAATTTTATCTTAGACTGCTAAATAAAAGCTGCATTTACAAATTTCAACTTACATTGCTTTTATTTTATTTTTTGATTTATTTTATTTTTTGCAATTAAAGATATTGATTTTCCCTAAGGAAGATATACTGGGGCACATACCAGGAAATCTAAGGTCATTGTATTTATCTATGCAGCTCACCGTGGAATAGACAATAGGCTATTTTGGAAATCGCATCACTATGGGGATTTTTCTCTGGTGGGTTTACTCAGTCACCTGGCCCAAGCATCCCTAGTGGCGATGAAGAGCCAGTAAAATGTTACATTCATTATAGAGAATTCCTGAGGAAATCTGAAAAAAAAAAAAAACATTCAAAGGCAAACAGCAGTTTAAAGAATGTCAGTGACACTTCATGCTGCTTCACAGAGTGGGAGCTGCTTCAGTGAAAACACTGCCTAGGTGAAGACTACCTGGAATTAAGTGATGGAAATTGTTTTCTGTAATAAAGAAAAAAGTTGCCCGCAATCTATGTAATCATTACCTTATGACCAACAAACAGATTTGGGAAAGGGGGTGTATTTTAGAATATGCATATTATTTATTACTCTGCAATTACCTTGTGTTTGAAACCCCACCTTTCACAAAGGCATGCAGCGTATCAGAAGTAGGGGCAAATATTTCAGCAAATCAAAGATCGGCGAAGGCTTTTTTTCACTCCTGCGCCTGGTATCCCCTCCTGTTCCAACCCGAAAAAGGAAGCACCCTCTGCTGGCTCCTGCTGTAATGACTTTCTGCCTTTAACTGTGGTACCTACCAGCTGCCAGCTGATTTGCTCTCTTTTAGGTTCCTGCTGTTCCTTTCTGATCTGCAGGGACCAGTTTGCTACTCTGAGTAGTCCCCATGCCAGCTAATTTCACAGGAGTTCCTTGTCTTTCTTACACTTTAAGGTAATGATACCTTTGCTAAGCCACAATCAAAAAGTTGATGAGTTAAATTAATCTTGGGGTTCCATGCAAACAGATGGAGCAACTTACACTCACATCCCTTACTGAAGGTTTTTTTTTTGTTGTTTTGTAAAATATGTAACCTTGAGCAGAAAGGTTTTTGGAAACTTCTCTAAACATTAAGATTCAACAAATCCCTGAGCAAAACCACAGTTTCACCAAGGCAGCGTCTGAGTAGATTATT
The DNA here is from genome assembly GCA_025345505.1 of Todiramphus chloris collaris. Taxonomy (NCBI): domain Eukaryota; kingdom Metazoa; phylum Chordata; class Aves; order Coraciiformes; family Alcedinidae; genus Todiramphus; species Todiramphus chloris. The sequence continues at coordinate 26,718,883 of JANVCC010000010.1, read as the reverse complement.
TCACTGGATTCTGAGACTGAATGAGTTAAATATTACATTGTCCAGTCCACATTTACTTGCTTTTCTGCCATTATTGAAAGTACAACATGACTGCTCCATATGTTTCCACCCAGTTCTGCTACCACCATATTATTATTTTCATACTTTCTTCCCTCATCTTTTAAAATGAAAAAATAAATACAAATCAAGTGATTTTCATATGTATTCCATATGAACTGCCGCATCATATTGTACCAGTCATATACAAGGAGACTGAGGGAATATGCTGGAACATATCATAGGAACAAGTATGTTTCTGTCTAAAATACAAAATGGACAGGACAGAATAATACAAAGGCTGCTCTATTCCTTTCTAGATGCTTTTTACCAGCAATGACCTTCTCTTGGCTTATCCTTCTCAAATAGAGCTGAATTATATAACACCGCATGGTGGCATATATTTTCAAATTGCATCCTAAATGAGGAATAAAAGTGCTTGATCCAGGACAGCAGTGCAGCACAAGTCTAAGAACTGAATGTGAGGGCATGCCTATGTGCTCTGATGGATTCGGCTCTTGAGCATTACAATTTACTCAACCCAGATTCCAAAAAGATTTCATCTATTTAAGATACCTTTGCTGAATGTTACAAAGTACATTTTTAAGTCATGGTAGCAGGACTTTTTGAATTCCTCCTGTCCTTGAGAAAAACTATCAGACAAATCTGCTTTGGCAGACAGGGAACCTAAGCTTGTGTTTGTATTTTTCTTTTTAGAGATTAATCTGGAGTACAAAGTGAAAGACAGAGTTTTCCTAGACTGTTGGCTCTATGGCAGCCTAAGAAGTACTTCTCTGGCCAGTGTCTGGCCTGATGGGTGACCTTGGAAGACTCCTTGTCCCCAGGCCCAGCTTTCCATGATGGAAATCACTGCCAAGAGTGGGGGAGAGCAAACCATCAGCATCTGCATCTCATCCTGAAATGTGTTCAGAATGTCTATCTGGACCATGGAGCTTGAATCTATTGGCAATGTACCCCTTTCTTCCCCCCATGTGGAGTGCTTAGTGCCTAAACTCTACCCTTAGAGCACCAGAAGATGTTGTGGAAACAATCTTAAACAATGAGTAGTCTATAATGTTTAATGTCAACTTAAAAATTACTTTAAATAGCGAGAAATTATATCCAGTTCTAAAATATTACATCTTTTAAAAGAATGTAAAGGTAGAATATACATGTTAATGCAAGACTTGATAACACATAGTTCTCATAAACATATACCAAAATGAGAGAAGTCACCAATTTGACATGGAAGTTGGTGGGAAAATATTACAAAATTTAAATGCTGTGTTAAGCGTTTAGTTAAGTGCATTGTTTCAAGACAAGCTTTACTTTTTTGATGTGTGTTAGAATTTCCAGAATCACTCTCCTTTGATTACATGATGAGTTTACATTCCATAGCCTTATACAGGAAGTAGTGTGGTTTACTTATATGAAGATAAGCATAAGAAGAGCAACATGCAATGGGAAGAGAGAAATATTTTTAAAATAAGACAATGAGTAAGACAGAAGGACGAGGACCACAGACAAGAAGATTGTTTCCTCAAAAATGACAGAAATTGCTTAGAGTACAGACACCTTTAAGAATTACAACTGTTTATTTACTGAAGGACACTTAAATCTCTTTTCTTGCTCCTGCAATCCACTTCACCTTACGAGGTCCTCTACTACAACTCCAAGAGACTGTACTAACACCTCAGTCTGCAGCAACTGAATGTTTGAGAGTTATTGTTTTTAATTACATCTGACAGCCCAGCAGTTCTCTGAGATGATATAACAGAACTGAGCAGCATTCCTAAGCGGGGAAATTTCAGAGATAAGCCCAGCACCCTGTTTTTTGTGTGTCACTAACATTAGCTGCCTTTGTAGTCTTTCATTACAGTTAAGACCTATTTAGTCATCTAGGCCACTTGAGGAGTAGGTCTTTCTTACTCATTTGGGGATTATGTGTAAATATATTAAATCTGGAAATGTAAAACCATACATTTTTAGAGTGATGTATGTCAGTACATTTCTCCTAGCTCACGGCAGCATCTGGATGTTACTGCAGCTTGTGTGTAAATAGACCTATTTAGGGCATATTGTGAATGGAGGCTTAGGGAGACGTTGATTGTTTGACTGCATTTGTCACAAAGTGTGTGGTTATCCCATGACAGTTTGCTGATGAACCACAGTAGACTACTCCTGAAATCCTGAAATTCTTTATGTGGAATATTTCTTTATCTTTCACAAGAGTGTGGTTCATGCTTCTCTACATTAAGTGGTGTAGGAGGGACAAAAATCAAAAAGGAAGTGATCTCAAGTGAATGAATGTTGGAGTAACCGTAGGGATGGTACTGCTGCAGCAACTCTTTTCTTTCTGCAAAATGGTCAAGCCCAAGGGAGGGAGGATTCACATGACAGTGGGAGACCTCATTTTTGCACACCAAATATGTGCCATGATGAGGAGTGTATGTGAGGACTAACAGAGCCTGGGGCAATGCTGCCTGATGATGCTCAGCCTGGGACTCTGCTCTGTGGAGCCATGCATGGGCAGGACTTGTAGCACACCCACAGATCTAGTGTCCAGAGCTTTACAGTACTTCTAAAACCACCCATCATTCTACTGTCACATTGAAGTTGATGCAGGGAGTTTAGTGGTTCACTGAAGTTCAAACAGTGTATAAGTGTAAGAGCAAGAAATAAAATTCCGAAGTCCCAGTTGCTATTCTTCTATTCATCCTACTATATTTTGTTGTCTTACAGCACCACATAAAGGGAAAACTAACTAATTTCTAATTCTTTTCTTTTCTACAATGATATTACTTTAAAATAACTACGATGATTTTTTTTCTATTAATTAGATTTTTAAAACTGAAAAAATAGGAATTACAAAATACTTGTAAATTTTTCATTAATTTATACCATCGTTGAAATACTAATTTGTCATGGAAATACTGAAGTATCACATTCTTCATTTTACTGTAATACTGAGTCTTTGTGCAGTCCACCTTACAATTCACATGGTCTCTGTTTCATCATGCCACGGGCAGTGGTGTATTGTTAACTCCACATGTACTTATCTTAAGACCTAAACAGTAAATGCCACTTCACCTTCTTTGTCTGTTGTACAAAGGAAATAAACATCCTTTTGTTACTTTTGTTACTGTAGTTGAAAGTGCAGTGAAATGGAATTGCATAGTGTCTTGTTTCTTGGGTTCCTGTTTGGATGAGCATGCTTACAGCTAGATGACACGGTTCTAGTAGCTTTACAGTACAAAGAGATTGTTGTTTTTTCCCCCACTAAGCCTTATAGCTCAGCTAAGAGGGAAGTGTGGTTCTATCTTAATGTCCTATTTTTGAAAAGACAAATCTCTGTGTCTTCACTAAATACTGACCAAGTGGAACTCTAAAGTAGCTGATAAATTCTGATACTATAGGAGACAGTTTCAGTATTTTTTTTTTTTTAATTTTATTTTTCTTATTTTATTATTTTATTTTGTTTTGGTTTTTTATTTATTTTTAATTTTATTTTGTATTTTAACATTATTCTTACAGAAAGCTAGCATCTCCTGCAGATATCATGATTTGATAACATTGTACCCAGGGTACGGCCTTTTCTGAGATCAAACAAGCTAAGATTTCAGTTTAGCAGTGTGGATTTCAGGACATTTTATTCTCTAGTTGCACCTTCTGATGCCAAAGAACGTCCCAATGCCCTCTGCAAATTTGACAAGTGGAAGTCACCAGAAAGAATGAAATTGCATTCAAAAGAGCTTAAAATCTTCACAGGAGTACCTTGTTAACACAACTTCTACACCTTAAGATCTGAAATCATGTGTTTTGATGGAATATAAACTTATGGAAATCATTTGTAGAGACGTAAGTGTGTAGCCTTACTTAAAAAGAGGAGCAGTGCTTTGCAAAATCCCTCAAGAGAGCCTGAGCTTCTTCATAGTAATGAAGAAATGTCAGTGGAAGTTGATGGTGCGTGTGTGCATGTGTATGCATGTTGCAGGGAAGGGGAGAAAGGAAGGAGGCAGCCTCCAGAATTTTTACATTTCAAATGTCTTTTGGAAATCACTTGTGTACTCTAACACATGGTCCCAAACTCTTTCTGTGCTATTAAAAACTGTCTGCATACAAATCAGTCTGCTGTAAAAAATTGCTTTGACAATAGCAGTTTTAAGTGGTTGATGGCTTCAAGTATGCTGTATCTCCCTTGGCTCTTGATCCAGCGTGAAAGGGAGGATGTTTATCTCTTATACATGCATTTGTGTGATGGTAAAATAGAGCATATTCTTCTCTGTTATTTTGCCTCTAGTTTAGTCTCCATGTTGTAGACTTTCTGAGAATGATGAAAGTATTGTTTGCTTTACTCAATATCATTATCCATTAAATATGTGAATAAATTTGTGCAATGTATCTTCTAAAAAGTGTAAAAATCAGTCAATTTCGGAAACTTGAATGGGCTTTGAATCTCACCCATTTTCTCTCCCCAAAAATATAATCATGTACATCACATCATGCAGACAATTTGTCCTTAGAAAAGCCCTGATCAGGTCCTTAGTATCCCATATGGCAAACCTAAGGCAGAAAGTGATAAGCAGCTCAGCTACATACATAACTAGAAGCAATGTTGTGCCTAGGGTTAGGGCCTTCTGCCTGTCTGTGCTTTGACAATAAACTAGAGCTACCTTCTCAAGTTTATCGCACCTCCACAAACAAAGCTGCAAATAATACCATTGCACTGAAGTATACAAACATTTAATATCTGGTGACTGAAGTCCTACAGTTTGTATACGGCAAGCTATATTTTCTACAGTGTAACAAAACCATTTTGGAGCCACAAATACATGCCTTTTAAAAAAAAATTTATTTTTTTTTTTAAAGGAAATCATTTAACAAGAGATATAAACTATACTCGGAAACTTTTTTTTTTTTTTAATATTAAAAGAATCTGTGAGAATAACCATAAGCAATTAGAGATTAATTTTGCAGAGTGAATGTTCTAAACCCCCAAAACATTGGATTAATTTTCTAGTGCTTTTATTCTGATTTTTCTTCTTGTTCCACAGAGTGCCGTTTGCCTCACAGTGTGAAGCATGCTACCATACCATGTTGTTTTACCAGGCACTGAGCAGTTACTTGCATCAGACAGCTGCCGGGAGTCACATATGAGTGATGCTGGCTAAAACTGCAGCATAATGTGGCTGCTTCCCTGCTCACCCTCCCTTACTATTCTCTAGGTGCCTGTTCTCCAAAGGAAAGTTGAATGTATCGTTATAGCTTTTGCTGTTGTTGCTTTGGATTTCAGAAAGTTAACTGAAATTTAAAGAGCTGAGTGCCTGTACTCCTTTATGACCCTTAAACTCCTGGTATTGCCTTTTTGTACTGCCTATTTCAAACTGAAGAATTTTGAATAGGATTTGCACTAGGGATCTTTAATGCATCGTTTTACCCCTCTTTATTACACCATGGCAGCCAAGCATGTCAACTGTTGTAATAGCAGGGTTGGTAAAAAGGGGAGCTATAAAGTTGAAGCTACTGTATTAGTAGCCATTGTCAAAGAGTTTTAGGAGGATGAAGTGAATCACAATTTTAAGTTCTTAATCTTGTGCTGTGATTGCTCACATAGCTTCTGGTACACTGAAATGATTAATTTTATGTGAGAAATAAGCTCTTTCCTTCTGAAATTTATTAGCGCTCATCTTCCTATTTTCTCATTTAGAGATGACTTAACTTAAGGCAACATGAAAAGATCGCTGGATGTGGAAAAAACTTCGTAGTGTGCTGCAACACGATTGTCAGACTTCAAAGCAACCCTTAGAAAAACTGTAAATAAGGACTAAGGCATAAAAATATAGAAGCACCTGGGAATACTCAGCACACTGCACACCAGAACAGAACCCAAGCCCTGGCAAAGAGCCAGCCGCCAGGGATAAATCTGGAAGGGCTTAATACATGCTGAAGAACTGATCCACTTGGAAACAAACTAGGTGGGTGTACTTATCTCCTTGTCACATGCTGTAGTCATTTCTCTACTTTGAATATAAAATAGGTCTTGTCATCATGTAATAGACCACAACCTAGTGCTATGGGTGCACAGAGCTAGAACTCAGAGTTTACAGGTAGTGCTTACATAGATCAAAAAAGAATTTTTTGTGTATTGATAATTTTTAATGGGCAGCTGGATAGGGACATCCAGACCTAAGAACCTAGCTTAGAGTAGTTTCAGAAAGTGGATATACTGTACTGGAGGCTAGGAGAGGTAATAGGGTGAAAATTCATAAGTCTGAGTCATAAAATAACATAACAAAAGTACTGGATGACTCATCTGTAGAAGTTGCCATAGTTATACAACAAAACATGAAGTTTCTGTTTCTTATATATGGACAAATTAACTGTTTCTTGTTAACTGTAACAATAGTGAGTTTTACAGGTTGGCTTAAAGTAGTTTTCAGCCATTAAATCTTACGTAAGGAATCGGCAGATAAGCTGTTGCTATTTGAAATTGAAACTACTGTCTCATGTCAGAAAAGAGACCGTATGTATATTTTAGCATCTGAAGCATGGAAAAAAATCTAGAGATTTTCAGCATCATAGCAGAGTAATAAAATTGTGATGTATAAAAGCTTTCCAAGTCAAAGTGATCTGTAAAAAGTAATTATTAAGTACAACATGAAATGTTAGATTTCTTGTTGGCTTGCTCAATATCCCAGTTTCTCTTTCTCTTCAGTATATATTTCTCTATTGTTGCAGGTTTCACCAGGGAAAAGCCAGCTTCAAATTTATCCCTAAGCTAAAATCTATAAAATGTTTGACAAAATATTAGGTATCTCAAAAAATGAGTTAAATATAAATTCTCTTGTTACTGGTGTATATTCTTTATGTATCACATGTGCAATTACTGTTTAGATACAATAAGAAGATAAAATTTTAAAGCTCAGAGCCTTGTGAAGAGCTGCACATGCAATGCCTGTATATGTATGTAGATTTCTGAAGATTTTTTTCTTGGAACTGAATTTTTTTGACTTTTACTTTTTTCTTTTTTTTCTCCCCTCTTACTCCATTCACACACACACATTTCACTGTTTTACTTTTTGGCCTGTATATGTAGTTATTGATAACAGCTCAAATATGATGATCAATTAAATCCTTTCACTTCTGCAAACTGTGCTAATAACAGAGGCAGTTGTGCTAATAAAGAAGCACTGGTAATATCTGTATATGATAGTTATCTTACAAAATCTTTCACAAGAGAAGGACATAGCTCGTTTATTATAGACAGATCTCTTTGAACCATACTGATTTTTGCTTGTTAACCCTTTCTGTCAGGAGAGCTGTTCAGCCAAAGTCAAGACATGACCTTCCAATACGTTCTGCTGTGACAACCTATGCATAATGGCTGCTTCCTTCTGCGTGATCAGGAGATAGATTAATACCTATTAAACAATACATTAAAAATGGTATAGACCTGACAATTAATTCATGGGTTCTATCTCACATTCTGCTCTTGAAAATCAGGCAGTACTCTTCAGCATATATATTGGGCACAAGAGGTCTGGAGGGGAGTAGATAGAATACTGTAGTGTTGTGATGAGACATGAGCACACTTTTTTTGTCTCTAATGCAACTTTCTGTGTACAGTGTGTATTGTAAACTTTGTTTTTTTCTAAACTTGCTGCTGAATGCAATCCTGTGGTGTTCGCATGTTAGTATCTGGTCCTATTTCTACACCTGCATGTTGACTGGGATAGGGGTGAATACTATAGAGGTTTTATAATTGTTATTTACTGTATTTGCAATATACGATATATCTCCTAGCATGTATATTTTGGAGGATAAATACTGTACAGCAATATCTCCTCACCATGAAGCAGTGAGACGAAAGAAGACAAAAATACTGATAGGAATAATACTGGCTGTTCATAAGTTTTGTTTTATCTGTTGACAAAATATTTAACACAAAATGACATTTCGGGGGACTGAACACACATTTAGGTTGTTTTCACTCAATAGTTTAAGCTTAAAAGAGGAGATAAAATTTAAACAATATTCAAATATTTTGCTGTGACATGTTTCAAATAACTGATCACAAAGTTGATATTATTAATATCTTTAAAAGAACTTGAAAATAAAATAAACAAAAAGCTGAAAAATATGTGTTTCTCAGTGCAGGATAAATTTAAAAGAAATCAAAATACTCATATATACACACACATACATACCCCAAAGTTTTTGTTGTTGTTTTGTTTGGTTTTTTTTCTCTTTGAGCAGGCACAAAAGAATTGGTTTATTTTTACATCAAAGCATAAAAACAATTTATTATTTGCACAAATCTGTTTATAATGGAAATGCATACTTTAATCCAAGTTTTAAGGACTATAGAGCCAGAACATCTAGCCAAAACATTTAGCATCTTATCTCTTTCTTTGTTATATGTATGATAGTTTGGTAATGGTAGGTGGAGAGAAGTCATAGAAAACAATTTTATCTCTTGATGTAAAGAACAAGCAGAGAAAAGGCAGGGAGAGACATGACAGGCTGCCCTAGTCTGCCAGCCTGTAGTGGCAGAAGACTGTCTCAGATAGTGCAAAGTATTTCACTGTCTCTGACTTTGTTAAAATTAACCTGGGAGCAGTAAAAGAGCCAAAAATGTGCTGGTAAGGTCTATTTAGGCATTTCATATGAGCCATTAAAATATCTGTCCCCTGCTACCTTCAGTTGGATGAATACCCCAGATCATAGGTCTCATTGCCAATTTCCTTAACCCCCTCATACTGCTTATGTAGTTTTTACTATGCTCTCACAGTTAATGCGTCTGTGGATGGCATCACTCTTTTTTCTAGTTGCTTAATTGCATTAGAATAGCAAATACACTGAGGCATTTGGAGTTAGTGTCCTATCTTGATTCTCAGAAAATAATATAAATGAGCTTACGGCTTCTTGCCATCCGTAGAAAAATGATGCTTTTCTGGAACCATCTATGCTCCAAAGGGATTTGTGCTTCTCACCACATCTGTGTTGGCCCCAGTTAGTTTCCGAAAGGATGCACTCTTTGGCAAGAAAATCCTTTTTTACTCAGTGAAACCTTCCCTCAGCATGATAGGTGCAGACAAATTCATAAAAGATTCCACTCTTGTGGTGGAATAACAGATGTGAAGCAGCCTCCTTCAGATGTGGAACAATTAGAGACATGAATGGGCTTACAGTTTCTGCCCACATAGCTTCTACCATGAGGATGTTCCTGTATTGGCTTTCCCTTCAAAGGATTTGAAGGGACTTCAGAACATTCCCCAGCTCATTCTCCAGGTCTGTTAAACTTTCACCCTACCTTTAGACACACACTTGCAATCTCTTATACTATACATATGGCATTATCAGTTTGGCAATGTAAAATTCCCAGTCTTAAAGTAAACTGTCTTCACCTGCCCTGGTTCATTGATCACGCCACATGAGAAAGAAAAGGGAAACTGGACTTCTAACTCCAGAAAAATAGTGACAATATTTCAGAGTTGAAATGGCATGCATACATATAGGAGCAGTGGGGTGCCATACATCAGCACCTTTGACTCTTCAGGCAAGCAAAAGTACAGTGGGTTGTAAGTTGGGCAAAGATTTCTTCATGAACAATAAATTCACTGAACAATGCAGTTTCGGGTTATTTAGCTGTCCTTGGATCTCAGAGGTGCTGGCTGGATTCAGTCTGGATTCAGAAGTGGGCAAAAAGAGAGATGTGGCTGTGGGAGCTTTGGGTTCAATTCCTTGTTCTGCCTAAGGGTACCTGAAATCGCAGCTCCCATGTCCCAGGAGAACACCTTAACCGCTAGTCAGGCTTAAAGAGTCATTCACACTCTCTTGCTCAATTAATATTTAAATATGCTATGGCAAGTGCCACTGCTCCCACAGGAGAGATTTCAGGAGCTCCACACTCTAACACCTAATAGCGTGGTGGTTAGGCTGCTCTCCTGAGTAGCACAAGACCCCAGTCCAAATCCACTCCCTGATTCAGGTTGATGCTCGAACCAAGACCTCTCTGCGGATTGCTGTTCCAGTTTGCCTGGGGTACCTAAATATTCATGGAGCAAAGCAGAGAAAGAAGGGCTTCTAGCCTTGCAGATGAGGCATGATACAGAAGTGAATTGCTGGGCTTCAGCCTCTGCTGCAGGGAATACAAAGCGGATCAGCGCCTCAGGCTGGCTTGGCCCTGGCCCCTTGGCTTCCCCCAGAGCTTTGCTGGGGCATGCTGGTCAATGCACTTTCCTGGCAGGTGAGAGCTTGGGATCGTATCTCTTAGTTGGAAGAGAAATCTCGCATAGCTTGGGTGAATTTCCCACCAGCAGGGCTATTAATTCAAGTAGCTGCTTTATAGAACACTTGTGGATTTATCTCTTTGCTTTGGCTTTTGTGGATGTACCCAAATTACTGGGTTTTGAATGGAATGTTTTGTACTGATTGAAATGAGATTGTGCTCTTTTCCATCTCCTTGCACAGAATATTCTTGCATCTTCTTTTGGACTGAACAATTTATTTTTTAATTAGTTCTTGGATAATTATAAGTTACAAAACACTTGTTCAGGTGTAGACAGTACTGCAGTGAGCACAAGCCTTTTAAATCATTGATCTTTGTGCAAACATCGATTTTACTGCAGCACTCACCATAGGCATGAAATTTATGCCTATGTGGTGAACTAAACAGAACCGCAATGGAAGAGACTGTTGATTGGAGTAGGTCTGTATGTTGTTGACAGGTATGTTAATGAAGTGAAGGGCACTTCACCAGTTCCCTTTCTTCTTCACTCTGTCTCATCCTCTAAGAAATGTCATTCCAGAAGCAGCAGTGATGTGGCACAGACAGAAAGCAAATGGGAGACTTACCTCTCATTGCATTTCATAGACAACATTTTTGTGCTTCCAAGTAGGAAGGCCAGACCCATGGTTAGGAAGATACATCCTATAATAAATTCTCTTTGCTATGCATCAAAATCCTCAGACAAGTCTTGCGTTTTCTGTTCTGTCATGTTGTGTAATTATTTTGAAACCCAAGTATTGTTTATAGCATATTTTACAATAGCCAGTACACAAAACTTAATTAAAGAACCAAAGTTCCCAATTTCTGTAAAACTGAAATCCAGAGCCTGTACCATTGTTATAGAATGTTTCATGAGACCACAGTCAGAGGAAGATGCCCACAGTAAGGGTGATAGTTCTGGGCCAGAATCACATTATTTATGAATAATATGTATAGTCTCTAAACTGTTACCTGGGTCATGCTATAGCATTGATTTTTAAACAGAACTTCCATTGAAATCAATGTACTGCTGTGCTTAAAAAAATGGATGGAATATAAGAAAAGCTAAATACATGTCTTGCACTGTATAACATCCCTCATTTTCTGCTGTAAGTTGTATCCTTAAATCTTCTCTTTGTTTAAATTTAGAAGGCCATGAAGTAAAGTCCTCATTTTCTCTCCTCAATTTTTAGTTCATTCGGTGTAGTAGGAATAAATAGCTTTGTGCAGCATCTGAAAGTAGAATGCTTTTCATATTTTTCTGCCATTTACTGTACCTCTACACTTATTGCACATTCACAGTTGCATGACAGTTCCTACCAACATAATGAGACCCATGGCTGGACTGAGACATTATTAGAGATCTCTCTGAACTGGTCAGACAGCATATTATTATAAAATAAGAAAAAAGCATGCCATTTTTAACATGGTCAGTAAATAAAAGACAGTGCTCTCTGGATGCCTGCTGATGTGAAAGACTAGAAATATTTCAGTCCATTGTGATTTATAATCGGCAAATATGTATGAATAATACAGATGAGATGAGCTCCCTCAGCAGTTCAAGTGCTTTCAAACGCACCAATTCTCACCTGATGACCTTTAGTTTAAAGGTGAACTGCAAAGGATTTGCTAAAAAAATTAGACTTGTGCCTTCTTTTTCCTACATTCTGGTGTATAAAGCAAGTGTAATGGCTTGTATTTTAGATGGCTCTACTACCTCTTATTTTTGTCTAGAAAGATAAAAAATGTAATTCAAGGTCTACTTCAGGTTTTTTTGGAAACTCTTTTGGAGATCATAGGGGTGTTTACCAACTCAGAATTAAAGGTGGTGTTTTTGTTCATTTGTTCAATTTAAATTAAACATTTTAAAATATATATATTTTTTTTAATGAACAAATAAAATTTGGGCCGTTCACACAATAATAATTATGAATTATCTCTGAATAACCAAAGGTAGTAGGCTACTTTTACTGTGCATTTGTACAAGGTCATGCACATAGCGTGGACTAGTGTCATCATGTACTAACACTGTGGAACTAAATAATAGTACTACTAATTAAATCTAGAAACAGGAGAAAAATATTACAAGAATGACACTGATCCTTAGGGATGGAAGAGTGACCCAAAAGAAAAAGAAAAGTATTCAACTGGCAATATCAAAAGCTCAATAAGGAAGGGAAATATCTATTATTATTGCAGAGGTGGCTACAAAGAGAGCTGGGGGCTGCATGGCATCTCCTCATTCTCATACCAAGAGGAGGGATGGTCTTAATTACCTGTAAATAAGTGTCTGAATATTTGGATGTAATGGTGCTGTGGTTATTTTTCTTTTCAAATTATAAGGAAACAGTAACTGTTTTCTCAACACTGATAGATCTCAATTTTTTACTCACAGCTTTAGTCTTACATCAAAAACTGTGGCAGATACAGATGCTATTAAACAAAACTAAAGATTTAGCTTTAAAGTGAAGAGTGTATATTTGCAAATGCAAGGTATTAATCTTCCCCTAAAGATTAGAATCACCTTCCCATGCCTTTCTGTAGTTGATCAGTAATTAATAATAATCAGTCCTTTTTCTTAAAACATATTAGAGTTGACAATGATTTCACTGATTCTTTGCGTGGCATTTTAGTCAGTTGTCTCCTAGGCATGAAAGTTAGGACTGTTAAATGCTGATATGGTATCATGGGATTCATGATCAGAATTTTGCTGCAGTGTAGCTCCTCATCCAGAACTGACATTACACTCCACTCAGCAGTGTCAGGATCAGCTGCAGTATCATTATCCGTAACAGCAACAGCAGTGTCTTCTGGACATAAAAGTTTTCCCTTTTACTTCTATGGATGTTTCTGATTCCTGATGCTTGCTTAATTCTTTGTTCCTTGTAATCACTTCCCCAGGTACACTGGATATATTAATGTTAAGCAGGAAAGGTCTTTTTCGATTATCTTATGGAGTTCATTTTCCCATTATGCTTCAGATTGCTCAAGTGGCCTTGGACATGTCACTTAATGTCTTTCTGTCCTATTTCTAATTAAACAAAAAAATCCCAGAAATTAGTGTATTTCCTCACCAGTGGTTAGAGGGCAAGTTCTAAACAGACTGAATTTCTCATACACTATCTTATAGGGGGCATATTATTTCTTAATAACTCCAGTTACTAAGGAACTGCAAAACTAGAGTAATGATAGTGTATGTTGCTCTAACTCATTGTCTACCTAATGGTGATTACATCATTTGTATGTGTTTTAATTATGAGAAAGATCTAGTGATGATCATCTAAACAGGCTAAAGTATATCAAATCATTAGGGTATGGCTGCTGTCAAGATCCGTTTTCTCTATTATTTTGTTCACTTTCTGAAAAACAGTGGGAAAGTATCCATTTGGACAGGTCTTCTCAACACAAGAAGGGTGCTAACTTACTCTTGAAAGTGGTTCAGTGTGCTGAAACTGAAAAATGTTCAAACTTTAGCACACTTGACCTCTTTGGGATTCACCAGCAGATGTTGACAGATGGCACATGTGGACGTAACACTTCTTTTACAGAAAGAAGTGTTTGTTTTTGCTTTGCCAGTCTTTGAGATAGGAAGTGTGTTATTAAGACAACCGATGCTGTTGTTTTAAGTCTGTGTTTCATATGTGGATTCCTTGAGGAGCATATGTATTTCATATTTCATCACTCTGAGGTTTGTGGTGAACATCTCACTGTGTGATATGCTATTCCTCCATGCCAAACACTCTGTCCTGAGAAACCTTTCTGCGGACAAGAAGGAGATGTCTCCAGCTGTCTGTAACCTTCTTTTCAGTTGATAGAACAAATTATGCTTTCCATGCAGCTGTCTTAATTTCCCGCGTGTTTGTTATAGAGTATCTGAAATGTCTGGATTTTACATGCAGCAGCCAACATGTTGTGAACATTCCTTGTATTATGGAAAAAACCCAGAGATTTCCAGGTTGAGTGTGGGTGAAACACGCTGTGAGAAGACATCCAGCATACTGGACAGCATTCTATTCCTCTGTTCAAAATAGCGAATGCTGGGGAAAAGGCCACTGGTTTAGTTGTAGCCTTTACATTTCTCAGAGTAGGAAGACTTGACTCAATGTCAATAACAAATATTAAGATAATCAGGGCACCGTCTCTGTAAAGGAGTGATAAAGATGAGGAGGAAAATTGTTTTCTGTCATTTTTGAATGTGTTTCTAGTCCTTAGGTCTAGTCTCTTTTTTTGATGTAATGCATGCCATATGATTTGATATTTTGTGGTTGTTCAGCTTAGGTCTATAGATACATCTGCTCCACTATTTGATTGCAGTACTCTGGTTGATATGTAAAGGAATGAAAATGTCAGATTTAGTCATAAGATGGAATCTGTTTTCAATCACTACACAAGGTGCTATCTTCCTTGTCGAAAGTGAGTCCTGAAAAAATATATTGTAAGCAGAATTGTCTTTCCAAATGATTTTGAATTGTTGTTACTGCAAATGAATTCCAAGAATAGGATGCAAATGGTGTCCACTGACACTTGGCAGAGAGCTCATTTGCAGTAGTAAGATAACTTTATTGCTCTAGTACAGATCGTATTTTACATGGTGTTTTTTTCCAGTAATTTCTTAGTTACATATAAAGTTTTATTTTTATCCCAGAAACAATGTACTTACTTCCTCTTCCTGCTTATCAACAGAATACATGATGGACAAAAAAGACAGAAATAGATTTCAAGCTCTAAGGAATGTGTCATTAAAGAATGGGATATAATAATGTTTGCCCAATGGTATATCAATTTATAATGAAAATACATAATTTCTTCTTTGAGTTCTTAATATTAATTTTGCATATTTGTATTCATTGTAACCAGGATGCAGCTTTTTTTTTCTTATTTGAATTTAAATGAACAAACCAAGTCTTTTTGATGCTCTTTTGCATCTTGTATACTCAGGAAGATCTACATTTTTAATTTTTTGAAAACTGTTGGTTGTAGTGTCTAATCATATTTTATTGGTTATAATAAATGATGGGAATAAGTAACAATAGTTAGTTACATTTTAAAAATATTTAGCTACTTGGTAAATATTGAAGTGAGTGAAAAGAGTACTCTAAACACATACTGACTATTTTGGTAGAAGTTTGCAGATCACTATTGTAAACTGTTCCAACGTTGAGCCCCATGGTTCCGTTATACATTCAAATGGCATAGAAGAGAAATGTTAGTAGTGGACAAGTTGAGGTAGGTTTTATGTGAAGACTTATTGCCTAGTAACACTTGATAACAAATACAGACACTGAAACAGTTTGTTTGGAGTAGGGGAAATTAATTCTTCTGGAATTATGAACTTAGTGTTGAAGGTTGCTATTGAAACCAAGTCAGAATAGTTAAAGTGGGATGAATATGTTTTTTGTTGAGTTTTAAGATTCCATATCATCACAAGAAAAGATCAGGAAGAAGAATTTTTGACCCTTAGTGGCAAGTTTCATAGCCATTTTTTAGTGTTAGTTTAAAATGTATTTCCTTCCTTCCCTACTTCCTTCCTTCCTTCCTTCCTTCCTTCCTTGTACCCAGAGATACTAGTGATGTCATTAGTTTTATGCAGCAGTGGCTGTTCAAAAGAAACTATCAATTCTTGGTTTTGTTCTTCATGGATGATTTTTAATTTAACCCCTTCAAACAACAGTGCAGGATATCCTGAATTTCATTATCCAAACCCAAACATTAAATAATAGTATGTCTGCTTCACTTAAATGAAGCATAGGAAGTTAATGTTCCTTTGGAAAACTGAAATATTCCATAGGAAAACCTCAGAAACATCATAGTTCCCTTTTATAGTAACTTTAATATTTTTTTCTTTCAAAATTTTTATTTTATAACATGTTTCTTTTTTCCATTTTGAACATATTTAAAATGCATAATTTCCATAAGAATATCAATAGAGATTTCTGGCAATTTTAATAGATTTATTTGAACAAAAAGGATATATATTTTTATATATATATACTCCTTAGTTATTTATTGATTTTATTTTATTTTTTCAGATGAAAGTTTGTTTGGAACATCAAGAGATTCTTTTGTTTTGTGTGGAGACCACCCTCAAAAAATTATAAAAGGAATATTCTGTATTTCTGATGGAATCTGAGTGGCTTTATAGATATATGATATACAAAACTGTCTATATTTTATATATTTATTTTTGTTTGGTTATTTGTCTGAGTAGCTGGAACAATGACATGGCTTCTCCTGGTTAGAAAGTGTCTGTTAGTGACGAGACTTTTGGCTGGTGGATTCTGCTGTCATCTCTTCTCAGTTGGATAGCTTTGGCCATCAGAGTGCTTTGAAAATTACAAGTATAGACCTCCTGCCACCACTACTTGAGAGAAATTGGAAGGTTTCCTTTAAAGGGATCTTGTTCCTTGGGTTAACTACTTTTGGTTAGCTCTGGTTTTGTTTTCAATGTGGAGATGGAGAGATTTTTCTGTAAAAACACCCTATTACAGTTAAATAAACTCCACAATAGCTCTAAATTTCATTTGACTTAAAAGCAAAACCATAAAAGTTTTACAGTTTCACTAACCCTTTTGTTTTTCCCCCCAGTTAATAAACTTACAGTCCTATTTGGCTTTCTTTTCTTAGTCTTACTGAAAAAAAAATTTAGGAGGACAGAAAAGTAGCTTTTCTCCAAAGGTTTCTGATTCCCCTTTAATCTATGAAAAGGATGGTCGTGTAGTTTGTTACTATGTCTTTTTCCTCTGATACTGTCATAGGGTAGCTATATAGCTGTGCTATACCAATCTACAAAAGGTTTATGAATATTATAAATATTTTATTCCTTACAGGCTGGAAAGTAGGTTTGGAAACAGGCTTAAACATAGTTACCTTCATCATCCATGCACATCTGTACATGTTTCTGTCATCAGCCTGACATGTTTCTATCAGTTGCTTGGTGTTATAACTCCACATTATAGCCAGGAAGGTACACAGTTAAATGAGAGGCATTTCAGCATCCTTGGCTGGAATGAGAAGGCAGCATTCCCAGAAATGATAGTGACTCCTGCAATATCTGCTTGTCAAAGTACTCCGTGTCTAGACTATCTCAGTGACAAGTTTTGAGCCCTTACTGGTGTTTTCTGTACCAAGGGAGCTCTGAAGCTCTCTGAAGAATCTAGTAGGGTATCAAATATATACTGCATGGGCAAGATGGACATAGCTTTTCCAGAGGCAGCTAGCACAAGTAGAGCAGCATGGGAGGATGTGAGCCTGTGGAAGAGCAACCTGAGGACATGAGGGGGCTTTGGTATTTTCTTTGGTATTGCTCCACCTCATTTCTTTTCTGCATGTTTGCACAAAAGGAAGCTGGGGTTATTTTAAACAGCTTGTGGTATTAACTGTTCTTCTTGTATTGGATCCTTTGGTACAAGGTCCTTTTTCAAGACAGGCCCTTGGTGTGATTATATGACTGTTGCCTAACTCAGCAAGACGGGAAAGCTGGGTAGAGAACTACTTGAGCAAAGATTCTGTGTCTGATGTATTTTGATGCATGTTCTTCTTGTTTGAATAAAATAATCTAAGAAAATTCCCTAGTCTTTTCCTCAAAAAAGAAATATCACGATCCTACATTCCTGTGCTACTTATGAAATAAATAGAACAGAGACATGAGAAAAGCTTGCTGTACTGTGTCGGTGATGCCTTCAGCCCTCAGGAAAACAGCTGTGTATGTGTATGTGTATGTGTATGTGTATGTGTATGTGTATGTGTAAAATACATAATATTTATTATATATATACACACACATATACTATCTATATACATGCACGTGTATATGTGTTAGTGATACTTGGCAGTAATTAGCTCCATAACTCTGAGGTTTGATTTCCTTCTAATGTGCAATGATACAATCAAACTTTTGAATAAATTATAGACAAAATCCTTCTGTTGTCTAACATTTGACCCAGAGTTTCTGTAACCTGCTGTTTATTAAGACATACGGTACAATTAGAAGCTCTAAACACTTAGAAGGATCTGTTGCCTGGGGGAGTATGTACACAGCATCTCCATTAAGCAATTTAAGTATTGTTAGTGTCAGTTTTAGCTTCCATTTTTTTCCACTTTCATTTCCTGTTCTAAGTACATACTGTACATCCCTCTGCGCATTACATGATAGCGGATAAAGAAAAATTGCCAGTAGAAGCATAGTTTATTTGAAACTACATTTTGTCACCAGTGATTTCCCTTCCCCTGTTGTATAACTGCATTCCTTCTGGCCATGGACAAAGGTCAGATGTTCACAGTAATTTTATTAGATCTATCAACAGCCTTTGATACCTCACAAATGAGGATTGCTGACCCGCCTGCTGTTGGTACTTCGTGCTTTCTCTTGTGGATAGTTTAGTTTAATGTGTTGCTTACTTCTGTGTATTATGGACTTAGATGTTAGGATGACTGGGTGTAT
The DNA here is from genome assembly GCA_025345505.1 of Todiramphus chloris collaris. Lineage (NCBI taxonomy): Eukaryota > Metazoa > Chordata > Aves > Coraciiformes > Alcedinidae > Todiramphus > Todiramphus chloris. The sequence goes on along the minus strand of JANVCC010000010.1, from coordinate 26,700,137 downwards.
AAAGCTCATTAAAGGAAAAATATTTTTATCTGGGTAGCACACTATTTCTGTGTACAGAAACTTGTCTCTCTTGTGTAAAGTATGGGGAAATCAGAGTTGTGCAATGCAAAACTGATGGTAGAAGAGGCTTTCTGAATCTTTTTTTCTTTGATAACAAAATGTCTCATTTGAGTTCCTCTGACAGGAAAGCCAAGTATAAAGGTCACTTCTGTAGCAACTCCACAGATGCTAAGCTCTAATACGAGTACTGCAATCTAGTTATCTCATAGTGGTATTTGGTGTCGTGGTTAGTCTTTTCCTTCTTTCCATAAGAGATTTTGTAGAGGCTTTGGAGCAGCTGTTATTCTGCTTTTTAATTTTATTTGTAGATCATTTTTCTTTTGCTGTGGTTTACTAATCGAGCAGTTCTTAACTGTCAACTGTTAGAGAAATTTCTTTGCATTAGGGCCCAACTGTGCAACAATGATTTCTCTACATCTGCTATATTTCTTGTTTATAATTAAGTCTGAGCACGGACTTAAATACATCCTGAAATGCCTGATGTTGAGTACAATTCATGTTAAGAGTAGGATATTAAATTAATGTTCATAGATCTGAAGGAGCCATAACTATAAGGCAAAGGGTTTATTGTATTTTAAGTAAAACTGTCTGTAACCCATATTATGCCTCAGCCACCTTATCACCAGATTTTCTGTTCTGTGCATGTTTATCTTCATAAGGCATTCTATAGTTCTTCACAAGGCATTCTATAGTTCTATAAATTGTGTATATTAAGGTTGTATTATGGTCTATAGTGTCTAGGAAGCTTTCACTGTCAGATTCTGATTTTTTTGGGTATTTGATCCTACAATAAGAGTCAGTCTATTCCAGAGCTTTGTCATCTGGCACTTGGTGTCTCCTAAGATTTTGGATATACCAGAAGAATGTTGGGTGTTTTACTGCTACTGTTGGGGTAGACATTGTTCCTTGCCAGCCCGCATGCCTGGATTTATTTTACATGGAAAACAAGTCTTGATGAGGGGACAGATGGAAAGGAATGGAAGTTCACCTCCTTGCATCTCAGTGCAAAATGGACAGAACTAGGATGAACACATGAGACCTGGGAGCACCTCTGGTCCCTGTGGTGCAGGGATAAGTGCTGGAGTCCTTAAAGGCACTTAGAAGCCCCTTACCCATGTGAAAAACACATAAAAATGTGCTGTGAACCTGTCTGTAGTAGAGCCTAACTATACTCTCAGTAAATATAAAATGTATTAAAAATAATAAATATATAAATATTGAAAGTGCTATAGTAGGCATTTAATTTACGCACAGAAAATTTATATAGTCAGGAGTGAGTTAATGATCTGGTGTGCTAGAGTTTTAACCTTGCAGTTATGGAACAACTGCAGAGATTGGAAAGTGTTAGACACATTGGCTCCCTTGGATCCATATACTAAAGAATTGGAAAAACAATAGTAGGGGAAAAATATCTTCTTTTTTCTTTTTTTTTTTTCCTTTTAAATTCGTTTCAAACCACTTGAATAAAAAACACTGGAGGTCTAAAATCTTCAGCCTGCTAAAACTGGCAACTACATTTCACCATCTGCTGACTGAGCTGACACACCCAAGGCATTAAATTATCTCACAACGATCACACACCCTGTTGTGTTTTGGTTTGTACTTAATGCATTCACTTGGTGACATTTAAATCCAGACTAATTATAAACATTTTTCATATGCAACTGTTCCAAAATCTAATTCCTATGCATATTCATGTTGAATCTGGTTTACATACAGAGTCATCACTGGAGTCATTGTGATTAAAAGCTATGGCACAGTTATTATACTGATTAGGCATCCATTAGACTCACATCCATTATACAGTATTTCTTGATCCTTCATAAATATTTTTTATTCTACATCCATATTTATTTTTCAGCATGTTATTTGATTAAACTTGTACAAAAAAACCAGATTTGTGAACTTTTAGAATAGGAATTTGTTTCATTTTTGTTCCCTATATATAATATATGTTTTAACAGTTGCCTCTTTCTAGTTTTCAAGTCAATGAAAAAAAGTCAGCTATTAAAGTTTGAAAAAGTAGAGCACTGTGTTTTTTCTAAGCTAGAGCATGCCATGCTTTCGAATTGTTTTTACCTTTGAGCAAAATCACTGCATATTGAATGAAAAACAATTTTTTGTGCAACAGCATTCTTTACAATTGATGCCAAAAAATAAATCAGCCAAATGATTATCTTCTGTCTTAAAACTTATATAAATCATAAAGCCCAGATGCATAGTTTAATAACACGATGCTGCAACTTTAACAAGGACTACATTTGTCTTTAAGTCCACATGATAGTGAAAGCTTAATATGAAAAACTTTTGTCTAGCACAAGTGATTTGAAGATGTTTTGCTCCATGCATGTGAACTCAGCAGGTGATTCTTGCCTATCTTTGATGTCAAACAGCACAAAACTTCAGTGAGTAGTAGCTTCAGAAATGCAATAGACATAGCTGAGTCTTCATATGAAGCTCATGCTTGAACTACATCAGAAGAACTGACATCTATTATGGTGAGCAAAGACAAGTGTTTGAAAAGAGATTCAAACAGAAGTGTCAGAATTTACAGTGCATAGTTTTATATAAGTTGATTTTAACCAAGCATATCTCTATGAACTCTGCAGGATAGAAAAGAAATTTCAAAAGGAAGAGAAATTGTTGTCATCTAAGGGCATGGAATGTTTTAATAGCTTAAGGAAGAACATTTCTGAAAGGTTATATGGTGATCCATTTACTTTGACTGAGTAATGAGGCTCGTCATTGTCACAGTGAAGTTTTTAACCCTTAGAACAATGGAAATGTTCCAAATGCATTGCTAGAATTAAAAAGCTGAGAGTAATTGACTGTTGCAAAAAAGTCTTTCTGAGATTTTTAGTCTCTTCAAATACACATTGCACATTAAGTGATATGAATAAATCAAATGTATTTTTCAGTCACCTTATGTCTGACCTAGAGTTTCCTGCCTCTGTCTAGACTAAGACATACCTTAGGATAAGGACAAATTATCATTTTTAAGGAGAGGGCCTGTAGACAAGAGTTCCATTAAAAACCATTAAATTTGTTTATTTATTTCCTTCCATTCATTCATTCATTTTCTTCCCTTGTCCTGAATACATACATCCCTGCTTGCATTACATGGCACAGGAAAAAGAAAAACCCTTTGTATGAGAGTAGTTTGTTTGAAACTGTGTCCTACAGGCTCACTTACAGCAGTGCTCTGAAACTATCCCCAAGGAGTCCAGTGTCACAAACCAACCTAATTGTTCTTCTTGAAATGCTACTTCTTTTGTTAACTGGAGGGAAAAATGGGGGAAGAAAAATACATATAAAAAAAGGCAGAACTCCTTGGCTGAAGCACACAAAGCTAGAAAGTAATGAATTTTCTACTTGGTAATCAATATGTAGGAATGTGGTGTTGTTTTTAGGTTTTCTTCATTTGCAAGTAAGACACACAGGGAGATAGTTGCTTAATTATTATACTCTGAAGTTTAATGACCTATTTTTTATTAATTTCCCTAGTTTCATTAGACATATAAAATCTCTAGCTTCTAGAGGAAAAAAAAAATAAAAAGAAGACCAATTGCATTGAACTTTTTCTTCGCTTTGGACTATAGGTCTTTACAGGCTAATTTGTTTAAGGAACTGAACTATACTATATTCAGATGCTGAACTCCATTTCATGAAAGTGCTAATGATTTAATTATAGTATAGTTAGGTTAGTCCATACTACATTCCTAAAACATTTTAAGAAACTATGAACACATAGTTGAACAGCCATAGGGTATATGTAAATTATTATTTTGTCTCCTTTACTTGGAAAGACATTTAAAGGTATCTCACATTGTATTGAGAGATATTTGGAGTTCCTGCCTAGCAAGCACCATTTAAGATGAAGAGTTGTATAAATGTTTATTCTTTACTATAACATGTTTTCCTCATTGCTTTTTCCTTTTACTTAAATGTATATGTAGCATAAGATACAACAAATAGTTGTGAAAATATTCTCTGTCTACACGATCTACATTATCTAGCATGTGAAATTTCATATATTCATTAAAATTTGTGGTTTAGAATAAGCTACTAAAACCAAATTACAGAATGCAAATCTGTACTGAGACACTATTATCTTTCCCATTTTTATGTGTTGCTAAACAGTCCTCACAATGTTTTCTTAATTATTTTAAACTGTACAAAATGTGGTAGGGAGTTTTAAAATGGTTTGGGCCTGTTATTCTGTTGTCATATGATACTACAATGTTTTACAAGATTCCTCCTAGATATAAGTAGTACAGGCCTGAGACATGAAAGCAGACAGCAGGTAAAAACTGTGAGAAGATTTTTAGAAAGTAAGCCTGACCTCAGAACAGGTTGTTAGATAGGAGCTTAAGATAAAGCAAATCTCAGAGTTCCCTCTTTCTTTCTCTCAGAAAATCACGAAAATATAATCCTAAATGACTCCATAGGGATAATTTGCAGAATAACACCAAGAAAGGCAAAAATTATGTAGATCTCAAATCCAGCACATGTACCATATGCAGTCTCAGTTCTGGCTTAAGTCATGCAACCTTGAGGAGTAATAAATTGTTTCTATACTTAGGTGGTAATACAAGTGTCTTTAGGCCAAGAAGACTTTCTGTTTCTATTCTTTATTAGTAAAGCACAGGGAGGGAAGTATCACATCATTGCTTTGTCTTTGGGTTGCTTTTTCCTACAATGGAACAATTTCTTTTTGGCAAGTACTCTTTTCTTGGTAAATAGAAGAATGGCTGATTTGAAGATGATTCAGCTTAAATATTTTAGTTGGGAATTCTGTTTTGGGAATAACTTCACAAAACTACTGGAAGATTATCCCCTTCATATTCAATCTCCCAGCTGGACAGTTTTGGAGTGGGTCCGGGAAGACCTGGAATTTGTTCCCTCCTTTTCTCAAGCTGGAGGATGTTTCCTGTCTCCTAGAGAGCATTCCTAACTGTCATCCTGTAGGATATCCTCAGAAAGACTGTTCTTTGCCTTTCTTGTCACAATTATTTCACATTACATGGAAGAATTATGAAGTTTATTTATCTCATGTATATATATTCATAAATAGTGTGCTTAGAGGAGGAGAGATTGCTCTGGCACTGGTTCTGTGCTCTTTCCTTTGCCTTTGTGCACATCTGGAAGAGAGGCTGAAAAGCATGTACCTGGCTAATTTTTTTCCCTTATAAATCAGAACAACACAGTAAAACAGTTAAGTGTGGTGTAGTTGACAGCCTTACAGAGATGCACTTTATTTCTAAAAGGATTTATTTTTGGTCTATCTAAAATTCAACAGATGATGGATAATCACCAAGCTTTTCTGTGCATTCTGGAAATGGCCTCTTACATAGAAACCCTGCCATAAAAGTCCCTAGGGAGAAAGTTCCCCACTTAGACTTGAAATACTGCCTATACTGGTTTTCTAGAGTTTTCTAGAATTATGAGGATATTATCTGACCTACTTACTGCTGTCTTGCAGATCCCTGGATGACCAAATATCTTGCAAGGGGACACTGTACTTCTGTTTAGGAGGTACATAACTAGACAGTACATCATTAACTGAATCCAGGTCAGTGTCCTGGATTCAGGCAAACAAAGACATTCAAAACCCTCCAATTACAGAAACTTCAAGGGTAAAAACTATATATTTTAAGATGAAGTGTTCACATTTCACTATTAGGCTTTTTCATTTTTAGTAGACCACATCTTCAAGTTTTAATAAAGATGGTAACATGCTTTCAATGTCTATTAATATATGCCTAATTATAATGGAAGGCCTATAAAAATCCTTCTGACAGCCACATGAATAGCAAAACAATTTTACTCAGTATAATTGCACTGAATACTAAGTGAATTAATAATGAATCAAATCTTAGAAACAAAATTGCAAACAAGGATGTTCGGCTTAATCTATATTGGGCCAAATCATTAAAAAATTTCTGGAGCAATTTTTCATAAAATCAATGGGCAACTTTGCTTTAAAATGATGATAAAAGCTGGGTCACAATACTTTCAATCGTTTATTAAAGTGCTTTAATCTGGAAATCCATTGCAAACTTTTATTTCTAGAGGGAAGGAACTTAAAAAATCAGCGCATGGTGATGAATGTAGGAGAGTGTTGTTTTGCCTTCCTGCATATTCAACAATGGTTAAATTATGTCCAGTCCAAGATTATGTCTAAGATTATGTCTAGTGCAGAGAAACATTTAAAATATGTGATGGAAAAATATGCTGCATAAAACCTTAAGCAAATTTAGCTATAAATTAAGAAGGTACTATTAAGAAATTGTATTGAAGAAAAATACAAATTAATTTCTGAATATGCAAAGGAAATGAGTGGGATTTGTTGTTTTGGGTTTTTTTAATATATATAAACAGAATTCAGCCCTCCAGCTTCAGAGGTCCTTACTACAGGTATCTGTATTTCCTCTGTAATCAGTAGAAATAGCTATTCTAGAATAGAACTAATCTTCTCTCAATATAGATGTGAAAAATAAATGTTAAATGAATCACTCTCTAGAAATGTCCATTTCTCTCCGTGAGTATACAAGCAGTCTAGCTGCTTAATTTATGTGAAGAATTGCCACAGTAAGGGAGATGAATCCCACTTTCTATGCAACAAAGTTTACATGACTAAAATATAGCATGCTTTTGGTGTACTCCTGCTAATCCTGACCTCTGAAGAATTTCTAGGAGAGCAGTAAGTCCTTCTGGACCTTGTCTGAAGGTTGAATATTAATCTGTTGTCTTTATGCACCCCAAAACAATAAGATAGGAACATCTCTTTTAAGAATAGCCACCTAAAATTTAGGCATCTTTTCTGCTACGCCTTTATGGCAAGCGTCATACTCACCTACCATAAAATACATATTTAGGTAGGTGGAATGACTTGCTTTCCACCTCAAAAAAATGTCTGGAGGAGTTTCATTTCAATATATAATACAGTGTTAGGTGAATGATTTCTAGCTGCATTTAAATGAGAGGAATGACTCTTTCAAGAAACTTAATGATAGCTAAGGTTGCAAAAGAATCTTTTTCTGGGTACTTACTATATTCTGCAATCCCTTTCCCACAATTCTCAATACTTGCATGATGGTAGTTCCCAAAAGACATATTTTGAATTAGGATATGAACGATTCCATTAATTCTGTTATTACTATCATTTTTATTCTTACTATGAATGATTAATTATTAATGCTAATACTGTTTTTATATACATTATTGTTATTTACTATTAAGAACAAAAATTAATAATAATATAGTAACAACACTGTAGCTGGTAAGTTTAAAGGAAACACAGGTACTCAAGATATCATTCATTTTTTCAAAGGATCGGTATGTATTATGAGTGATCAAATATAATTTCAGTTAAAGAAACCACTCTTCCTGCCAAAAGCTGCTAACCTAAGGAGTGAACTAAATAACAGATAAAAAAAAATTAGCTTGCTTATATCCATGTTAGTGACTTTTTATCTATGGCTTTGCAGTAATTTGGGGTTTTTTTGGTTACTTATCAAATTAGTATATTTATTTAGATACACTAACTATAATACAAATAAAATGAGAAACTGCTTTTCATACACAAATGTTGGTTTTCGCACTTAAGTAGGGAGTTCAGTTTCTTTTTAATATTGAAATAATTATACACTTTTATGAATAACATGTTCGAAACATTTATTAGCAAAGACAATGCTTTATTAGTAAAAGGCAAGCCCAGTATGCTTTCTTTTCAGTAGTTCCACAGTATAACAGCAGAATTTATAAATCATCTCTTATTTTTAATAGAACAGTTATTCCAGAGCTGAAATGCTCAATACCAAATGTTTGACTAAAGCCAATTTTTACCAGGAAGTTTTAAACAGCCGAAAATCGAAGTTTATGTGGAAGTTTTGCTACCTGCTTAGTGGCAGGAACATGAACAACCTATTATAATTTAACATGTAGAATGAACCTCCACGTATCTGTGGCAAATACAGACTTTGCTGCCTCAAGGGTTTGGCATTTTTAGATAAAAAAGAATCAATGTCATTATACAGTGTCTCTCTAGAGCATCATAATTATTCTGCATGCATACAATATTTATTTAAAACTTAAAATTAAACTTCAAGAGGTGGTCATTTGAAAGCTGGCAGTGAACGGATCCTGTCTTCATAAAAAAGAGAATATTTCTTCTAAAAGTTAAGAAGTAGATCAAAACAGTCTTTCCAGTAACTGACACTTTAGTCATACAGATGCTTTTTATGTGTCAGATTTATTAATAAAGAAGGTCCATGGGAACGAACAGAAGAAAATCTTGAGGATGTGACTGTCAGTTTTTGATATGTCAGGTATAATTTTGTAACTGTGATTTTTGGATAGCAGTACACACACAGCATTGTACTGATGTTTGTGTACTTCTTTGTACTTTTCATTTGTGATGACTGAGAAAGAAGATGAGGCGGAGATGTTTTGATACAGGATTGAAACTTGAAACTGCAGTCCTTCAATTTGAACATCATTCCTTTTTCATCTTTCTTTTCATGTTACCTTTTTAACTTTTGCCACTGATGTAAAGAAAAAAGAAAATTTGAAAAGATGCCAGGTGTTGGTTCTTATCTAGGTGAAAGATCGCAGAAATGGAGAATAAAATACAGTGTTATTTTGTTGCTGTGACAGAATTATAAGATAGATCAAATACTTGTCAACAACAAATGTTTGTCCTCCAAAAGCCAACATAGAATAAGTTAGACTGTGACATATCTTCCTATTTCTCACAGAAAATATGCACATTATTATAATTAGCTGAAAGCGGAATATGCTACTGATGTTATTCTGCAAATAACAGTATCTTCCTTGGCTACTCTTTGTGTACATTGGTGGCATATTTAACTCATCAAAGTGCATACTGCAAAAGAATATCACAGTGCATCAGCTGAAGAAAAGGAATTGAATGAAACGGTCTTTTTTCTTTTTCTTTTTCTTTTTTTTTTTTTTATGTTATTCACTTTACAGAGCGTGTAGTATTGGAAAAAAACAGAATTGAAAAGTCCTGATTTTCAACAAATTTCTGTCAGTTATGTGTTCAATTTGTTTCTATTGGAAAAGTGATTATAAATAATCCTGTTACTCATGGATTTATTAATACACATAGGGAATGCTTTTTCAGTATCTAACAGTTAGCAGTACTCAGGACTCTGAAGCTAGGCATTTGCTTAAGGGTTTTATTGTTTCTTGTCACAAACAGAGGCAAGGGCTGGCACTGTAGGAAGTCGAGTGACCTGAAACCTGCTCCTTGATCTGTAAGCAAGAGCAGCATGAGAACAAGGAAAGTTCCCTTTATTACCCAATACATTCTTATAATTAATGTTTGAATGCAGCAAAACTGTTCATTGTGGTGCATCCAAACTGCTTTTTCTGTTCATATGCCTTATGACCTAATTCTTAACTTTCTCATCACGCACGTTGCACAGAAATTATCCCTTTTTTAGCTTGTGAGAATTTCTTTTCTCTAAAAGGTGATAAACGCATTTTAGAGCTGAGTTTTTTTCAATTCTGTTGGTTCCTAAGGCTCTTCCAGCTTAACCTTAAACTCTTCCCAGCTCTCCATATGGTGCTGCTTCAAACGTATCTACTTTTGTAAACATCAGTCAGAGCCCAGCTGCCCTGTCTACTTAAGAAAAGTCAAAGTTCATTCATTCATTTGTCCCTTCCTTCCTTTCTAGTGCGATATAGCAGTCTATTAATTCATTTCAGTCTCCTGACATATGAGGTATTCTCTTTCTTTCATCTGGCTTTATCAGCTAAACAAAGATAAACAAACAGAATGTCTTGGAAATTTCTTAAAATTGCACCAGGCTACTGCCATGTCTCCTCAGAATCATCTGCTTTTATAGGACCTGAACACACAAAATTCTGAGAAGTAAGTTTGGATGCAGACAAACATTTTTCTTTACAAAACTTGAGGTGATGCTTACAGCCTGATCACTCACAGCAACCTAAGGGGAGCATCATGAGCTCCCACACAGCTTACGGAACTGATATAATGGATATTAAATCATGGGACTGACTGAGCAGCACTTATGAATTTGTAACACTTATCATTCAAGAAGAAGCCACTCAGTCTTCAGATATGTCCAGGCTTTCCCCATAGGTTCAGCCTTCCCTGCTCCCCTCTGGAGCTACGAGGAGAGTTTGCCATTCACCAGAGAAATCGTTTGGCTAGCTGCTCTTTTCCATGCCTCCCCAAAGAACATGCAGCCAATCAAAGATGCTCTGTGCTCCACGCTCTTCCTCTGATGAGAGATCTTAGTCATTCTTGAATGCCTGCTAGGATATTTTCCCATTTTTAGGAGCTTAAATGCCTTTTCCAGTTTAGACATGACTCCATTTCAAGATAATTTACAGTCTCTGGCAGTGGTGTAGATGAGAGAGTAAGGAAGTGCCCGATCTGTGTCGTCACATGTGAAACGAATTTCTTTTGGCTTAGGATAAGTAAAGACCCATCAGTTCTGTCTCTCTGCTTGCTCCCTCTTCCTGCAACTACTTTAAAATTTTCCTGGCTATCCATCCCATCCTGAGATGGGCTTGCCCAGCCTGCCAAGGAAGGAAGGTTTGACACTGTAGGCATACCTGTCCTTATGCTTCACGCAGGGACACACAGGCATCTGCTGGAAGAAGTAGGGGCTGAAATACCTTCCTGTAATTTAATTTACTGATAGTAATTAGTACCTTCTCCTGCTCCTCTGATGTACAAAAGGTGATTAAAGGACTGCACAATACATTCCCCAAGAGCAGCAGCTTGCACAAAGAAACGATTAGAGGGTAAGAAGTCAATACAGCTGAAGAAGAAGGAAAGCTCTTCATGGATCTAGCTCCTGCTGACTCTTAGGGCATGGTAGATGCTCAGTGATGTTACGTCTCTGAACAACTCTGTATGAATAAACATAATAAGATGAGTAAAATATAGCAAACCCTAAGCCAAAATAATAGCAAGGATATCTTGGAAAAAAATTCAAACTGTTTTAGCTGTTTCAGGAAGCATTAATTTCTAACATGGAAGGAAACACTGATCTGCTATGTCAATAAAAACAGAACTGCTTGCTCTGATTGCAACATTTTCTTTAGAATATATAAGTCTGTGTGTGGAGTGGGTCTGTGTGGAACTACAGCCTTCCTGACAATTGCCTTGCTGACATCCCTGCCAGTCAGCAGCTGCACATACCAGCCAGCCCTCTTTTATGCCAATCTGGTGGTGAGTGGTGCAGAAACATTTTAATTAATGTTGAACTTCTTAAAGTTGAAGTGAAAACAATTACAGCTCAATTTTACTTTGCCTCCTCACTTTCATCACTTATATTCTCTCTTCCTCCTCCCTCTCCATTAGAGGGCTTCATTTCACAGACTGTGAATTATAATCTAATTATTATATTTTTAAAAGCCAGACAAGGCATTGTTTCTTCATCTTTCAGTTAAAAAGCTCTGAAATAACAAAGGAAAAGCTTCTTCCTCCTTCAGTATCAGGAGCATAGAATCACTCCCACTACAGACATCTCGTTTTTCCCCATCTGTGACTGGGTTTTTTTGTACAGAAGGGATCACATCTTTCCCTTAACAACTGTTTGCACACCAGACTCAAAGAAAGTTCACGGCACACATCACATGTACATTGGATATGTAAGTGAAGTGATCTGTAGCACAGCTAATTAGACCTAAATTCTTGATTTACTATTTATAAAACAAAATTGATTATTACTTCATCAACAACATTTAAAGCATCATTAAGAGAGGTCTGCTCCAGCAGCCTCAGGTTAAATTTTTTAACAAGCACTTTAGTTGCTAATCTGTGTTATTGCCAACATATGTAAACTTCCTAATGCTAATTGCATTCAGCTGTGAATCAAACAATGTCTAATTCTCTTCAGGATTAATTATGCACATGTGCTGCCTGCATTCCTAAACATGGTTCTCATAAATAATAAGAGATATATCTAGGCAGATGGGATTTTTCCAACTAAATGATCTGTTTATCATGAATAAAACAATTGACATATACTAGACTTCTAATGCAAAGTCACCACAACATTCCCATGTTTTTTAATTATAAATAATTGCTGCGACAGTTGTTTGCGTGAACGTGTTTTTGTAGAGCCAAGCACTAAAAAGCATGTCCTTCAGTGAGCGAGCACTGTTACCTTTGTGTGCACCTTTTTTCCTTCTTTCTTTTTTATCTTTTTTGATTTGAAGGTGCATAACAGAGTGGTTTATATCATGTGTTTGATGAATGAACTAACAGTCTCTCCTAAATGCACAAATTTTGCAAGCCCCGAGGAAATCTGGTTTAAGTACAGTTCAGGAAAGCCTGCTAAATTGTTATGTATTCTGCTTATTTCAGGAAGAAGCAATGAACTTCTGGCACCCAGAGACAACCTTGGCAAAATCTTTCTTTAGAATTTTTTTATTAGTCTGAAAGGGCTGATAATTAACCGATTTGGTAAAATTAACTTGAAAAAATAACTTTCAATGCTGACTACATGTCAAGTAGAAACAGATTTTCTTAAATTGCATTTGCCAGCAATATGAGAATTTTGACCCTAAAAAGGGAAGAAAAATAAATATTTCCTACCATTGTTTTTAATGAAGATGTCCTCTTTTAAACAGAAGTTAAAATCCAGCCTCAGCAATCAACTCTTAGCATGTCTCTTCTTATATGACACAAATATCTGGTTTCTACTGGAAAATACTTGAATGGAAAATGCATCAGAATAGCAAGAACTTGATACTAGTAGAGGCTTATAAATTATACTGTTCAATCATATATTATTGCACCCATTATTTTCAGTGTTACTGTGGAATGTTTTAATCTGCCGTGGCTGCCTAAGTTGATTTGAATTTTGGACTGAGTCAGTATCTTTTCTCTCTTTTATTTTTTTCTAAAACAAAAATTGGAATATCATGGCATTTAAGAAAGGTAATAGACTAATAGCTTAGATGTCTGACATGTTTCAGCTTCAGAATAGGTGGAACATACTTAACCCCTGGCAATATGCCCTTAAACATATTTTCCAGGTGCCAGTTGTTGATGTGAGAAAGTGGTTGAGCACCTGAGCCTCATTCAGTCCTTCATTTCTCTGTTGAGTCGAGCAAGAGAGGTTATCAATTGGTATAATGGTTGTTATAATAATAACATCTGTCCACTAGTCACTAGACCAAGACCATCAGCTAATTTCATGAGGCCATCAAAAACTCACTTGGTTATCAGTGATGACCTTTGTTGAATTTCAGCTGGTGACATAGAGATGAAAAGCTCTGCTTTCTATTACCTGTCAGTGAGTCAGCCTGCCCTTTGCTCAGTTTGGGCAAGATAAAACTTGATGAAGCTATGGCTTATCTGTGTTAAAATAAGAGTCTAATGTGACAAAAAGCTTGATAATCTGGAAAACATATTTTAAATAGCTTGAACAGATTTATTACAAAAAAAAAAAAAGACATTTTCTGTTCTTTGAAACCAGATAATTCCAGATAACAGCATGTAGCTGAAAGAATAAAAACAACTCAAGAATTGAAAGAGCTGAGGCTTACACCTGATTCTCAGTGGGAGAGATGGTGAAAAAAATGTTTAACAGTGTAAGGTGCTGTACTAGAGTGTAAGAGAGAAGAGCTTGTGGGTAGGATCCTACCATTGGCTGAAAGCATGCAGATTAGCTACAGGCTTTGGTCTTGTTTTGGATGGGGAAATTTGGTCCCAGACAACATGAGTGACACACTGTCACAGACCATAGGTAATGTACAGAGAAAAATTAAAATAGAGTGTTGCAGGAGGAAAATATTGCCTTGTTTATGAGTCAACACTAGGACTTACCTACCTTTTCATCTTAATGCCATCTTTAAGATCTAATTTTAAATTAACTGTTAGCAAAAAATGTAGTTCCTGACAATTGATTTAAAGTAAATTAAGTAAAAGCACGAACAAAACAGACCACTGACATTTCTGCTAGTTTCGCTTGCCTGCAAAATAATATGATTTAATTAAAACTGTTCTCCTGTATCCCGAAGTATAATTGTTCATGGATTTTAAAAGAAAATTGTTCACATCATGCAGTCTCTTTGGAAAATATGAGCTGGAGTCCCTTAGGATGAAGCTAAACTGGAATATATTCTCCAAAAGTATACTGAAAGTACACTGACTGCTAACAGGCACTGAACCCTGTCAATCAACGGGTGCAAGCAGGAGCATAAGGAAAAATTTTTTCACTGTGAGAGTGATGGAGCACTGGAACAGGATGCCCAGAGGGGCTGTGGAGTCTCCTTCTCTGGAGACATTTAAAACCCTCCTGGACACGTTCCTATGTGATGTTCTCTAGGTGGTCCTGCTCTGGCAGGAGGGTTGAACTAGATGATCTTTTGAGATGCCTTCCAACCCTTAACATTCTGTGAATCTGTGAACCCATGGGCTACACAAGGTCCAGTCTGAACTAACCTCCCACACTGGATCCTATACATCAGCTGTTTTGTTTTTAAAATCTACTGCAAGGCTACACTACTAGCCCATACACAATCCCTGAAGGCCATAAAAAACACTCATCAAATGCTGAACTTCTCTGAAAATCTATGTGTAAGGAGGAGAAAAGCATTTCATAGACATCGTGATTCTGCCACATGCAGGTAAATGTAGGTGTCTTAAAGCTAATTTAGCATGTTCTTTTGAAAATAGGTAGCATCATAGGCAACAGATCTTGGCAGGCTTTTTCCGAAAGAAGCTTTAGAAGATTATTTCATTGTTATTTCAGTACAGAAGCACAAAATTGTAGCATGTGTACAAATGAAGGAGAAAGAAGGCATACCCTTAGACTATGCCTATGCTGCTAAACAAAACAGGTCAAGGGAAACAGCACAGGCTCTGGATGGCTGCGCATAGATCCCATTTGACCAACATGGGTTCTTAAGCCATACTCACTGTGGCTGCCTGGGATGTGGCTTGACCATCCCCTGGGCAGTGTGGGTAGAAAGGCACCAGGATGGGCTCTCTCCATCCTCCAAACACTCCTATGTGCCTTTGTGCTTCTCTCCACATCATGGAGGTGGATAGGCTGAACCACACTCCACAAAAGCCTTCCGATAATCTGAGATGAAAACCAAACAAAATATAACACATTTTAGAGCCATAAAAACAATTCATGAAATCTGATGAAGGCCCAGGCCATTTTCACCTTCACTGCGATTCCATTTTCTATTTCTCCCATGGCTTCCTTTAATCCAAGCATCTCCTGCATTAACAAGCACAGAGCTATAAATCAACCCAAGATAAGAAAGTGGGAGAATTTCAAATCTGTTGTATTTTACACAATAGGTCTCCTAAAAGCATTTTCATATTGTAGCAGCTCCATTTCATTGTTATTGTTGTCAGTTATGAATATATTATTGTCAGATGTGTTTTTTATTTCCTCACTGAAGATTAAAAGACATGGTATTTAAAGAAGAATCTCTATAGTGAGTGGGAGGGACTTGAATTAATTTAAGGGGAATGTTTTCTGAGTAAATGAGGAGGGAAGAACATCTGTTTCTGCATTTCATTCTGCCTCCTCACATTACAAAACATGTTTTGAAGAACTTAGTGGGGTGCTGAAAGCTGGAGAATTTTCATCAAGATACTTCATTTGTGCAGTACTGGTGTTTCTTAGCTATATGCATAACATAAAAGATTGTAATATGCCTCTTGGTTAAAACTTTGACCTTTAGTAATTTTGTTAGTGACACAAATATTTTGTTTTGCTAGCAAGGAAAACAAGTGAAAGCACTTTGCACATGGCTTTACTCCTCACTTTGAAATCAATACCAGATTCTTCAGCCATTTTTGTGTAAAATCAGAGTATTATCTTAGGCCTTTTCCATAGTTGCTTCTTATGTTGCCATAATTTTTAAAAAATCAGATAAAAGAAAAAAATGAAAAGGTGTTATAAATTAATGTCTATGTTCTACTCATTAGCAATTTATAATTTTCAGTTTAGATTGAATTTTCTCATGCTTCCACATGGAAAACATAAATTGTCATGAAGAGGGTGAGGACTCAAGCACCTATTTTTACACGGTTTTACATTTTGCCAACAGGCTGTATTAAGGTACGTTTTGTGGATATAGCTTCTGATCCCAAGCTCAAAATACTGAATTTTTATGTGAAGAATATCTTAGAGCTCTTACCAGAACTTGAATCTAACAGTACTTCCTTGCTTTATCCATTTAAATACCAAATGAAACCGTGTTTTATAATGTGATTTTATGCAAGAGATCAGTAGTTTTTGAGGAGTATAACATAGCTGCCATCTGCCACACTCTGGCCTGATCTGCAGACATGCTGAAGCACACTACATTTGCAAGTGCTCAACAACATTCTCTCAATTGCTTCTGTGAAACTGTTTGGATGATACACCTAAACTGATTAGGTCACCATTATAGACATTAACATACTTGAGTGGTGGAAAAGGGCAATAGCAGGGTCCCTTTGGATGTTAATGACAAAAGGCATGTTAGAAAGGATAACATTGCTTGTATATTTTTTTTTTCTGTACAGTACATCTCTTTTGAACAATTACTTTCTGATTTACTAAAGCTTGCTGTTCTTTTATGAGTTGTGTTTAGTAATTTATTGATTAGCCAAAGAAAAGCACGTGCACGTGTATTTTTGAGGGTAGAAAGAGGGTGATAAATGGATTATTGTGGCTGTATTATCACTTGCAAGGGTAGAGAATCTGTCTTTCTGTACTCACTTCCCCTTTATTTCATTGTGGTTACACTTAACAATCTGGTTTTTTTTTTTTTTTAATGAAAAATTACTATATTAATATGCAAACAACATTTATTTTGGATTTGTAAATCTTCTTTAGTATCTCTGCTTACTGTAAGAGTTACTAAAAATTAAGATTTGTATGTTGGGCACTGTGGCAAAGATTTCTGTCATTTTAAAGACAATTAAAGAAAACTTGTACATGCAGGCTTTTTGGGAGTGTAGTAAATGTCTGCTCTATTGAGCACGTAGAGTGTTTCAGATGACTGGTTATTATCTGTAAGGAGATGATGCTAGTAGTGTCACTAGTAGTAGAAAAATTACAGTCCAACTGGAACTAGCAGTATTTTGTTTGCTCCTCCTCAGAAGCTGATTGTTGTTGGAAAAACTGATGCTGGCATACTCAGTTGATAGAAAAATGGTCATGCGTGAGCTTCCTAGAGAGGGCTTTGGCTGGTGTTATGTGTTTGCTGAGCTCAGGGAATATGATACACACTGTTCTGCTCAAATAGCTTCTGTTACTGACACTAAGTGGTGGAGAAATATTAGAGAAGGGGTAGAAAAAAGACTATGGAGAGCCTTTGGATAGGAAAAGAAATAATCGTCATGGTGGAGACAAGAAAAAACTCATGAGGCTCTTTTAAAAAAAATGACTGAAGGGTTTCAGGAGAAGGTCAATAGATAAATGGCAGTAGATACATATTGATTGTGGATAGATATCCAGATATTGAGGTTTGTCCCTATGCTCAGCATCCACTAAATGCATTGCTTCATTCATGATCTGTACTACCTTTATATTTCTATTATCGTAAGTATCATTAATAGTCTTATTCATTGAATCATATTGCTTGTAAGCAATTTACAACACAGAAGAAGTTACGTGGCAAATACTGTCCTTTCTTCAATAGATGACAGCCTAACTGTAGCTAGTGAATGGGTGGACAGGGCTGTTAAACTGGGCTGGAAATGGGCTGGAAGTGCAAGCTGGAGCTTGTGATTAAGGAAGATTAATGTCAGGAGTAGGAAAGAGTCTTAATGCTTCAATCTAGAGAGAAATTGCCTTATGTGGAAGTCAAGGGGGAAGTCTGGAAGACAAAGCATCTGTACACCCAAGCCTAAGAAGCAAGGCTGAAGTCTAACATGGGTTTGGACAAAGGTCAGGGTGCCAGGGATTTTAAATCTGAGGTCAGAGAAAAGGCACAGGTGCAGGCAGCGCAGGCTAGGTGGGGATGGGTAATTGGGCAGGTATGATGGAAAATGTACCAAGAACTGCAGACCAGAGTGCAGCAGGCAGGAACCCAAGGTAGGAATCAAGGAGCAGAACAAGACTCAGAGGTAATATACAAGTTGCTGAGAATCTTTTCTATAGATCCCTGAGTCCATTCAGGGGCTTTATTTGGGGCCAGATTCAAATGTAGATGCTTCCTCTGAGGTAGCCACCTTGATCCCCTTTATAACCAGCAGGGGAAAATATGCACTTGATGAGTGCAATTCATCTCTTCCTAAAGCAGATGTTTAAAGTAAGACTGATGAATTGCACCCCAGAAGTGTCTATTTCTCTCCATTAATTATGAAGAGGGGCTATAGTAACTAGCTGAGATATATGCTTTTGTTATAAATGTTGGATGTCTAATGTTGGATGAGATGAGTTCTACAGCCTCAGGTGTCCTAGTCAATCCACTGCACCGCAGCTCTGCCCTATTCAGTTAAGGCACTGATCCATCAAGCAATTAAATATGTACGTAGGTTTTTGAGAATGAATGTGATTAAATGTTCTGGGGGATCGTAGGCAAGTTGCAGATGAGTAAATGCTTCAATGCGTGAAATGTACATCTTGAATTAACTACTTAGTTTGTATTCCAGGAGTCTGCCACGGTTTCGTAAAATTTTCCATCTCCCCTGTACTTCAAGCTGCATCCTGGCCCTAACGAAATATACCATCCCTGCTATCAATACGCCAGTGTGCAAGGACACACTTGGCTTTCTGGTAACAATTCAGCAAAATTCAATCACCCAGATGTTTGGAAAAGTAGTCACCAGAGGGCTGGAAGAGTAGCCAAATGAAATTAATCTCTGAACTTCAGTGAATATTCTGGTGTATTTTACAATTTTTTTTTCTCTACTTATATCAGAAACCATGAGGTAAAATAGTTTAATCAGAGTGTTAGACTGCACAAGATCTACAGTTGATGGGATGCAGCTCATAAGGGGAGCTCCTTATCAGTTAGAGCAGCTGTCACCTAGAAGGAAGGAATGCACAAATGGGGTTGAAAACATGATGTTAAATATATTTCTGTTGTAGAATACTATGCATATAATTAATCAGATTTTCATAGAGGATTGATGTCATCCACTTTGAATTCAGCAAGGATTTTGATGTGGTCTCTCATCTTTGTATCACAACTGGGACATTACAGTCTAAATAGGTAGATTATTATGTGAGGGAAAACTGGGCTGGATGGCTGGTCAAAGTGTGCTCATCATCCACACTTTCCCAAGGGTGACTGGTCTCAAGTGGAGCTTCTAAGAGGCCTTTCCCACTTGGAGGAGAAGACAGAAGACACCCTCATCAAGTTTGCATATGACATCATTTGGGAGTGTAATGGGTATTCATGAGGGCAGGGCTGCCTTTTAGATGGACCGGACAAGCTAGATGAATGTGCTGATACGAACCTTGTTACATTCAGCAAGGACAAATGTAAAGTTTTGTACCTGGGACAGACTAATCCCCTGCATCAATGTGGGCTGAGAACTGTCTGGCTGTGTAGTAACTCTGCTGAAAAGCCCCTCAGAGTCCTGGTACACAGTAGACTAGCCATGAGTCCCACCTGGCTGTGATTAGGGCTAACAGTGTACTTGGCTGTAAAAATGGGATTGTAGCCACCAGATCAAGGGAAGTGCTTAATCACCTCAGCATGGCACTCATTAGACCATTCCTGGAGTACTGCATCCAGTTTTGGGTTGATCAGTACAAGAAAGAAATTGGTCAACTGGAGCAAGTTCAGCAAAGAGCCATCAAGATGACTGGGGGCTGAAGCACTTGCCCTGTGAGGGGAGGCTGAGGAAGCAGAGCTTGTTCAGCTTGTACAAGAGAGAAGACTTCAGGGGACCCTAGGGATTACCAAGAGGACAGAGGCAGGCTCTTTACTGAAGTGCACAGAGGCAGAATGAGAGACAGTGGCCATGAACTGAAACATGAGAGTTTCTGATGTGCTATAAAGAGAAGGCTTTCATTATGAGGGTAATCAAGCATTGGAGAGAGGTTGCAGTATCTATATGCTTGGAGACTTTTAAGAGTGGACAAAGTCCTGAGCAATTTGATCTGAATTATGTGTTAACCCTGCTCTGAGCAGGGAGACTAAAGACCACCTGGCATCCCTTCCAACCTGAGAGATGCTGTGAAAAGTGAAGGTGACTTTATCTGTGCTGATTATGAATGTGAACTTAAGGAAACAATTATCTAACAAAAAGGAACTAAGTGTCATACTGCATTGGAGATAGGCCATAGACCTTTAGCTGGCTTATAAAGATGAAGCCTGGTATGCCTGAGTTGCAGAAACAACCCACCCAAGCCTAGGAGTGACTCTGATTGGCTTCAAGTGCAGGATCAGAAGAAAACAGCAGATCTCTCCTTGAAGAGGGTTCCCTGCCAATTTTTACAGGTTTGATATTTTGAGATCACAGGTGAGACTATCATTGCTTATTTTAATACTCATGGGTTTACTTCAGATTATATTACACGATAGATGTACATTTTAGGGCATATTTTAATATTTTGATAATTGTTTAGCTTATGTAAAAGGCCTAGTGTTGAATGTTGTTTTTAACTTGGCTTTATTGGACTATAGGTCTCTGTGAAAATTTTACTGGAAGATATAAAAGCATAATTAATGCTGTGAGTAAAGAAAAAGAAATTAATAATTTAACACTTTTACATATGGTTTTTTTGGACATCACAATTATACACACCTCCACAGTGTAGTATGTCACAGTAACATAGCAAACATGTATTACTTTGAAGTTTTAATATTCTTTTTGAGGTATATAGCACCTCTTAAAATTTTATTTAGGATATAGCATACAGATAATGCAAAGCTTTCAAGGTTGAATTCATTGTAGGTATTAAAATGCATTCATAATTATGCTTTTCACCATCCATTTGAGGTGACCTGTTATTTGGCACTTCGGGGATGGAAAGATTCAATTCATGGAAAGTTTTCAGCTATAGTGGTCCTTGTATGTAACAACAGTTTTATGTAGACATAGACACATAATACTTATGGAAATACTGGAATGGAGTACCATGAAAATTAATATTCTGCTTTTTCCCTGTAGACAACTTGAATGAGAGACTTTATATTATTTTTACGGGAACTTGATATGAACCTATAAATATATTAAATTTCACCTTCACTTTATTTGCAGTATGTTTTAGCACAATGCCAACATCTTACACACAAAACAATATTTATTTTATGTAAAGTGCAGTTATAATAACGTACATTTTTAGTACACCATGTGTATTTAAAATATCCATACTGTAGAAGATCTTATTATGGCAATAGTATATTATATATATTTACAGTTAGAGTACTGGTTTTGGGGTTTTTTTTTCTGTAAAATACATAATGTCAACAATCTCCTGGCAAGATTGTATGCTTTTTTGCCCTTGAAATCAGTTTTGTATTATGTTTTTTTTTTGCCTAAATATGTTGTAAGGGATTTTAAAGTGTTCTGTACAGGCTTAGTTTTGTTTCCAGTGAAGTGGATGGTTAGAATTTGACACAGCTGTAGTGCTTATGCTTGGCAAAGCCTCAAGTAAGTGAACATTAATTTCTACTGGTTTCATTACAGTAGCACATCAAGGTCACTTCTGAAACCAGCCCCCCTTCTGATGGCCTCTCTTCAAATACCTGGGAAGAATTAGTCCCAACTCAAATTTCTTACAGTACTGGCAGAGTAGACAGGGAAAGAAAATCACATTCTGTCTGCTCAGAACTCAGTGTGGACCCCCATGTTGCTTCCTAGTAACATGTCCTCCCTGTAAACATTGCCAAATAAGAAATTATTTGCAGAATATCGTTAAATTCAGGTAATACTTTACCCCATGTCTTGCTATTCTACATTTTACAAATTTTTACATTTCTGACTGCACAGGATTCAAGAGAAGACATTAAAATCTCTTAAAAAGATCTAGCATTTAGCGTGTCCAGACATCCTAGAGCTTGTGTTCTGGGAACTCGTCATAATACTTTTGGAAAGGTAGAATATTCTTTCTTTCCTGATAGCTTTGTATGTAGCTTGTGAAATAGAGGTTACCACACTTGTACGTGCAGCAGAAATAAACATCATCATCTCAGGCTGACAGCAGTTTCTGTTTACAATGGCTGAAGTAACTGGGCTAATGAAATCAGCAGGACTATGGGAATAGAAACAGTATAAAAATTAAGAAAGTTTTCTGTGGTTAGCTGCCTTTAATGACTTTCTGATGCTACCCAGATTTTTGGAATGCAACTTTTTGGCTTGGGAAAGTGAAAAATACACAGTGAAATCTTAAATGATGTGATTCTTAGGACAGATATAGTTTTTGATTTTTTGTACACTATGCCTAGCAGAGTGGCTAGGTGTGTGTTAAGGTAAAAGAACCAATCATACCCACCATCAATAATAATAACAATAACTTTGCATTTGAGTAATTTAGCTATTATCACTTGGCTTCACCTTATCTGTTTTGTCTGTGCATAAGATTGTATATAATTTTGTCTTTTTACACATAAGTGCATAATTATGGTGACTTTTTGTAAACATGATTTCCTCTACTTTTTAACATCCTCATAAGAAACTCTCTTAAACTCAGCATTTCACAAAACAGCTAATGTGTTATGATGGTTTTCTAAAATTAAAAATAGTTTAGTAAATTCTAGGTAAAATTTCAGCATCCTCTACAATTACAAGCTCTCTCATCTTCCCTCCCTACCAATCTCCAGAATGTCAAACTCCAATTCTTGTTACTGACTCCATTTTCTACGTCTCACAAGGTATAAAGGGAAATTAGCTATCTTTCACCACTGTTTCCTGGCTTATTTTTATCACCACCACTATTAAGAAAACATTCGGAAATTGATTATCTGGCCATAGTTTCTGAGTGTTTACACAGAAGTCATGACCAGAAAGGTGGCTATAAGGAAATGAGAAAGGGAGATTGCGCAGACCAGTTTGTCATTTTAGATTTGTACATTTGAAGTATATATTCTTTAGAGTAAGCTGCAGAAGGGACTGTGTAGAAGAGGTTTTTCTCCTCTTTCTCCAAAACATCAATGTCCAAGTTTCCTGATTCTTATGTCAATAATCTCCCTTGGAAGAGGATTGAGTTAAAGAATGAAGAAAGGAAAAGCAGTTTTCTCAGTAGCAGAGTATTTATCTTCCCCGTGAAAAGAAAGACAGTGGTATAATTTTTGACCCCTTTCATATTGGCAGCTATCCTGCATATTCATTGCCTCTTTTTGCAAACGAATGATGCTGCAGCATCAAAAGTAATTGCTTGATATTTGTTCAGTGCCTTAAAGATGCATTGGTAAGTGTTGGTTTATTTTTAAAAATGTAATTCTACCAAAAGGAAATAATGAAAAAGGACTTGTCACTGATTCTGATTGAATAGTGCATATATCTGAATACCCAGATAATTAAACCAAACATATTTATAGAATCTAATCCTTGATCTTTTCCTGAAGTTTGAGAAACTCACAAATTCTTGTAATTCCTCTAGGGTTTTTTGGGGTTTTTTTGTGGGGTTTTTTTGTTGTTATTATATTTTTTTGTTTTTCTTTTTTTTTCCCAGAACATCAAATACTTTTTCTATGTTGCCATAAACGTGAACTTCATTATTTCTCCTTTTATAAGGTAAATTTTTTGATTTGTTTTCCATTTTACTTTGTTTTCCAATTGTCTTTTGTAACAATCATAGAAAATTTAAGTAGAAATCCAAGTAGTCATGTTCTCTATTATATGTCTGGTATGTCTGATTTGTTATTTCAAAGATGACTTCAAAGTTGTCATCATGCAGTTTGGATTACTGTCTTAACTTTGTGTGCTGTTGTCATCCAGAAAGAGAAAAACTTTCAAAAGTAGGGGAAAGCAGGGATTTCACTGGCAAATTTCCTTTTCCATTGCAGCTCCAGTACTGCTGACCCGTGCTACACTCCTTATCCTCCAGTGTTCTTGCTGATTCTTTTAAATAGATGGGAATTCCAAACAGAAGCAAATTATTTCCATATTGTCAGCAGGGAAAATGAACCTTTCCATTAAATTGTGTTTATTTTGGAATATGAATGGGCTTTTATTGTAGTTGTTGTTATTGTTTTTAATCTACTAGAAGATAAATTTACTTTAGAACTGTTACATTAATCCCAATTCTGAACCCCTTAACTCATATTTAATTTGAAAATATCATATAGAGTTAATTAAATTTTGTTTTGAGTTCTTGGAAATAAACTTCTTGTTATTGATGATGTCATTAGTGCCAGGAGATACACGTTTCCTGTGAAGGCCTCTAATAACCCACTGGGATTTTTTTCCTTTTTTGCAGTCCCTGCATGATAAATTAATAATTCAGATAATTTGTTTATAAACTAGGCTGTAGGGGGACATTGCTGAACACTACAAATAAGTTTTTGATGTAGTTATAAAATTATTTCCTATGCTATTTATCATTTCTTAAACTAGACATTGTTGATGAATATTCAACATCTGCATAAAGCACAGGAAAACCTTTTTAATCAGCACTAATACTGAAGCGTGAATTTTCTAATCAGCATAACTGGTGTGTGGTGTAGGAATCTATAGGGCTAGGAAATTTTTCAGATTAGGGAGTGTTAACGGATGGAAGAAGGACAGGCACTGGCAGCCAGGCAAAGCTCTCATTCTATTTTAGCACTTCTCTGGCTTCTGAAAGTGAAAACAAGCCATAGGAAAAGGAATTGGCTTGTAGGGCCCAGTCTACCTCCACAATGGCTCTGGGCTCCCTTTGGATAGCAGGCTTGTATCACCCTTTATTTCAATGGCCTTTGACCTCAAAAAACTTTGTAGATTTGCAGTGTAACAAAACGGTGTGCAGTGTGGCACAGGTCTGTGGATTTAAATGCATGACCCAACAATGAAATCCAAGTTCTCTTGAACTACACCTCATCCACTCACACACTTGTTTTCATGGACAATAATTATGCAATTAGATTTTATGTAATGTCACACTGCATTTTCTCTGTCAGAAACAAGTGCTGATTTTGTCAGACTACAAAGTGGCTGGTGCACGCGGTGAACTGGGAGAGGGTTCCAGAGGAACCTCTTTCTCTATGTTTCACCCAACTTAACTAGATGATGTTAAAGACTGGTCTTTCATCCTGTCATACTTTTTCTTTAAAACAGAACTACATTGTCACTATAGTTTTTCCTTCTTTTGACTTCAGGAGGCAGTTTCTCTCTCTAGCAAAGACAAAGCTTTAGGAGGCAGCAGTTCTGCTGTCTCTGTTCCCATATGTCCTGATTTTACTGGGGCAATATCATAGGCCTGCCATGCTCTGAATGGTCATTAGAAGTTTGAAGTCAACCAGGGCAGTTGACCCAATTTGGCTACAGGTGTACCCCAGCCCATAAACCTCATGCTCAGTATAAAGATGGAAGCTCGGGGGGGGGGGGGTTGTTGTTCTTGTTTGGGGGCCTCTGACTGGGTTCCTCCTGACCCTGCTTCTGAGGCTGGCCTTCCTGTTCATTGTGATCACCATGTATTAGCTGGGCTGAGTATGACGTTGTTTACTTTATACTGGCATTGGTATTCATTTCGTTCTTTCATTACCACCTGTCTTCATTTCAACCTATAAGTTTCTTATTTTCTTGATCCCCTTTCTTAGCTGGGGAGAAGTCATCAGGTGATAGAGCAGCTGCTATAGTTTAGATCCAGGCATGGGCTAAACATAGACACCATAGGACCCAGTCTTTCCCTTGTCTAAAAAGTGACTAGAGCAGTGATGCAGAGATTACAGCACTGCAGATTAAGCTGTCTTTCCCAGCCCTTTGCTGGGGACTCCCTCTTCCATGTTTGGGGTGCAGAATGGAAAGTACGTTCATGCTCTAAGAGCTGTTTTCACAATCTGACAAATTTAAGGTGCTCCTTGAAGTGTATCTGTGCTGATACTGTGTTGCAGGCTGAAGCATGGATACACTATGCATGCAGCCACCATAGGCAGTCAGGAAACAGCCATTAAGAGAGGACTACGGTAGGAAAGGAAGGAATAGAAAAATCATTTATCCGTGCTAGTCTACCAGAATCGTTAGAAAACCATGTTACAAAGAAATGTGGCAGATCTGCTTGCTGAGCCTATGTAATGCATCCTATACATCTAACTGTAGATTGTGGTCATCATTAATACAGTCCATCCTTGTATTTTTATGCAAGAGATGTATTATCTGGAGCACCATAAACTACAACTGCTGAAAACCATTCTGAGCTTAGGCCAAACCTAATCTAAGCAGGCACAACTTGATTAAAGTCATGCTTGCTTACACTTGTGGTGAGTTTGATAGTGGGTGTATGCATTGACTTGTACTAAATATGTTGTCTGAAATGATTAAGCACTAATCCAGTCTGTGGCAAACCTCTGAAGCCTATTCAAGATAGGTGATTTATGATAATTTTCATTGCAATTGTTCTTTTCTGTCCTTGTTTGTAGTATCTGCAATATACTCAGAACCTTTCTGTTTAACCTGTTTCCATAAAAACATCACTCTACCTGTGCTGCTGTGACCACAGCTCACTTCAAATAAGCTGCAGAAGCTTTATACTATCCAGCAAAAGTACTGGTAGTAGGACAGTTTCAGCAGCAAGGAGCTGCATGTGAGCTGCAGAAGTTACTGGAGAAGCAAATTAATTGTTCAGATGGTTAAACCAAGTTCCATATGGCCATGTCTGTCTGTTGACACTTCCACTTCAATAGATTTCAAGCTAACGCTGGTGTCCTCAAGAGTATCAAGTCACTGCAGTGACAGCGGTGACAGACATCCCAGGAAGGAAGCAAATACATTCACAACCGATGAGGCTAACTTTTAGTAAATTCATCTTCTATTTTATTAACATGGTTTATATAATATGATTCTAGAAATTAATGTTTCATATGTTTACTTGGTTATTTTGTGAAAAGAAACATATGAAATATCTTATGATAAGTCATTATACAGCTTTTACATAGTCACATTAACTGTTTATGAAAGGACTATGTTGTGATGTCACTGAAATTAAGACAATTTAACAGTAGGCTATAAATTATATACACTGCTGCCTGCATTAATGGTATTTTATATAGAAATATTTATTATTTCAGTTGGAAAACTCACTTTGTAATGAAGTAAGAAACATCATAGCAAATGGGAAAGGCATATTAAATTATAATTTAATCAATTGTTTAATAAAATCTACTTTGCTAATAAGTATGAAAAAATAACATTGGGAAAAATAGAACTACCAGATGTTTTAATCCTACTTTGGAAACCACTTTCAGACTTTGTCAAAGTATCAGCAGAAATACAAAGCTAGTCTGCCTTCAGCACTGGTTATCCTGCCTGTAGACACAAACATGAGATATGGATATTAGAATGGAACAAGCTATTTGCAATAAAAAGATTTGGTACAGCAAGAGCTTGGTTTTGTTGCTGATATTTTCTGAAGTGATTGCCTGCACTAGACATGAAGCCTGGGTGATAAAACCAGCACTAGATGAAACCTTTCTAGCTCGATCCCCTGAGTCTGATGATGCAGAATTAAATATGAAATCTGTGTGTTTCAATAACAGATTATCCATATATTTACACTATGCACCTGGTAGTCATAAGATCTAATCCTCCACCATTTTTTTTTTTTCATTTTATTGACAGTTATACTTGAAAAATAATGGAAATAGATAAAAGAGTAATCGTTTATCTGAGGGGCTATCATAGAATCATCTAATCATCTAAGTTGGAAAAGACCTTCAAGATCCTTGAGTCCAGTCATTAACCCCACTCTACGTGTCCACAGCTACACTATGTCTCTAAGCACCCTATCAATATTTTAAACATGTCCAGGGATGGTGATTCAAGCACTTCCCTGGGAAACTCAGGGACTTCCCATACATAAATGACTTGAGAATTAAAATATAATCAAATCATAGAAACCATACCAAATATTTATGACCATCTTTATTAATGTATTGTTGCTTATTACAGCTTTTAAGGCTTTCACAATCTCTTTTTTTGTCTAGAAAGTAAAAGCATATGTCCCCACTTGTTTGATACTCAAGCAAACAACCTTCATCTTCTAGATATCTGAAAAAATAGATCCATGTATGATAATAGCCCAACCAATATATTGAAAACAATGTAATCAGGCCTATGCTTTTGTTCATTATTTCTCTACATTTTGTTTTTACAGTCCTGAATAACCAAGAAATGCCATATAAAATACTGAGGCTTTCCAACACAGTAAGTTTCTTGTAATGATCTCATTGTATTTTCCAAGAGGTATTTGTCTACCTCAAAATCACCACGTAGCACAATTGGCAGCTTTTCTTCAGCAGAAGCAGCAGATTATAATGCAGGTCAAGGCTAACATACTGACAGAGCTCTGTGGGTGAGTTTGTCATTCTTCTGACTTCTGATTACTAAAAAAAATCACTTCACATGATGATTCCAGGGTTACACAATAAGCTACATAAAAGCTATGTCTACTTGGAGACAATATCTTCATAAAGTACTGTAATTACTTCATGCACATTATTATTGAATAGTGAAATATTTGATACTGTCCTCTCATGACTGTGTT
Source organism: Todiramphus chloris collaris (assembly GCA_025345505.1). Lineage (NCBI taxonomy): Eukaryota > Metazoa > Chordata > Aves > Coraciiformes > Alcedinidae > Todiramphus > Todiramphus chloris. The sequence continues at coordinate 26,671,473 of JANVCC010000010.1, read as the reverse complement.
GTGGCTAGTCCCTGTGAATGCTGTTGCTTTGAGCTGGAACTGTCACAGCTTTTCTTCCATATGTCCATTTTAAGCACATTATTATAGCTGTGGCCTCTCTGACCCTTTTAAACTCCCATTCCTCTCCAATGTTCTTTTTAAAATGTAAGGAATTCATCAGTGCAACATTTTTTCCCTTTCTTTTTTTATGAACTATCTGTAATAGGTTGAGAGTCAGCTTAAACTCAGGATTTGCTTTACAATCAATGAGAAATAGCAGACTGGTTATTGAGTAATAGCTGTTCCTCAATAACGATGACAAGAACAATCCATTTTACAATTCCCAGCATTTGGCTTGTCTATCCTCTCAAAATCGCCAAAGGATAAGGGCATTAATCAGTTAACAGAGATGTGACTAATGACTACAGCTAATGAGGCATACTACAAAAACAGGACTTTTCCAAATAGTTAGCTGTTATTATCCAGTCAGAATACAGACGACTTTTTCATATGGAAATGTTTCATAAGTTTTCAGTCAGTAAGGGTGCTGTATTCCTCCCTTCTGACTGCCTGAGACAATCCTTTCCAGGCCGTTCCATATGTTCTTTTTCTCACTCTATAGGCAGTATACGGTGGATCTGTATATTTTTTTTTCCAGAAATTAGCTATGTTTTCACAATTGTAAATGTTTCTAGAAAATTATTCAGACACTGATCTATAATGCATTTTGAATAGGGAATGATTTTTTCAGTTAGCATTATTGCAGTTTTTTATGATCTAGTTGTTCTGCACTTCTTTCACAGCAAGAATCTAATAATATAATGTGTGTTCTGAAGAACACATTAAAATGACATTATGCGATCAGGATGCCAATTATAGTATGACTAAAGACTAGCTATCAACCTACAGAAAGTCAGTAATTGTGCTGATATAAACATAATGTTTATATGTCTTGAGTAGAAAAGAATGAATCCCATTTTATTACTTACATACGATTATTGACAAAACACTTAGGGATACATTTTCAAAGTGTTGTATGGGTTTTTAGCTGCATGACTCCCATTTAAGTCAATAAGAGTCACATAGTTAAAACCCCATGCAACATTTTGAAAAATTACTACAGAGAAGCCTCTCTTTTATTGCTTAGCTGCACAAATCATTTTATTTTCTAGTAGTTTTTCTATATGGCAAGCTAGTAGTGTTGGCTGTCAGTAGCCTCATAAAAAAAAGAAAACAAAATACAACCCAGCTACAGACCTCCAAATATGATGGTCTATTTATATGCAGATTTCAAAAAATAATATGATTTGTACTTCTATTGTTCCTTTCACCAGGTTATAGCCCAGTGCTTTAAAGCTATTAGTTAATTATGCCTCACATCACTCCTCCAGGTAGGTACACTAGTAGCTGCCACCTTTGGTGGCTCACTCGAGGAGACAAGGTGAGTCAGTGGAATAACAAAGAATTGAACCAACCCAGCTCCAGGTCCTTGGTCCCTTGTTCCAGCAACAAAATACTCCCAACCCACAAAGATTCAGCATTCAATAGTATGTAATGCATATGAAATGCTAACATTAATTGGAAATGGCACCAAAGTGACCTCACTTCAGTCTACTGAGGTCTGATATTGCTTCTTTTCACTCATTAATTCATTAATTAGTTTAAAAGGGCTAATGGAAAACAAAAATATTCCATTTGCAAGGGTGGATCACTGCTGAATATTTATATTATTTTTTATTATTCATACAGAATCATAAGTGCTTAACAGACAAGCCATTGTGGGGTTTTTTGTTGTTGAGATAAACATAATCTAGAAACTTTAGAGCACATCGTTTTAAAGGATTCATGAATCTCCACTACAATTTGACTTTGCAAGTCTAAAGAAGCTCTAAGAAAACAATTTTATTATCGGCTAGGTAGATTGCCAATGATCACAACTCAAAGACTTTCATTATTCATTGGTGGCCTAAGCTACTTGCAGCAACAGTGGTATGGTATTGTGAAATCTTTAAGCTTATTTTAGTCCTTTTAGGTAAAGGAAGAGATTTGAACACATCCTTTGCTTAAATAAAGAAGAACATGACTAAATTAGAGATAAATAGTAGTACCTATACATAGAAACAGTAATTGATGTTTTTATATAAATACTTAGAAATTTAAGAGTTTTAAATTTACCATTATCTAGGATAATAAATTCTTCATTGTGAAGTTTTGTTTCTAGAGCTTTCTGTGGGACATATGTGTATATTATAACCTCGATACGTATGTTTTATATTCATTTCAGCTCTCCAAAAACATAGCCTTCCCTGGATAAAAGAGAATTAGTTTTGTCAGGCAGGTACTAGTTTATTCTTCTGAGCTAAGACGTACGCAGGTTCCCATAAACTGTAACTGACTTATTTACTAATAGAGATGTAAGCCACACCCAGGTTTTCTCAGAACAGAAAGTAGAAGTTAATGCATAATAAAAGTCATAACAATTCTGAATTTTCCAAAATAAAACTAGAATTCATTAAGATTCCCCTTACCATCCTGATGTATTTCATTTAATAACAGACATTTTTCTTATTTCACTCAGTAGTATTACCATGCTTTAAGACAAAAATTGTTTTTCCTAGTCGATTGTACCCTTGTGCCTTTGTTACTTGTATTTATATCGACATTGAGTGCATTATCCATTGTTAAATGATTGATAAAAATTGTTAAATAAGGCAAACACTATATTCAGTGTAGTGTAATGAGGCCTATCAAGCAGGAGAAATACTTCTCATCATGATATTAAAATTAAATGTAGCATTTTAAAAATTCTTGACATAAATAAAGAAGTTATTTATCTGGACCAGTGCTTTTTCTGTAAGCCCAGTGTTCTGTATAAGTCATTGCCAAAGCATATATTTTATTCTTTCATTTTCTTCTTCTCAAATACATTTTGAACTTGCAATCATTAACCCTAATGTAGTCCACAGTTGTATGGCCTTTTCTATGTAGGGCTGTAACAATATTCTAGCCTTATTTCATGTGCAGTTTTGCATCTCCATTAGATCTTTTTTTCCCATAAGAAATGCAATACAACTCTCATATTTAATTGTCTGTTATAAAACACATTGTTATTTCTGACAACATTGGAATATTGAATTTAGCAGTTGTCTGTATATACACAGTTACTCACATGCCCTTCCTCTCCCCCCTAATTGTGATCAAGAACACTCCCAAGCTAAAGCAATCTAATAAGCTAGTAAGTGTAAGGCATGCAGTACATGTAACCATCAGGTTACATGTAACCTTGTAGCCAACAAGGCAGTGATGGAGTCAGTATCATGTTCGGTTGTGTTTGATTCCTTTTCCTGAGGATAAGCTAGTCATGCAGAGCTGAATCCCTTGAAATAAGTTTCCACTGAGCCTCAAAAGAAGACTTTTTGGACCACCATCTAAATACTTGCCTACTGTAACTAAACAGCCAATACAAAGTCTGTGTAAATACCATTGACAATTTTTGGGGTTTTTTTGGGTTTTTTTTTGTTTGTTTTGGTTTTTGGGTTTTTTTTTTATGTCAAGTATATGAGGTTTAACAAAGCAAGGTGCCAGGTCCTGAATGTTGGTCACAACAACCCCATGCAAATCTACAGGCTTTGGGAAGAGTAGAAAGCTGACCAGAAGAAAAGGATCTAGGGGTGCTGGTGGACAGCTGGCTGAACATGATCCAGCAGTGTGCCCAGGTGGCCAAGAGGTCCAACAGCATCCTGACCTGTATCAAAAATACTGTGTCCATCAGGAGTAGGGAAGTGATTGTGCCTCTGTACTAAGCACTGGTGAGGCTGCACAGTTTTGGGCACCACAGTATAGAAAAGACATTGAGGTGCTGGAGCAGGTCCAGAGAAGGGTAATGAAGCTGGTGAGGGGTCTGGAGAACATGTCTTATGAGGAGTGGCTGAAGGAACTGGTATTGTTTAGTCTGGAGAAGAGGAGCCTTAGGGGAGGCCTTATTGTTCTCTACAACTGCCTGAAAGGAGATAAGAGAGGAGGTTCTCTTCTCCCAAGTAACTAACAATAGGACAAGAGGTAATGGGTTTAAGTTGTGCCAGGGGATGTTTAGATTAGACATTAGGAAAACTTTCTATACTGAAAGAGCAGTGAAGCATTGGAACAGACTACACAGGGAAGTGGTGGAGTCACCATCCCTGGAGGTCTTCAAATAAATGCATGCATGTAGTGCTTTGGAACATGGTCTAGTAGTCATGATAATGTTGGATAGACAGTTGGACTTGATGATTTTGGAGGTCTTTTCTAACCTTAAAGATTCTATGATTCTGTAATGATGTTGGCTTACTCTTTTGAAACTAACATATACCAATTTCTCTGTCACCCCTTATTGAAACTGTGACAGAGACTTACCCGATATGTTTTTCACATAAATTTTCATCTTAATGTAACTGATAATGTTTCATACTTTATTAAATAATTTTCTCTGTTTTAAATAAATTTATTCCTTTTTAAGGTATTAAAAATATTCCTTCAAATGTTGATGTAAGAGCATGGATCAGCAGTTATTTTCCTTAGACTATGGAATAAAAATCATCTGCAAAAGTAAAGAAGATGAATTATTAGCAATGTCTTTGAAAACCTGAAATCCTCTTCTACCTTACTTTTCATAACTCTTTTCCATGCTACATGTTATCCTCCTTAAGGATGTCCCTTACTTGTTTTTTTTTATTCTTTTGGCAGTTCCTTCTACTTAGCTTGTGATAGATAAGATGACTTCAAAATTGAGATCTTGATAAAAGCTCATTTCCCTCTTAGTTCTTCCACACATTTAACTGTGACCTGAGTTCCTGGGAGAATTTCAGTTACACAGAAAGGCAGATGGTTCACAAATTCCTTTTCTTGTGGTTGCTTTCCATTCAGTCTTGCAGAGAAATCTATTTATTGCATATCTCCTCTTTGTTTCTCTGTTCCTATGAAGACGCAATCTAGTGAAGATGAGCTATTTAACTGAAAAAATGGCAACAAACTAAAAACAAAACTTTATTACATCTTTTGCTGTCAAAGACCAATATTCATAATCCCAAACAGCCAGGGACATCTAGGCAACAAAGCTACAAGTAGGTATCAAATCATGTCCCAAAGACTATGCTATGCTGCGCTAAAAGTGATGATTTGTTCCGTCTTTCTCTATGACTTGCCCAATCTTATCTACAACCTCCAAATCTGTAATGCATTTAACATCACTTAAACTTTGTGAAACATGCATTCTATTATTCAACTAAGGTTCAGTGAGATTAATTGGTTTAGGAAATGCCACATAGGAAGGTGATGGTAGAGAGAGAGTAACCTGTTATAAATCCTTTAATTAAAAAGGTGTAATAATATATATATTATCTGTTCATAATTGCATATACACAGCAGGCCTGCAATCTAATTTTCTTTTTTTTTTTGGTTTTGAGGAGGGGTTTTTTAGACCTTAACAAAAGCTATTTAATATGAAAAAACTAAGACAACAGTTTAGCTGCTTTCAGGGATATGCATCAGAGGATTCACATTTTTTCAAGGTTGAAGATTTTGAGATTAAATTTGTAGTGCTTTTATGATTCTGAACTTCAATGATTTAAGAATTTAAGCTCAATTTTCAAAGTAGGAAAAAAATAATCCTGTAAAAGCCTAAGACCTTTTTGGCTTTCAGCAAATGTGCACAAACAACATCAGTGGTTTCAATCTTATTTTATCATCTTTCAAATAGACAACATTTTTTTGAGAGCAGGGAATCCAGCTCAAGGTATTGAGGAAATACTTATCTCCACTTGAAACATAGGACTCATAGCCCTGAAGCCTCTCCATGTGTGATATCCATATTCTTAAGAAAAAAACCCTCCAGAACTCCACAACCCAAGGATGGTCAGTTCTATTTTCAATAATAATGGTTGTCTTGTGGTATATTTAAATTTAGAAAAGTAATTTGAAGAAATGGAAGCATGACGGAAACATAAACCTCATTTTTTTCCAGGTGTCATAGTTGTACTTATTCAAACCAATGCTTTTTCTAATGCAATGAATATTTTATTCTGTTTATACTTCAGTGGGATGGTATTAGAATTAGATTTTTGCATGTCTTATTTTTCCACATTGACTCATGTTGGCTAGGCATTTTTCTAGGAGTTGTAGGCTCCTGGTTCTGCAGGGGACAGAATTGTGTGAAATCTTTCTCCTCTGAGATGAAATCTAGAGTACATTTCTACATTCACAAAAATTTTGATTTAAATAATCTTGTTTGTATTGTTTTGAATCCATATTTTCTACGTTGAACTCCGTAGCCCTCCGTCACCAAATCATTTTTGTTCAGGTATCTTTTGTCATGTGGGAGGAAGCTCTGCAAAGTGGATATACACACTTTAAGACTATGTAGCTGTCCTTGGTTGCTTAGTACACACAGCAGAATGCTAGGCACTACATGTGACTGGGCTAAGGTGTAGTGTACTCACCTTCTCTCCTCCTTTCCTCAGGATACTTGATGGTCCTTGAAGTCCATCAAGTAGAAAAGCAGGTAGGGGCTGCTCCTCTGTGCATTGCTGACTTCTCATTATTTGCTTTTTGTCTTAGGGATTTTTATCTTTCTATATCAGTATTTTTCTTCTTGAGTCCTTGAGCTGCTATCACCTTCTCAAGAGTTGATCATGGATTTTCTCACACCTTAACCAACAATTTTCTCAGACAGAGGCAAGGTTGTGCTGTTGTGATGCAGTTGTGCTGCATCAAACTAAGACTTGGATTATGATAGCTGAACCACCAAGCCAAGGATTATAGAGTTATCTAGTGAGAGGGACTGAACCACTTCCTCCTGAAGCTGGTTTTTACCAACAGACTGGAGAATGAAAACAAATCTATAATTTTCAAACTCACAGCCAGTTCCTCACTTTTCAGTGAGCTAGTAATTGAACCAATTTGACTGAAATGAAGAAAATATTCTCTGTGCAACTGTGAAAGACTCTATTGCTGCCAACAGCTGGTTTTCATTTCAACAGACTCCGGGTCCAGTTGCTTTCCTAGTGATTTCCACCAATTCAGATTTATCATTCAATACTTCAAGATTTAATCTATATCTGTTATAATTGTATTACTTGAACAGAATGTCATACATGACATGTCCAGTATTGGTCAAAATACATTACTGTTTTAAAGTGAGACTCCTATTTATATTTTAAAATATACTTTCTCAAAAATTATAAATAAGTTTTCAGCCAGTTTTGTAATGCTTTAGGACAGGAGCTATTGAATCACACTGGGATAGCAGCAGTGACAGTGCCCTCCTTGCTACCCATTACCACAACAATCTCTTGTATTAAACATGTAGTGAGAACTCTGAGGCTATATCCCTACTTGTAAATTAAAGATGTTGGGAGTGTACTTCGGCATTGAGTTGATGAAGAATGTTAAGTGTCCCTGCTATCAAGCTCTTTTATCTTTTAAAACTGGATGGCTGTGTTCAAACTATGTCTTGTGAATAGTCTGTGAATAGTGCTAACTCCCTAATGTGCCTGGCAAATAATTTCAAAAGCAAGTTCTAGCTGTCCAGGGCCAAAACTGTGCCAAGGCCAATTAAACAGTTTAAAAACATGGATGATCAAGTTTCAGTGCCCAGGAATGCTTAATTTAATCCTACAAACATTGTCTTATTGGATCAAGACCTGAAAGTGATATCAGAAATGTATGTTTTGTGAATTTCCATAGGGGATTGCATATACACTGCATGGCACTGAATTGCCCAAATCCTTGGGTGCTTTCAGGTAGCAGATGAAAGGACATTTCAAAGGTTTTATAAACTTTGGCTTTACTCATATTCAAGGAAAATGCAGGGTTCAAGAAGGATTATCATTTGAGTTCTTCTCACTTAGTTTAAGGCCTGTAAATGAACTTATACAAGCATCCCTTAACTTTGAGTAAACATCCCTACTGTCCACATGCTTGTTCATTGTCTCTCTTCCAGGAAACAGACCTTCTTTTGCCCAGGTAATAATCAAGAGCATTAGTAGTCCCTGATATTCAGGAATAAAAATATGGTGGAAATGGCACCTCTAACTTCTGTTAAAATAAGTTTTAAGCAGGACACATGGCAAGTAGGAGAATGCTGACAGTAGCCATTCAACAGAGCTTTTGGGACAGGCTAGGTAAGGTCAGCTTTTCTTTGGGCTTGATGTTGAATGCATATTCAAGTTTAGTTGTAAGCACAGACGCTGTCTCACTTGCCTAAGATTTAGTCCTTTAGCCTTTGAAATGCCACTGTCATTTTTAAAAATGAAATTTAGACTTTTAAGTCAGTGAGATATTTTCAAAATTTTTATGTAAGAACTGTATACAAGCAAAAAATGCCAGGCACTTCAGTGTTGTGTAAGGAACAAATAAAGTAGAATAAACTTACTATAAAAGTGAATTTATAAAGGACAGATTATTTTTGTTCAAGAGCAGAAACCTGTATGTGTATAATTACATGTGTACACAAGATAATGAGACATATGACATAGCAGTCATCTAAAGAAAAGACATACCTAATACCAAAGACTACACGAAGAACAGCAGCTTAGTATGGGAAGATATTCAAGTACAGGTTACAAAATCTTTGGCTCTTATCAAAACAGGATAGATCCACAATGGGAATTCAGTTTCTGTGTCATGAGTGTCTGACCTGTGATACGGTCACTTGTATATTTGAAAGAATAGATTTGTCTTCAGTTGAGAAAGGAGAATGGGATCAGCACAAGCATCTTGACAGAGTTTTCTAACAACATAATCTTTTTTTCTGAAGAAATTCCAAGAATGCTGATAATTAAACCAACCTTGTACAACCAATCCTATGGCATTATCATTATCTTTCACACCTACTCAGGTGCATGGCTCTAAAAATGCCCTCTTAGAGGTTTGGCAGTACTCCTGCAGGCTTTTGGATGGACAAAGTGCATCTAAGTCGATCCACAGTGCTCCCAAATGAGCAAGAGGGACAAGAATCTCCAGAGTTGAGTAAACAGCAGGCACTTGCTGAGCTAATAGCCTGTAAGCATCCTCACAAAAGTCTCATTGTACTTCAAAGAATGAGAAAGCAGTGATATACTACACAGTGCTTAGTAGAAACAGACATCTTACTGAAAGTTTACTCGTTTCTGTTCTCATACTATTATTTGTTGGCTAAATAATAACTTTTGCAATTATTTTAAAGTTGTATTTATTAAATAATTTTAGAGACATCCTCTGTTAAGCAGGGTGCTAAAAATGATTTAGTCTTACTGCAGTTGTGTTCATGAGCTACAGACTTTTGAAAGGAACTGTCAACTGCCTTGTCCTAGAGGTCCTCATTTAGTGTAAATTTCCACTAAGTATGTTCGTTCATCTACAGTTATCTTCTCATATTTATTTGGGTGGCATTGACTAGGTGTGAAATGCAAATAGTGTCAGGGTGTCAGAGATACCCTGTTGTTAGAATACACTGTCTTTCATTTTTTTCTTTAGTATGAAAAGTAATAATAAAAAAATCCTCTTTTCATTCCCACAGAATATGAGGATCTCTGGAAGAATTCCTGATGAAAGAAACCCAGAGTGGTCTGCTGTGTTTCTGTTCTCTTCTACTGAAGTTCTCCTGCATTGCATTATGGTTCTCCTGTACTAGAGCAGTGCCCTAAGTGAGCACTGTCCTTTTAAGCAAAGACATTACATTATTACTACTTTTAAGCAATTAGGCATGTTAAATTTAGAAGCAAGAAGGATAATGCCATGCTGACAGGAGACTAAGTAGTCAGAGTGTGGTGCCTTTACCTGGTTTCACCAACACAGATCTCAAAAGCTTTCAAAGTCTTCTACAGCAAAGTCAGTCTAGTGAAGGAACCTGCCATGTCAACACTGTTAAAACCGAGACACCTTTAAACGTTGTGGTAAATATCAAAGGCATAGTCAGGTCTAAAATCACATGGCATATGATTTCTCCAGTCCTGTTGTGTACAGGTCTCAGATTTATGTAATTGCATGCTCTCCTTCTGAGCCATGTTGACATCAGTTTCAAGGATTAATACCAACATCTTTTTTTTTTTTTCAAAAGTTCTGTGAAGAAATCAGTGTTTCTTGCCAGAAGCTTACACTTGTTTTCTGCAGATTTTTATTTAGTACAAGCAGAATTGACTTTGAAATAAAATACAACAGGTTTCCCAGTTGATTTTGATTTAATGAACGTCTTTGGTAGAGGGCCTCAGGGTAGGCTGGCTCTAGCTATTTATCTTTATACTGGGTAGTTTATATATTTTAAGAAAGTGACAAATCACACCTTTAAAAAAACTCATTATGGTAATTGATATTATAGGAAAACTTCGGAAACTTTATGAAAGAGAGCCATATTCTCTAAGTGTCTTAGCTTTAAACCAGACTTGTAATTAGAAGAATCCATAAACGTTTATCACATTAAGAAAGTTTCAGTCAGTAAGTTTAGAATAAAACTCCAGAGTCACTTTATTGTCCTGTGTTAAAATCACATACTTGAGTGATTTTTTCCCTTACCACAGAAAGATTAATTTGCCCAGCTGAGTAGAGGACCACACACACACTCAGAACCTATCTAAGCAGAGTTCTAAAAAAAAATTTGCTGTGCATGTCTCTGAAAAGTGTGACTGGACTCTTGGACTAATACATTTCTGAGTGTTTGACCCATAATTGACCCATATTTTCCAAGTAGAATTTCTTCAAGGACTCTAGCCACTGTTGTCCCTCTACTTCTTCTTCGTGGTCTCTCCATTTGAAATTTTGAGTGCTTCCAGATGGAAACTCATTGATCTCAGATTTACCTCCTTCCCTTGACTCCCTTATTTTAGTTGTTGCTTATTCTGACCAAGTTCTGAGAGATTCCAGTCCTGGATCTGTATGTAACTTGGACTTTAGCTTATATTAAATTCAAGGCCTTACAGTTTAGCAAACAATTTATTTAAATTATTAAAAAATTATTAAAATTTTAAAAATATTAAAATTTTAAAATTTATTAAATCAAGCAAATAAAATATTTTCTTAAATTATAGCTAATGTGTCTAGGAGTTTATTTTGCTTTAATTAATGTCATAAATCCCTTAAACATTAAAAAAATGAGACCAACCTTTGCAATCACTACTTACATGTTACATTACGAATGCCTCTGGGAGATAGAGATATTTCTGGTCAGTCTTTCACAGAGACTATAGTGCTCCAGAGGCTCATGCACTATTTTCATAAATGTTAAATATGAAGAATTATCTCTCTGATTTCAAGTATAAGAAGGCTCTTAATCATGTCCTAACTTGAGGAGTGGTCACTGTCCCTGAGTAGAAAAAAGTAAATATTTTGTAGTTGATTCTTTAAGAACTTTTTGTTCCTGATTTAGGTCTGCATTATGTGACTCAGTTTAAGTTCTAGTTTAACTAAAGGAGTATACATTTCACATTCTTAATAAAAAAGGAAAGAAAGGGTTGATCAGGATAAACCACAAGTGATCAAAAAAGGCAGAAAATACTTGCAAAAGCACACATGTTACTGAAGTATATATACTTCATATATATACAAATTTTTAGTCCAGACAAGATATTTTTTGCAGCATGACTTCTTAGGCATAATCTGGCATAGTATTTATTTTCTTTTAACTGTCTTTCATTGTGGTAACCCTCAATATTTATGGTGTTTTCTCTTACGGCACCAAATCCTGCAATCAAAGGAGTGTATGAGAATATTTTCTTTCATTTCTGAAAAGTAAATTTCTAGCCTATAATGTTGGTGTGAAAAGATTTACTTTCTACCTTAGTTATTTGTAAGGCTCAGAAGTGGGAACACAAATGAAAGAACTATAAGAACTGCTTTCTTAAAATTTTGTGTTTTTAACAAAATAATTTTAACAGTTTCATGATATTTTAACACATGGAGTTGATAATGTTATAATTTCTCTTTCCTGAAATGTATTTTATTGCTGCAGATAAAGTCCTACATATAAATTTAACTATGTCTGTATCAGGAGTAAACCACAAAATCTGAGAAACAAAGTGAAGTTTCTAAAAGCAAAGTTTTTGATTCTTCTAAGCAGACAGCTTCTAAAAACAAACCTATAAAAATTACATCTATTCTTTCCCGCAAGACAACTACATCTTTTTACCATTAAAGTTTTTCTTTTTCCAAGTTTGTTTTAGTCTGTAAACCCTTCTTTAAACAAGAAATAGAAATCATTGTTTCTTTGGCAACTGTATAGTTTCTTTGTTGAAAGCTGCTTAATTCAAATATTCTACTCACAAAGATATGTTACTTGGCAGCTTGATGTATACAGTAAAAGTGAATGATATCTATTAATAGCAGAGAAGAAAATTCATGTTCTTTGCGTTTCCCCATAATAGAGCTTTTTCAAGTTAGCCAGTGTTTCAGATTGATAAACGTCAGGTAAACAATGAAATGTATAAAGGTCTAACCCTCCGAGTTCTTTTGTCCGTATAGTCAGTGTGAAAAGAGCACACTGGCATGTGACAGGATCAAGCCATAAGACTTCAAAGTGTCATGCAAATGTACTTTGAGGTGTAACTGAGCTGCTTCAGAGATTATATGTAATATATAATTATATGTATTATATTGCCTCAGTGGATGGACGTTGTTTTTCTGTTTTTGTGTTGCTTAATTAGCTGTTTTGAAGTCCTACCTGAGACCAAAATGCACTGTACTAAAACTGACATGAGGCAGGTAGCTTTCAATTATAGTTGAATGAGGTGTTAATGCACAGGAAAAACACTAGCTGGGGCATATAGATTCTCTCTTGGACTGTGCTGCCATACAGTGTAACAAATTCACTTTTTTTTCTTATTCAGGTTTTGTTTTGTATGTATGTGCAAAATTTGTAACTAAGTGAAAATATTCATTACTGTAGAAATTGTGGAGTCACTGACTTTTCCCTTCTAATCTATAACTCAATAGTTACTTCTTTACACATTTTTTTTAGGAATTGTTGGCAACAAGATACTGAAATGAATTTGGTTTACCTGAATCTCACATCTAATTGTATGTCTTTGTTTCCTGATCAGCAACAAATGCTGCATGAGTTTTAAAAGTAACATACTACTTTAAATTTTAAATTTGCTATTTTTCCCAAGTGAAGCTGGAGTTATTACATCTTTCATTCCTTTTAGTTATAAAAAAGAACTTCAGACCACATCTCACTCTCTGTATACATAGCATTTCAATACCAGGAAAGCTTGCCAGACTGATTGATTTAGGAAAGAGTTAAACCAATCAAAAAATAACTCTATTTTAAAAAGAGTTAATACAGAGTGGAAGCAAGCCTTTCACTATCCTTTTCTCATTTTCCACAGGAAAATTTCCATTGAAAGAAGTAGTGTAGTCCTGCAAGTTCCTAGATTTGTCTGACTGAGAGTCTGAATTGCTGAATGCCTTACACTCATTGGTGTAAGTGCAAAGAAAGACCAATAGTCCTGGCTTTTGGAAAGGGATTTGTCCTGCCTATCATCAGAACATTAAAAGTTAGATATCTAAAATGGAGCTAATTCCCTTTCTTCCTTAAGGGAAGGTGTTTCACTCCCCAAAGTGGCTGGTCTGACCAGTCTTGAGATGTGATGGCTGATATATGAAAAGAAGACTTATAAGTCTGATCTGTCACATGTTGTCTTCTCTCCTGGGCCCATGCATTTCTGTGACAGTGTTATATTTACTATGTACTTTAGAGCAAGAAGAAGAGCATAATTCCAATTCTCACGACAAGCAGAACAGGGACAACGGTCCAGTGATTGCAAAAGGGCTGTTATGCCAGTGCATCTCCTGATTACTGAGAGCTACGTTAGTATGGAGATGCCTTTTGCCTTTCTTCTAATGTGTACGGGCAGAAAAGCTAGCAAGAATTCAATCCTAATTTAGTGCAATTTCTTGTGCATATATTTGCCTGTACTAAACAGCAATATTTTATGCTTAAAGCACAGAATTTTCTTTCATTAACCCTGCAGAGGTCAGTGGGATGTACAGAAACTCTAGTAAGCATTAATTTTGTATCATTCACATACAGCAGTTTTACCCAGTGTTTCCAAGACGCAAAACGCTGTCATGTGGAAATGCATTCACCAGTATGACTTTTCACAGTATAAAATGTTTATTAGGAAAACATGTGCCTCATGGTACATATGTTCCCATGTTTTAATGCACATTTTATAGGGATTTTTCTTTTTAACCTGTTACTTCACTCTTTTGTTTTTAAAAGTTGATTCATTGTTATTAAACAAAATCAAAGAGGTGAAGAAAATGACATGTGGCAGCTCTTTTTGTTGCTATCATCTTGTTTTATTGTTTGAATGCCTCAGAAGGTGGCTATTGTACTTTTATTGAGCAAGGAATAGAATCCCTTTAAAATCCAGGTGTTGACCACATGTTTATCAGACCTTCCATAAACAACAAAGAGTTTCTCTTTCCATATCTGCTTTCTTTGTGCAAATCCAACTGAGCCTTGCAAATATGTTAATCCAGGTCTGCAAAATCTTCAAGCTCTTGATTTGATTCATGCATGCTAGGAAGGGTCAAACTGAGGGGAAATAGTAAAGCAGCATTTCCTCTGAGGTGATTGTATTCTCATGCCTTTGTATATTGCTACCAGCATAGAATGATGGCAGGTTTTCACTGCTGAGGTTTAAAACTAATTTAATGTTTCTAAACTAAACATGCCTAGGATGCAAAGTTCAGACCCAAATTGCAGCTTTATCAAATTAGGTGTTCAGATACAGTGATTGGAATTTACTTCAAATATAAAAAGCATTCAGATCCAGCTCTTTCAATTGTTCTCATATTTGTTAAGCACTGATTTTTTAGCATACTGTGAGACTGAAAAAGAGCCATATTTAAAAACAGCCCTTTAATTTTGTACCTCTTCTTATCGCACTCATGTTTGCCAAGACAATAAACTCCAGATGAAAATAATGGGTTTTGGATAACCAACAGCAGTTTCCTGCTCCTGGGAGTCTCAATTTCTGTAAAACATTAGTTTGTAGTTGTATTTGTTTAATTGGCAATTCTCATATAAATATACATAATGTACATGTAAAGAAGAGAATGTTGAAACAGAACACTGCAATAAATATGGATCCTTAAGTTATAATATAAAAGAACAAGCAGCAGAAGTCTTGAACTTGCAGCTCCTGCATGAATGTTTGTAATAATAAGAATCATTTAATGAATTATTATCCTTCCTACAGCTTCCAAATGGGTACTTTACCAAAAAAAAAAAAAAAAAAAAAAAGGAAAAGGAAGGACATCTTCCTCTAAAATGACCGTAAGAGAAGAGGATGCAGTTTTGAAAGAGTAGAGGTATTTATGTGGAATTTATGTGGTTATTTGTTTTTTATTAGACAAGTTAGCAAATTAATACCTTTATAAAAGTGTCTTCCCTTCCCTTCCCTTCCCTTCCCTTCCCTTCCCTTCCCTTCCCTTCCCTTCCCTTCCCTCTCTTGGTTTTGAGGGAGTTAGTAAAAATCAATTAGTTACAGAACACCTACTTACCTGAAGGTTGCAAGATCAGGCAAATTTGGGGTGAATTTCTCTACATTATATTTGGTGCTTTATCACATGTGAATGTGAGAAACATTTATACTACTTTACATAGTTAACACAGCAAACCTTTTAAACACTGTTAAAATTTAATTAGGCTTCCTACTCATTAATTTGTAGTAATGTTAGTTTATTATTCTCTTACAATTGATTTCTAAAAATGTTTTTTCCTTAGCTCTTGGAGTTTATTTCAGCAACGAGTTCAAGAGGATTAAGGTTTCAAAAGTAGTGCCTTAAGGTATTCAGATGCATGGGATTTTTTAAGAATAAAATGGCTTTATGCTGACACCTCAGATTAGACATTTTTAAAAGTTCATTGTCTATGTAATCATTTGATCAGTAACACACCAGTTTTAAGTTTTTGTTATAGATTAGTGTCTCCTTGACTTAATAATGAAATAAATATGTATATTTAGCATTTATAACTCAATTAATTGTTATTCTTTTAAAATTTGCCATCATTCAACAGTCAAATGATCAGCCAAATAGAGAGCGTAGTGGAGGATTGTGTTGAAACAGACAGACTTGTTCCCAAGATCTGTAAAAACGGAGTTATTAGTGGTTTTAATGTCTTGATGAGTTCTTTATTTGTTTGGTTTTTTTTTTTATGAGTAGGGTCATTTCACAAGGCATATTTAGACTCTGTAATCTAAACCTTTATGATTAAAGATAGCATCTCTAAAAGGTAGCTATAGAAATTTCCTTGTCAGTATAGGCAGCACTGAATTTCTGAAGAGGAAATTTTTCCTACTTCTTGTGATTTGGACTTAAACTCAAAGTTAATTGAGAACACAGAGCCTTTGGACTAAAAGGTAGAGATAATGTTTTGTTATCTATGGTGACATCTCCTCTCTGCTGAAAAAAGTACTATTTTCTACAAATAGGCAACAGGCACATGGCCTGTTGGATCAGGTTACATCAGGTTGTGTTGCATTACATGATATGACATGCCCTGCAGTGACCTGAGGCAATGTCATCTTGTGTTACCTTGGTAAGGCAATACTGTTCTTTATTAAGCAACTGAAGAGAAGGCTAATCATCTCTCGTCATGAGGAATTTCTGTGCTTTCTATAGGCACAAGTGGTTAATGGCAAATAGTCTGTTCTGATTTTCTTTCGGCTAATTTTGGGGAGTCTAAACCCCATATGAAACATGTCTTACTACTATTTACTAGTTGGTATGTACTTTACAAATCTAATTTAATATATTCCAAAGTACACACAGAAAAGAAATTCCTGTAGTGCTACAAAGAGGTGTAGTACTTGGAGAGTGAATAGACAATAGCACCTATTTGGTTATGGAAATGAAAAATTTTGCAAAAGGGATATTAAGTAATCTTCTTATATGGAAATGCTTAGTGTTGGAAGCCTAACTATTTATACATTTTTATGCATTGACTGGTCATTATTGCTCTTCTACAGTTCTTATAAGCTTCTTGCTTAAATAGTACATTATGAAAATGAGCTATTGCAACTGCAAAGTATGATAAAACTGAGTCTACGGCACGACCCTACCCATGACACTATCAGGATAGGTACTCTCAATAAGTAAGTCTTGAGTTATTGCATTATGGGATATTATCAAAGGAACCCATTGTACTTGGTCATTCAGTGTAATGATCTTTAATATTATTTCCTATTGATATATTCTGCATGTAAATTCACTTTTAAAATATTTGCACAAAGAAAGTGAACACTATTACACAGGTACAGCTATCTACTGATTTTACAGTAAATTACTGGTGCGTGGTACGGAATGTAACCTCTTGGTTATATTCTGCAGTAAAAGGAATGGGTTAGAGAGGTTTTTATGCAAATGAGTAATGCTCTGTGTTGGAAGCCTAATTGTACTTTTTATTGTTGGACAAGTCAATACTGCTTTAATACACATTTTATAAGCTTCTTGCTAAAATTGTATATGAAAGGGATTAGTTCCCATAGATGAAAGGCATAATCTTAACAATGAGGCCACGTAAGCAGAATGGTTGAAGTACTGATAAAGGATTTGTTAGCTCCAACATAGAATAAGTCTTATTAGTCTTATTAGTCGCCACTATTTGACCCACTACAGTTCATCGTAGAAGTCATATATGCTCAGTGATGGAATGAACAACAATTACTGTGATTGTATTCTGGCCAGTTAAAATAAATAGAAATGTGTGAAGTACCTTGCTGTAAACTAGAAACAATATAAATTCATTTTTCTTTAGTTATTATTGAATGGGGAAAACAAAAAAAAGTAATTTCAAAAATGAGCTGTTTTATAAAAACTACTAGGTAGCACATCATGAAGGAGGCTGGAAGAGAAGGTCAAGGTTCAGGTTTGGCTTGCTGTCTCACTTGATCTAAATCTTCCCACATGTTCAACAGTGCTCATTATCACAAATAATAAAATTCAGATGTTGAAGAACAAGAGTTCAGTTCATCAGAGAAAAATCTGAAGAAAATTATCTTCAAAATGCAGGTTTCATGTTAGAAAATGTCATTTGTTGTGCATGTTTTCTTGGAGAACCACTGCTTTATAAGTGAAAACCAATACAAAGCTTTTGCCTCCCTGCCCCCCCCCCCCCAGCTGTGACAGAAACAGAGAAGAAAAATGGAAGCATGAGCCAACTTTTAACTAGGGGCGTACAAGAAAAAGGAAGACAGTACTATAAAATAGAAAAAATGTAGAGGTTGAAAGTAAAGTGATACTTAATGATTTCTTGATATCCCCCATCTTTAAAGAACTCATCAAAATATATAGGAATAACTGAATGATGATAGCGTACAAAATAGAGACCAGAGCAAAGTGCAACTGAAAACCTGTAAGGCCTCTGTGGCCTTCAGTTATGTAGTTTTTTCCATCATATGCTAGACCATGCAATACCATCAGGAGGATGAACAGACTCTTAATCTTCATCCCCTCCATGCCTAAAGAAATGTATTAAATCATATTAACTTTTATAGTAATTCCAAAGTATAGATTATATATGTGGTCCTATCTCTGCAATGCTTTTTTTTTTTCTCCTCTTCTCTATATAATCATGTGATGGAGAAAGTGTTAGCTCCTGATATCTAGAATACTTTTTGGATTGTATTTTCCTTTAAACTATGCTAACTGACCTCTCCCAGGACTGTAGCATACAAACTGTGTCTGACAGACATACATTTCACACATTATAGTCTGTGTAGCCACACATTTTTAGATCAAATGAGCATCTGTCCTGTTTCTAAGGATGCTGTTCCTCAGCATTTGCAGGTTCATAGGTAATATACCTACACATCTGGTCTTTGTCTCCTGGAAAGAGCCCTATCTGGGAGACTCTGGTATAAATTAATATTTACCATCAAATTGCTTATTAGTTTTCCTTGCAGAAAGAAGCTCCTTAATTTTTAATTTTTTTTTTTTTTTTTTCTAAAGAATTTATACTTTTTTTGCCTGTATTATCTCTTGGTCTAGATTTCCAAAGAAAAACTACTTTCCCTGATTCTGAACAGACTTGCACTCATACAGTCCCAGTGCTGCTGAAAATGGAAGGCATACAGTGGTTATTTGCAATAATAACACTTGCAGTTCAAGACTCAAATGAAGCATTTCAGAGCAGTAATTACAGTATGTTGTGCAGTATGAGTTTTTGGCAAATCAGGGGATAAGATGATATCAAATTGTCAGAGAAATTGAAGACATTCTCCACTCTTTTTAACAATCTAGATGAGGCAGTTGGCAAAGCATGTATTTATGGGAATAAGGGGGAGGAGGACAAAGGGGAAGATCAGCTGAGTTTGCTTAAGCCCTTTGCCTCTTCCTCATGTTGTTCATTTTATCAAACTTTAGCAGTTTAAAAGACAGGCATCCAGGTTAAGCAGATCATTTCAGTTCCCACTACAGTCAATGAGGAGAGTCAAGCTCATCCAGAGCTAGTTTATTCCATCCTAAAATATATTATAGATAGGATTGATTATTCTCTAGAGGTGTCTATTTCTCCATACTGATTAGAGAGGGAGCCTAGATGAATAGCTTAAACAACTAACTTGTTAACAGCAAACAGTTGATGTTAGATGAGATTAATTTCTTCATGCACAGTTTTGGATAGTGAGGACTTCATCTTGTCCATTATTTGATTTATTTCTTCCATTTTACTTCATGACTTTATTCATTCCCCAGTCGATTCTGTTCAACAGATACCAGACTGAACCCTGCCTTTCTCATTGAAATTATTCCCATGTATTTTACTTGAGACATAATAGATTTTATATCCAGTGTCCCTATTCTGGTTGTGGTATGTAGGAGGGGGTTGAGGTGTTTTCCAGATCAAGGCTGTGTTGCTTAGGAGTAACAGAGTGGATCATCAGATCTGGGTTCGTATTCTTGTTTACATAAAGAGGTCAGTTTATAACAGACAAATTATTAAACCTCTCTGGTTTACAGATGCCTGGACTAATCCCCTTAACAGTCTTGTTAAATAGTTATGCTGCCTTGATATTTAATGGAGAGAAATAGACACATCTGGACAGAAAATAAGATTTTAGAGAGGAGTATTTGTTCTCCAAGTTCTGTTTCTAAAAGTCTTTATATTCTTAGGGTTTTTTTTTTTATTTTGGGCAGCACTTGAAGAGAATAAATGGAGGCACTATATATCATCTCCTCCATGTTTTCCATACTGTAGGGCAGGACTTAGTGGACATTCATTCACTCTGTGCTTTTTAACTTAATCCATTCAGGTGTTTTTGTGATGGTTTAAAAACTTATTTTAAATTGATTTTGAATTATTCATTATTTAAAATAAAATGGTGTCTCAAAACAGTTGCCTGTTCATTTAAACAATGTTAACAGGACATTGAAAATTATATTTGAAAAGGCTGAATTTCCTAAACATTGGAACTTGTATCATTGTTTTAGTATTTTAAAGCATGCTATGTTTTATAAATCTCAAAATAGTCTCCAAAAGTCCAACACCAGTGTTTAACTCAGCTAGCTGTCAGTCTCGAGTGTTCAACATTTCATTTGTTTAACTGCAGTTTTTTTATAGATACAGTATGCTAGTAATAAATATATTATTAATTCCTGATGTGACTAGGTGTAGTAACAAAGCCTTTTGCTGATTTTTCTTTTTTAAACAAATGATGTTTTCTCTTGTTCTCCTGGTTCTCAGAGCAGCTTTTAGTTAAAACTTGAATATTCAAAAAGGGATTGTATCTGAAACTGGCTTATTTTTTTTCTGATTTATTGAAAAAGCTTTATAGGAAGAAGTGACAACATTTGTCTTGATATTCTTCAACTTGTGAATGCATAGAATTTACTGAACACAGGCAGATTTGGGAGGAAGAAGCATGGCATTACAGAGCACACTTTTGACCACATGACAGAGAAAACAGCAAGGTAGCTGCCAGGTTCCTCCACTCTTGTGATGTCTGTATCCACCACAGTCTCCAGAGATGGTGATGTGAGATCTTCCTTTGGTCCTTCTCTCTTACATAGTTCAGAAAATCCTGCTTTGATGGCTTTGCCTTTAGTGAAAGGTCAGTGATTGTGCCCTTGTTTGACATAATTGATGGTGTAGTTAATTAGAATTATACTGTACTTAAATAGCCTGTGCTTCTGAGATCTGTAGTGGAAGAGCTACCTCCTGCAGAGTTTCTGAGATCTAAAGAAAGGTAGCTTCCTCAAGCACTGTTTACAAGCTCCTTTAGCATGCTTGTAGCATCTATAATCTGTAGAAGAAAGACTCCCTCCTGTGGAACTAATAAAATCCACAGGAGAAATGCTGTGGATTTTCCAAATCCTTGTTTGCCTGTAAGAAATTAATAAGGTAGCAACATCTTTAGGTGTGAACCCATTATGTTCCATCACATATGTTCTAGGTCTACTAACATGGGCCCGTGTTACCAGTGCGTAACTTCACTTTTAGGACAGTATAGCTTTAATGACTTCAGGACTAGTACCTGAAACCTCAAAATTTGATCAAGTCTTCTTAGTACACATTGAAAGTAATATCTTTAATACCCCTGAGAATTCTAAGCAGAAAAAGCAGGAGTATTCCTGAAATAATGTTTTTTTCAGTAACCACTGCTGAAAGAAGTCTGCTATTAATTTCAAAAAGAACTGACTAAATTAGTTTACATTGTTAAAGGTATTGATGTTATTATAAACAGTAGCAAATTCACAGAGAATAATAGTTCCCATAGTTCCCACCCCTTTAGTTAAAAATTTCTTGCAAAATCAAATGTTTAGTTTATAAAATAGTTAATAAATGATGAATTTATTCCCACTATCTAAAGATCTAGCAAAACAATTTTTTTTTGACAAAGTGATACTCAGAGAATGTGTCTGATTGGCCAAAATTAAAGGATGATACTTGTCAGTTATGTTTTTATTTAGAATGGAAGACAAAACATCACCTAAATATAATCATTTCTGTAACATAGCATTATTTTGTTTATGTCTTCTATGAAAGGAAAATAGATTTTAGATTATGTTCATATATAAACTGTTACTGACAGGACAATAAATTAGATCCCTTTCTTTAAGGATAACGAGACTTTAAGATAAAATTACTGTGTCTTCTGGTATGTATAAAATTCATTACTAGCTATTCTAGTTTCAATATCATTTTAGCTTCAGAATCACAGATATCTTCACACATAAAATGTATTAATTTAGAATGAAATAAAACCCACAAAACACTAGAAAGCTGAGGCTTCTTTAAGTTCTTTTCTTCCAAGCAGGCTGTTACTTCAGCTAGTACAAGAAGCTAGTGCGAGTTTCACTGACTTGTTTTAAAAAAAAACAGTTAATCAAAGAATAATGGAAAGGATGTCTTCATCTGACAATATCTGTTGATCTAAACCAGGAGAATAGCCAGTGTGACAGTGAAGGTGTTCTCTACTTTTTTTCCCAAGCTGAAAAAATGGGACATAGAGCTGTACAACCCATAACAATGTGCATGTCTTTATATGATGTTGTTCACCAGAGACTTGTCAATAGACTGAGCCATATTGGTTCTGGCAGTCTTTCTATTGGGACAATATTTGCCTTGAAGTACTATCTTTTCTCTTTTTCAATGTCAGCCTGAAGGCTCTTAGACAGCATATGTTCATTTCATGTCTTAGAGATATTGCTTCTGGTATTGTAAATGCATTACCACATTGAGCTTTTTTGTAAAACAGATGGTACATATTAAGGTCTCAGTTTCTTAGACAATTTCTGCAACAATTGTACTGCATTCTTCACATTGACAAAAACATCATCAGCATCATGCAGTGAGGCACTAGATTATGTCAGAATGGTAAATGAACGCCCACAGCAGAAAGAGTTATGAAGGTGAATCAGCTCCCTTAGAGAAATGAAGTGTGTTAGTTATATTTGGTAGATATTCAGTTAAAACTTAACGCTCTGATACTGCAAAGCGATTTGTTTGGGTGGAACTTAGCTTGCAAGGAGTGTTGCTGATATGCAGGAATCACATTTGGAATAGATGTTATCTTTTGTAAAACCTGGGTCCCTAGACCCATTGGAGGATGCGAAGATTTGGGCAAGCACAAGAGACAAGCCATACAGGGGTCACTGAGATATGAGAATGACAGTAAATCAGAAGTTCATGGGCCAGCAGGATGTAGTACAGAACTGGGCCAAATTAGAAGACCATCTAGGACAGGCTGTCAAAAATCTTTGTATGCAGAGAAGAGGAAATGAACAAGAAGGAAATTGGTCACACTCTCCCAGAGAGAGTGTAGAAGGTATTCTCCAGTAACATTAAAATGCCCTTAGGCAAAAATAGAGAGATTGGTCCAACTGTGATTATGGTAGAAAAGACACAGGGACATTGGCATCAATAGCCTGCTTTTGGGGTATTTTGTCTTTATGTCCCACTGCAGCATCAGCCTTGTTGAGGAGGCTCTATCGCAGTGATTTAAATGTAAGCTGGATTTCTTTGTCCTCGTTTCAAGTGCCAGGTCAAATATGGAAGAGTGGAAAGTGAGACTTTGGTAAAAATAACTATTTGGGTCAGAAGTGAGGTTAGCTGGCACAACTGGATATCAAGATACACTCAGAAAGGTCTCAACTTGCTCTGTGGTTATTGTAACTGAAGATATGACACTGCTTTATCATGCTCCTCCCCCATAAAGAACAGGGATATTGGTTCTTCACATGAGCAGATCACCTTCTCATGAAACCTACATGACTTCCTTCTGAGTGTATGGTTCAAAGAACATCAGACCAAACCAAAGAGGGGGAAAGCATTATTTGAGAATCAGATTCTAATGAGACAGTAGTGTAGAGGGTGTGTAGCATGGGGCTATGTGTACATGTATACCTTGAGCAGATATCCCAAGTTTCAGAAGTGGTTGGTCCTCCCCATTCAACTTGAAAATGCAGTTCATTTTAAGAACTGGTGAGATAGTCATGCCATAGCATCTGGACAGAAGAGTCTTAAATCCCATGGTGATGTTTTGCACAATATCCTTTACAGGAACAACAGGTCAACCTGAAAGACTGCAGCTGAGTAGTTTGGTGAGTGATAGTGCTGATCTGAAGCTGTATTTGCTGACAATCAGCAGTGTCTGTGAATAATGTCATGTTATAAGCAAATTTTGCATTTGCTTCTATAAACAGATGGCATTAGCTGTGGCTCATAAAAATTGTACATAGGATTAGGCTAGTATTTACAATGTCCTGTTGAACTGTCAATACCATTTTCTTTACTTCAACACCCACTCTCCTCCTTGGTTTGTTTTTCCTGTGCTCCTCCAGTTATCTGACCTTTCTTCCTCTGTTACACTTCTCCTAGTCAGAGTTATGAGACCTCAGATTTCAGCAAAATTTTTACCATCACATGTTAAAGCCATTTTTTTTAATCAAAACACCCGAAATGGTAAGTGTAGCAAGTCCTAAAATGAATATGGAAAAACTCAGATGACTGCATGCTGTATTAAATGAATAAATAAATAAAGAGCTCAAGGCGTAGTCAAAAAAACCCTATATTTCTAAGAGGTCAGGAATATATGATTGCATGCATAATGTTACTGGAATTGATCATAATCTGCTATTACAGAAATAAGAATTTGTGCTTTCTGGAACAGCTGAGTCCTGAGGACTGAAGAAGACAGATGACATTTTGCCTCTTCCTTCCTTTGGGGTTCTTGTCTACCTAAATAGCTAGGGCCAAATTCTTGTCCTATTCCATATATTACCAGGCTGAATGATTTATTCAATTCAATGTCAAAGGCATTCAGAAACTATTAATTATTCTGGTGGTCCAGACTGAACTACCTTGAAGTTGTCTGACTGTAAAAACAGACAAGTGTCACATCTGTGACAATCAACCTTTCTGAAGGTTCTTACACCACCAAGTATTCTGAGGATTTTGGTTAGTCTCTTCCTTGAAGACTAATCTATTATCTTCTCCACAGACTAAAAACACATCTCCAAATTCATCTGACTGTGGTCTGATTAAAGATCATAAACGTAGATTCCCAAATCTAGAGAAAACCTGCAGCAGGAGCCCTGATGCTTCCCAGTAATTACATGGGGTCTAGGTAGCTGCATTAAGCTCTAGGAAGAAGTTCTAAAAGACAGCATATCTTCTTTCAGGGTGACATGGACTCCAACAAAGTGCTGAACAAATAAAAATATTTCAACAAAATCAAGACACATATCTACTTTATCCTGTAGTCAAAGGTGAGCTGTCTTGTAGATTTTGACATTTAATACAGGGTTTACTAGGACAGATGAGTTTCCCTGAACTTATTGTCTTCCAAATTAATGATGGCACCTTGTTTTCCTAGTTCTTATCCCATTAGGGAAATGCATAATTCATTCTAGAGATGTGCATGGACTGAGGTACTCGTGTTTGTGATCAACTTTTACAAACAGGAAAGAAATGTCCACTTTATGTAAACAGCTGCTGAAGCAGAATGTATATTTAGTTCTTCCTATGTAATTCTAGCCTTGTTGATTCACTCTGTTATTCTACAGTTTCACAGATCCTGAGGAAAAAGCTATACAGCAGACAATATTCAGCAAGGAGGGCAAGGTACAATTTTTTGAGCTGAAAACCAATAATTATTTTTTCTAATGTCTCTCTGACTTAAAAATACATGCAGATAATTAAGAGAAAAAACACCTCTGATGTTTGTAGAAGTCTCACAATCCTCAATTTAAGGTCTGTGTTCAATAGTTAAATTATCAGGCAAGCCATTCTGGCAAATTTCCTGTTTTCTGCAAATTAAAGACATTTTTAACACTGACTAATCCTTTGTCTTTCAACAATTCATTGCATGCATTGTGTTGATATTTTCTGATAATACTATACAAAGTTTATTTTTCTTTCATTGTGCTTCAGCTAAACATGGGCATGTGGTGAATTCTTGTGAAAAGAAAACAAAGCTTTTTTTTTTTTTTTGGAAACCAAAAGAAATTCCTCACATACCACTTGGCCCTATGAGCAGAAGGTGTGAAGGAAGGGGCTGAAATGCTAGAGACATCAAATACTTTAAAAGCCAGCACCTGAGTGTTTAAAAAATAGGCTGTCAGCTGAAATGTTTCAGTGTGAGTGAGAGAGAAGGAGAGGCTCAAAGGTGTTTAAAAGGGCTGCTGGCGAGTCTTGTATCAGGAGCAGTAATAGTGAGGAATTCATCAGTGCTGATGATGGAGGGGGCAGTATCAGGGATGATTGAGGCGCTGAAGGTGCTGGCTCTGGGTGACACTGGTGGTTGTGGGAGGGCTGGAGGTGATAGCTGTGTTAGCAGCCTTCTGTCTGATGAAGTGAATGCTTCTCTCAGAGCGCACCCTTCACCTTTATGTTAAATATAGCACTTGGTAAGTTATTTAAAGGGATTTGGGGGATTCTAGTTCTCCTTTGTCATATGGGTAGCTGTTAACATCAGATTTGTCACTTCTTTCCTGAACTGCAGTATTACAATGTAAATGGGAAACTCCAAATTTCACTGGTGTCTCAGTCTTTTCAACTACCACAGGAGTGAGCCTCTTTATTTTGTTTGTGATGGAACTTTGTCAGAAAATAAGCAAGAATCCCTTAATTATACACACCTTTAGTAAAGAAAAGTAAGCAAAATATGAATTTTTAATTGGATATTGGATACTGTGTATGTAAATATGGTCTGAGTTCTTCTCCCTGGTGGTGGTGTTGTTGTTATCACTTTGTTTCAGTCACTCTTCAGGTTACAGATTGCTTCAGTGTTAATTCAAAACTGGCAATGTTCAGATTAAGAAGTGTATTTCAAGAGACCCTTCCCCCTCTCCTCCTTCCTTCTCCGCTTTCCTTGTCCCCCTTCCCCCAAAGCAAGAAAAAGGGAAAAGAAAGTATAGTATTGTATAACTGGGCTTATGTGTGCTAATAAACACCTAACTCAACAGAAGTTTTGCTGTGGTGACAGAGGTTTGTTCTCATTTATGGAACACAGCAATTCACTTCAGATTCTTTTTTCTCAACCTTTCTGCTGTTGTAATAGCAGGGGATGTTGAGGAATATTATGTTTAGTCACTAATAGGCTTCATCTTTTCCTCTATCACAAAACTTCTCTGAAAAATGAGACTAAGTGGTATGTCTTCAGGACGTTTCCCAGAACATTATACAAGCTAAATCCCAGAGCTAATATTTTAGGGATAAATTTTGGTAATGCATTTGCAGTAGTGTCAAAGTAGAATACCATGCCGTTTGTTAACAAATATCTTTTAATGTACAGAAGCCAGTGCACTTTTGCTACAGTTGTAAATACCTTTGGAAAAACAACAACAAAAAACCAAACCAAACCACATACACACAAAAACCACCAGAAAACCCCAACAAACAAAACCAAAGCAAAACTAGGTAGCAAGCCTATAAATGTTCTTCATACAGACTTTCCTACTTTTGTGTCTATTCATCATTTAAGTAAATAAATGAAAAGTGTTAATATCTTTTGTATTTTAAAACACAGATAGGAGAAGCTCCTGTGATTTTCTTTCAGACACCTTCTTCATTTCTCTAGCAGCACTCCAATATATACATGTGTGTAACACTGGAGTTTTGAGAGCTGCAGCAAATGGCACCATTTCAGAGTCTTGTTGGCAAAACTAAAAAATAAAAAAAAGTCTGGAGATATTTATAGTTACTCACATTCCAGCCTCCGAGTAAATAGTTGACTAGCCTTTTCAGCTTCTGGCCAAATAGTAAATGTTAAGATTGCTTCCAATAGAGCCCAGGTATTCATAGCAGACACATGTCTTGGTCTTGCTTCAATTCTCCGCAGAGTCTAAAGAGCTGGTTTTAATTCTTGTATGAATTTATAGCCTTTCTGTTTGGACATTGAATTGGCTCAGCACTCAAAGCCAACTGAGCATGGAATCAGCAAAGCATCTTATTTTAAATAAAAACTTAAAAAAAAAAAAATTTATTAACAGTCACAGTTCAACTTCTGGAATTTTCTGAGCTATTTTAACAGGGTTTATCTTGCCTGCTCCCTAGAAGTATATGGATACATAGTATATTTAGAATATTCATGCTTTTTTTCCACTGCTCCTCTCTTTTTCATTTTTTTTTTTGTTTTTGATGAATGCTGTAATAGATAGAACAAAGGTTACAATAACCACTTTTGAACCAAAATGCAGGATGATGTTTGAGAACATGACATGTCAGAAATTTAAATCTGTGGAGAGTCTGTCCACCAAAATTTACATGATTACCCAAGATTTCTGGAGTGCAGACCAGTTCTCTAAACTGTCATTATAGTTACTAAAAATTTGGCTAAGTTTGTCTACAGTGGACTCTTTTTACTTCACAGCCATGGTTGGGCTATACAAATGCAACTCACTAGCTCCCGTATGTTGAAATGGAGATCTGTCATATGGCACTGTAAATCATATCTACCTCACAGCAACAGCAACTACAACCTAGGGAACAGTGCTGCTTTTTGACCTCTTTCACTAGATAAAAAAACCAAAACAAAACAAAACACAAAATTAAACCAGAGCAACAAGTGGTTTTTCACATTATGACTACTTTTGGGATGGGGAGGAAGATTTGTTTAGGTCCACTTCATTATACACAGGGTAGGTGCCTATAAAAAGACAGGAAAATGTTGCTTTCTGCAACAGTTCTGATTTCTATTTGCAAAAGTGTTTTGTGAACATCGGTCTCTTGCACATCACCTTCTTTTTGAGCTATGAAGTGGTCTTTGTTCCACCTGGGACCAGGTGGTACTGATGAAGTACCTTAGTACCTCATATGGAACACCTGCTGACACAGCAATTGTCATGCCATGCATTCTGCCTACCAAAATCTCATCCACAGCCATCCCCTCTCTTCTCATCCCACTTCTTGTGGTGGATGTAATGAAAAGTGTGGAAAGTAAAATTGGAAAAAAAAATCCAAACAGAAAAAATACTGTAATCCAGATAAAGTAGGGAAAAAGAAGAGAGTTTTCAGATACTTGAAGTTGCCTATGAATTTGCTATTTCCTGAGGAACGTGGGGAAGACCATAGGTAAGCAAAAAGTCTGGAGACAACATCAATATACCAGAAAACTGACTGACAAAAAGGAAAGATTAGGTTCAGCCATATGTGATTAGGTGTGTTTCCTGCTTTATTATTTTTGTATCATACGGGTCTGCACTTTTTTCCATCTTTGCTGATTGACATTTTAATCACCTTATGCTGAATTCAGAAGAAACAGCCAGCAACACTGAAGGGTTTTGGACAACTAGCAGTGAATAACAGTATATTCCACTTTATGCAAGCTTCCCATGCTGCTTCAAATCCTTCCTAATGCTTTTCTTTTGCCTGCCTGGTGGTGTCCCCAATCGTGCCTGACTGTTGCTTCTTGTCTATTCCTTCAGACTGCAGACCCCTATATGTTGCAATGTCCTGTTTTGCTCAGAAAAGCTCATTATGATGAATACCAATTTCATGCAGCCAATTCAAAACATTTCTGAGCAAACTACCTAAAAATCCTCATGTAAACATTGTATAAGTTATTCATGAATAGATCCCTAAGGCCCATATCCTGCCTTTGCATGTAAAAAAGATTGCATGGTGTGTGTCTGGGAGGTGGGGGGAGTACAGAGAGGGAGATTAATCTCAGAAGATCTGCAGCTTTTAAGCTATTTCCAAGCTGTCACACGGGCTCTTTGGCAGAAAGGCCAACATCGTACTGCGATGGCTGGGGGTGTTGCCAGCAGCTCTCACAGAAGAGGTCTTAGAAACAACAGGGCTCCTGCCTGCAAATCTTTGACCATATATGTCTGAAGTATCTACTAAGCAGTGGTTTATCACAGCTGGTTTACAGAGTGTTTCCAGATTCTCTTCACAGTAGTAGAGTTTCTGACATATTTCAAAAAGTGCGGCTCTTTGGGAGTAGTATAATACCCTGGACCAGGTCTCTCAGCAGCTTCTGAGAATGTATTTTTTGACCCACTTGTATTCAGAAACACAAGTCTCTACTCATCCTCTGCACAGTCTTCAGGTCTGCCTTTATCCACTCTTTCTTTAGTGTCAAATCAGTTGTGAACAGGCCCACAGAAAACTGGAAGGTTACTGAACACAAAGGAAAAGAGGCCAATTACAAGTGACCTGAAGGGAGCAAAGTATGTGTGCAACTGAAGGGTTATGGTGGAATGGCTGGCAGGAGTCAGGTATAATTTTGTACTAAAACTCAAAAGACTTCTATCAAAGGGAAAAATTATACAGAGTGGAATTTAACCAAACAGACACACCTGGCTTATTAGAGTGTGCACATATTTATTTTTATCTTATTATTCAGTTGCAGAAGAGATAAAGCTGAAATTGGAAGGTTTGCCAGGCATGAACTTCTGGTTCAGAAGTCTTTCAGATAGGACCTACAGCTTGAAATGTACCTGTGAAAGAAAGCCTTCAAGTTTTACATCATTATATCCATCTGTATCCTAAAAGTTGGAAGGAAAAAAAAAAAAAGAAAAAAAAAATGGTAGCCATAAGCACAAATTTTTGAAACTATATTGTACCATGTACCAAGGCACATTTCAAAGTATTATTAGTGAAAATAGAAGCATATTCAAACCAAATGTGGACAGACAGCGATTACTGCATTTTCAGTCTCAATTAGAACATTATAACTTTTAACTTTGAAAAGATTTTCAGCAATTCATGTATGTGTGTTCATAGTTCTACTCAAAAACATACATTGCTTTTTATTGTCACACAATTTTGTAGTTCTTCCTGATAGGAAAAATCATCAAAATGCTATTCAGTGTTTGAAAGCAGTCGAGTTACTTCATCAGTAACAAAATTGCAATGAACTATAATACTTGTGATGTAACTTCCTCACATGAATTTCCTACATTTGCAAAACAATCCGAAGCGGGCAGGCCACCTCAGCAGTGGCTCTGCATGACAGCATTTGGTGCCAGGTTTTCTCATGGGCTGCTTTCCTACAAGCCACAAAGAGGGAGGTATTGTGGAAGCTTTTTGTGGTCCCTTTGCTCAGCACTTTCAGCTTCATGTCAGATATCTCAGAGCATGGGTTCTGCGCTCGTTAACTCCAAGGAAACCATAATAACTTTGAAGGTCTCAGTGAATGTCTGTTAGTATCATAAAAGACAATTTTCCCCTCACTCCTAAGGGTCCTATTGGTTCTGCTGAATTCCTCTTTGCAGTTGGGAAGATACTACTGGGATTCCTTATCCCCTGGCATGACTGGTATGGATAAATGAATAAAACGGGGTTCAAGATCAGAGTCTGAATCAGAAGTATCTCTGCTTTCATGCTGAATGCTAGAAAGCCAGAGTGAGCAAGCAAAAATCTGCCTCTGGATTTTGCTGTGGATTTAGCCAAAACTCAGCCTGGAATATGTAATTTGTCTTCTCACCCTGCAGCATTCCCAACACAGGTCAAGCAACACCTTGCCCTTCCCTGGGCTGTGCTCTACTGGCAGATAGTCGTCTCTGAGTAGAACATGAGGCAACTGTGTGGCCAGTCCTCTGTAGTAACAGCAAGGAAGAAAAGAAGACGGTTTTATGTAGATCCATACCCAACCCCAGAGGGACCTGAAAAACTTTTAGCTGAAGGAAACAGGGAATGGTCAGACAATACTTTGTAACTTCCTAGACAAACACTTCAGCAGGTTTTCCCTAGGTAGCTGTGGATCGGTTTTCTTACAGTGTTTGTCAGGTAACTTCACAGATACTACTAACAGAAGAAATCCATTTTGTCCTGGAGATGATGTGCAATTTCCAAAGCAGCTTACTGGTCTTTCTAGTCTAGATTTCTAGTATCCATCTGAATGTAACAGTGAAGAGTTTGCTAAATTTTCCAGCTTTCCCTGTGACATCCAGCTGTAGTGAACACTCTCGGCATTCACCAAGCCATCCTTTCAAAGGAAAACTGTTAAGGAGAACAGCTGCTCTCAGGCAAAGTAAAACAGCCGTCAACTATATTCAGAGCAACTAGTTTCATGGAAAAGGTGATACATTCTGTGGCACCTTAGGAAAATGATACACAACCATGGGGTCTCACACAAAGCTGTAGCATTCTGAGGTTAAGTAGGCTGTTCACGCTGTACAGAGCTATTGTTTCTGACTGCATGGATATTTTGTTCATTAATTCCCTTTAACTGAATAGTATTATGATATTTAATAGTATCATGTTACCTCTTCTGATCTCAAGATGGTGAAAAATTCAAATAGTATTGGCCATCACTACCCACTGAGTCCCCAAATAATAAATGGAGATAGAAAAGATTCTCCTGAGAGTGATTTAGAGTAGGAAACTAATTTTAGATGGCCTGACTTGTTCTCAGTGGAGCTTATCTACCAACACTGAATATGGAGGAGTCTATGGAGATTCATCCTTGTAAGACAAACTCAGCTTTTGCGCATTCTCTAGTTTCCAGGTAGTTATTTCAGAATAATGATTGTCAAAAGGAAAAACAGAAAAGGTATTCAGTGAAGAACATTAGCAAAACTGCAAACTGGACAAACACCACACAGCTACAGATTCTCAGCATGGTTTCACTGATAGATGATCATCGTAAATATCTGTTCTGCCCCTTTGAACATACAGGTGTATAACAGATGCAAAAGAACAGACTCCACTTTAAAGTTAATTTGTACATGTGCAAAGTATACCTCTATGAGGTACAACGCAGACAAAAATGCCCAGAATGCTGAAGCTGTAAGGTTATTTTATTACATTTCTCTCTTTCTCTTTCCCTAGAATAGATATTTATAGTCACTGAAAACTTATTTCAAGGACTGACAAACACTCATTTCTGGGTGTTTAATATTATTTGGGGATTTTTTTATTCTTCAACATAAAGAAAACTGTATTCTCTTTTGGAAAAAATGTGATAGTCATTCCCTGATTAGCAGGAAGATGAGATATTCAGTGAACTGCTCTTTCACAGTATGACAATGCAGTATTATTTTCTTATGCTGGCCAGAGAGAGTAATTTTCTTATGGACAGGGCACCTTTTAGACTGACCCATCATGCATATAGACAGCACTTTTATAGCTGCATTAAGCTAACATACATTTTAATGCACAGTCTTCAGTGTGAAATTAATTTTTTTTGTAGTCTCTATTCACACAAGCCTTTTTCTATAACCCTTTTACGTAAT
Organism: Todiramphus chloris collaris; assembly: GCA_025345505.1. Classification (NCBI taxonomy): domain Eukaryota; kingdom Metazoa; phylum Chordata; class Aves; order Coraciiformes; family Alcedinidae; genus Todiramphus; species Todiramphus chloris. The sequence continues at coordinate 26,638,356 of JANVCC010000010.1, read as the reverse complement.
TTGATATAATTTGAAGTGACTAACAATGACTGATAATTGTAGAGGTAAAATGTACCCCTAAAGAAAAGAACTTTCATAGGTAAGGGTTAGGATCCTATATCCAGCTGTGTTGGCCAAATTGATATTAGTTTAATAACCTGTAAACTGTGCTAGAAAAATGTAATTGTCCTACATTACAAGGGTACTCCTTTAACTGCACAGTTTATTCAAATGTATAATCTAAATAATTGAGTACCTATGCATACAATAGAACATTGCTTCATATGCAAACACCATTTAATAGAGAGTTATATCCAAACAGATGGATAAAAAAGATGCCTGAATATAATTGGTTTGCTTTTGATTATTCCACAGATACAAATTTACTTAAACAATAAGTGTAGACAAGGTAGGATTTATTGTCAGACAAAATTCAGTTTGGTAAAGTGAAGCTGAGGGATTTATGAGGCACTTAGTAGGACTGGTTTTTAATCTACTTCTCACCTTGCTGTTTAATAAGGGTAATGTGGGAGAAGTAGACATATCTTCTGGCTCACAATTTATTTATTGCTTTTAAGAGGATATAAAAGTTGCTATCAGTCTATATCATAAATTTATGCCATATGTGTTCATGTGGATGTAAATATCTAAGTGACTGCATTGTAGAAATGAAAAAAAAAAGTTAGTTAAGAGACTAAAACAGTGATAGAGCAACTATACAAGACAGATGAGTTTCAAAAGCTCAGCGTACCTAGAAACTCACTTGAAAGTCTCATACTCTGTAACTGGTATTAGATGCAATTGTGGCATTACTCCAGAAACTTTCAACTAGTGGAAAAAGCCCTGTGGAATTCAGCAGTTCTCTATGTGAGCACAGGATAAAGTCTATGCCACAAGTTGTATTCAAATGGTAGCTAAATCTGTGCTTACAAATGGACCTCTGGACATCCATCTCTGAAGACTGTGACCACATAAGATCATGGACCATACTAAATTCTGTTTAAGTCTACTTTACTGTTTCTTAGGCAAAGCCTTGGAAGTAGCCTCAGACCAGTGAAGTAAGAAGCGCTGCATAAAGACAATGAAGTGAAATTTTTGCCCAATGGTATTTTGCTGTTTCAGAGTTACACTGTCTATGAATAATCCCATGGAATTACATACATACATATATGTGTCTATGTATAATATATATGTATATTATAAATTTATATTATAAATTGATATCATACATGCACTCAACACAGATACCTAATCACCAAAAAAAAAGAAAAAAGAGCTTTTGCTTAAGTCTAATCTTCTGAGACACTGAACTTCACTGGTGTCAGAAGAGGTTGGCAATTAATTCTAAAATGATTGGCCACTGTAGTGCCTAGAAGTCATCTTGAGCCAGAACTTAGGCTGCCTTCACTGGTGCCTAATTTACCCATTACTAATCTAACGTTTTAGTTCAAGGGAGAATGAGCAATTCAGACTACTTCACATGTAGGGTTATTATATTCCTGTTCCCTAAAATGAAAGGAAGTAATGCCAGTGCCTAATTTAGGCACCTATGCTATGTGATTTGAATACAGCCTTCAATCACTTTAAATAATTTGCATTTATTGCCATTGTGGTCAAATGTCCAAGTGATGTTAGGTTAATAATTCTTCTAGTATCTCCTATTGCTTATAATAAAATGAAGTCAATAATAGCCTGTCTCAGTAAATCTACTTCTGACTGTTTGTCTTTCCTTTTCCGCTCCTTTATCCCGATTCTTTTTAATTCAGAAAAGCTGTAGTTTTGCTTTTTTAAAAACAAACTCTTTCAGCAAATCAAAATAAGGTATTGCCACTCAATGCTGCCAACTTTGTAATAAGATTTAGTAGCTTTCCAGACAGCTACTTGCAGTTCTAATAATTTTCTTTAAGTGTTCTGCTTTAGAAAATGTCTTCTTTGTTAGTGAAGTTGCCATATGTATATATGGACATTTTTTTCTGAAAATATTCCTGGGATTTTATTACCATTAATCTCTTCTGAGGGTGTATATAATTTATCTCACAAGCCATCAGAATTCCCAGAGGGTAAATTACTCTAGAGGTCTCTGTGCCCTCATACTGTATCAAATTGACCTGCTTCTTGTTTGCCATTTTTGTGTACTACATTGCTTATTTAACAAGAAACAGAATGATTGTGATTCTGAGAAGGTCCTTTGATAGTAGTTTTGACACTCTGCCTGAATAATGACCCTCATTATGGAGCCCATGACAGGCTCTGAAAGTACTGATTTATGAATACATCACAGGTTCAGCATTAGAGCTCCCCCTACTCACTCCTGATATAGGACTAGCTATAGATACAGCCTTTTGAAATACAGTGAAGATGAGATAATTGCATGATTATGACCATTCAAATAACCTCTTTTCCTGATTTAACAAAACACTGACAGTTAATTTTGATTGTCTCCCAAGTTATTAGAAGCCTTTGACAAAATGTTTGTTAGGAAAATCTATTTCATGTAGAGTTGCCAGCCATGTCTTAAAGGACAGTAAAGCAGAAGTTACAGTCTTTTTTTCCTAGAAATGCTTTTCTATAGCAAACACTCATTAACAGTTGATATGATAATAGACTGTTAGAAGCAAGCTTAGCTAAGAGCTAGAAGTCTATGTCCTTGCTAAAACAAATTACAAGACACTTTGTAAACACATTTTTGTGAGGATTCTTGTTGATTTATTGTTACCTCCATAGCAGTTATTTAAATAAATGTAGCTAATTTAGTTCGTTTGCTGCACTGTATAATTTTGTTCTTTGTGTGATGGGGTTATATGTAAAAGCCTGGAGGAATCACATCCCCATTAATCTTTTTACAAGTGCAATAAATAAATAAAGAGACATGGTTTAATTTTGCTAGTTAGGAGATTTTAAAAGGCAGTGGTAGCAAATGGATTTCCTTCCATTCTCCTAGTCCTTCTCTTGAAGACACAGTAAGTATTCTTACTTAACGAAGTAATAGTTGTTGGTAGCAAAGTATGCACATGGACAACTAAATCTATCAACGAAAGTGTGTATTTGAATTCACACTGAGAAGTGTTTTCCCCTCCAAGTGTTCATTCTGGAATGTGCTTGTTCTCATCTACCCTGGAACATAGTAGAATTTCCTGATGCGACATGAAGGCTGCTGTGGTGCTGAGGACTCCAGTGCTCTCATAGGATCATCATTAAGCCTCTGGAAGGTTCCTTCCACTGGCTAAGTGAGTGTTTGCCATATCAAATGTAGTGTTAGGTATCAGCCATCCAGGCAAAGTCAGAGAGGGGCCCACTTGAGGGTATGTGTTGGAAAAAGGGGTAGAAACAGTGTAGCATAGATGTGTTATGTGTCATGTGGCAGTCTGATTGGCAAAAAAAACCCAAAACAACAACAACAAAAAAACCTATCCTCCATGACAACCTGCAGTCCCCTTTACTTAAGTAACACCTGTTCATTTGCATATGGGGATGCTAAACCACAACCACAGGAGAAGAAGTGATTAAATTGAGTGCGCTGAATTGAAAATGCAGGCCAGACTAAGACAGCTGCATTGGCATTCTGAGTTAACCCTAAAATTGTAAAGATTCAGTGATCCTTAATAATGTTTGGATGATTACAATAGTACATGCAGGTATAGGGGCTGACAGGCTTATATGCCTAAACTGGAAATGAATGAGGTTATCTGTACCTGAACTGCCTTGAGTTTTGTGTTTTCTAAAAGTGCCAGAATTTGGTTGGATCTGACAATCAGTTCATTGGAATAAACAACAATGTAGGAGCAGCGTATTATGTCATGAAATTGGGTCATCTGTGTTAACAGCAGCATCATTGACATCTGTATGTAGAATACCTGATAAGTCCATAGTAATCTCCCTACTGGCTTTTATTCTTTGTTCACTTGGTCTTTTGTGTTCATGATAAATTCTGGAAAAGGATATTTGCTTGGAAGGTGTTTTTAATAATTAATTGCTAATTAAATATAATTCAATTATGATGCCCATCTGAGTCATTTCTGAAATTTCAGCAGGATTTTGAAAACTGTGATCAAGAAGATCTAGATTTTTTTATTGTTGGTTGACTATCTCAAGAGCATCAAAATCACAACTACTTTTGGTAATCTTGGTTTGTTATAAAGAGGTGACTTAATATATTTTTATCCGATTGGCATTGTTCAGGAAGTCTAGTGATTAAATATATTTAAATTTCTTTGTGTATGCCTCACAAAGTCTATGAAAACCTGTCTTTGAAAACTTTGAATATGCTTTTCAAAGATAGGCATAAGGTAATTTTTGACTTTGTTGCTTCCCTGCTTGGTAAAGCTTATACCAGAGTATTGTAGCTCTATAAAAGTATTTCAGAGCATAACAATACCTTCTAGACTTTAATAACTATACATGACTGATCTGTCCTCTCTGGCAAGGTTAACTGTTTCTCCCAAGGAGTTAAGTGGCATATAAACTATTGTTCACACCATTTGTGCTAACAGCCTAGCATGACCTCAAATACTGTAGTGGTCATACAAGGTATCCTGTACAATACATTTATCAACAAAGGTAAAAGGACCACAGGGGCAGCACTGACTTTAAGTGTATTAGGGATCTATAAGGATAAATGCCTAACCTCACTCCACAGCAAAAAGTAATTACTGAACCATTGTTTCTATAGTGTTAATATTTTTTCATGGTTCTTTAGAAATATAAGCTATTTAGTTCTTAGGTTGACATCTGTACTGCATTATATTTTATACAATGCATCTAGACTAAAGGGTAGAGCAATCATATAACTGTGAGATCATTTTACTTTTACAAGAAATCTTCAACAGAAATAACGCATAGAAAAGGGAACAGATAGAATTCAGTAGTTGGATTTTTTTAATAGATTTAAATGATCTAATTAACAATAGCTTGAGCAGCAGAATTTTAGGGCTTTATTTTAAAATTGCATGCACCATTTACAGTGTATATAATCTTGCATACTTATTCATACTTTTTTTGTTCCACCCATTATCTCTTGGGTGCAATTGACTCCCAGTCCTTGGAGTACCACCCACTTCATAAATGAGTGCCCCACCTGAAAAGAAGGTAAGATCCACTCAAGTAAAGAATCACTACCCTTGTGCTTTTTAAGACAAATGAATTCAGGACAGGAGAAAACAAATTTGCCAAAATTCCTCATTTGGAAATAGCTTTCTGGAAACCTGCCTAAAGATAGGCCTGATATAGGCATTTATGATTCGCAGGGTATTTGAAAGCAGTAATTATTCTTATGGTCTTGAATAATGAACAATTATCGGAACAATCACTGTCACATGGCAGAGATATTTACAAAAGTCATAGTCCCACACTCCTTACTTCAGGAAAATGTCTACTGAAGCAAGTATAAAAATTATAATAAAAATTAAAAGAGGACCCTGGTTAATAGGAGCTGGAGTCAAATTACCCTATCCTCTTTTAAGTCTGGGGGAAATCAAAGCAACTATTAATAGCTAAGGAGTATGGTCAAAGTTTTTCTTGATCCTGTTTTCAGGAGAAAATATTGCATGCTTCAGAGGGAGGTTCGAGAATCTCCTAACAGACAATTATGACACGAGTCCACAAAGGGAAGTTTCAGTCTCAACAGCAGTTGGGTTTTGCACTTACAGTCATACGAAGAGTTTTTCATTCTTTGCAATGTTTCATCCATTTTAATGAAACCGTGGAATGTTGTTCACCTAAATGATCTGAATCCTGCACATCTCTAAAAATACATCATGACACTTAGTCCCATGTGTTATTTTTGGAAAATAGGCATTTTATTTATTGCTTTTAAATGCACAGCTTGTTATTTTCACTGTATTCCCCACTTATTACCATTATATTATAGATAAAAGGATTTGCTGATTTTAACTTGTATACATACATACAAGTATGTAAAAAATTTCTCCCATGTACCAGTCTTCCTCCTTAACTGTGTAAAGTGGGTGTTTTCACTTTCTCTGCACACAGAATCCACTCTGTCTTCTCTCAGGGCTTCATCATGTGTCAGCTGGCCCCTCCTGGGAACGGGTATAGTGGGAAATATCAGCTCTTCCCAAAAGAAAAAAAAAAAAAATATATATTGCTACATATTTTTGGTTGTTTCTTCAGGCCAATAAAAACATTTTGCTTTTTACCACATGTATATCATAGCATTGACATCTGCCCTCAAGGTGAGGTGTCCTTTTGCTGCACTTCTGAGTGTATCAAACATTTCAAATTGTTGCCAGTTTCTCTCACTTAAGCAGGAACCCTCCTTTATATGTTTCCTATCTAACTGACAATAATGCAAACTTATGAGGGCCAGATTTTTAGCCAGGCCTCCCATTTTTGAGTCCACCACCTTGGAGGCACAACATAGCTCATTTGGACGTGAAACATCTGGAGTGCAGCAGTCATCGTTTGCTCTGTTCTTTATGCCAGTATGGCCATGTGCCATTACGAGAAGGACATGAATTTAAACTGTCAGAAAGAGATAGACCTATGCTGGGTTTATGTTATTTTCCCATAATGAACCTGGCATTTGTTTATTTTATTTTATTCTTTTCTTTTTCTCAGTGACTACTTCCTTTCTAAGAGCTCATGAGGAGTGTTTGCAAAATCAGAAATACATTTTGTATTATACAGTGGAAACAATCTTGTCCAGTATTACAACAGTTCAAGGCAGACTGTGATTTTGCTTAGATGAGAAAGGCCGTCTTACACGAGGGAGTGACTCACCTATATGAAACTTTTTTTTTTGACCAGTGGCCTACAAAACTGCATTAGACAGCAACATGCAAGGCAAAAGTAAAATCACAGTGTACAATGGAGGTTCTAATATCTTTCTTAATCTGGAAGCAAAACAGAATATAAATATACATAATAAATAAATATATATAAATATATAAATACTATAAATAAATATAAATATAGAAATATATAAAAATAAAAGTTTATATAAATATAAATATATATAAATATATATATAAATATAACCTTTTTTTTTGACCAGTGGCCTACAAAACTGCATTAGACAACAACATGCAAGGCAAAAGTAAAATCACAGTGTACAATGGAGGTTCTAATATCCTTCTTAATCTGGAAGCAAAACAGAATATAAAAATACTCATATGTGGTTGATCAAAGGCCATCTACATTATTAATTATCAAAAGATACTGCTAGGATGATGACTATATTAAAAAACTAAAGGGAAAACATTTATGAATTAAAATCTAGGCTTTCTCTTGGGACTACATTGTTGAGCTTTATTTTAGGCATATCATAAGCTATTCCCTATTCTTCTATGACTTCAAAAGCAATTGAAATTGGACCCTACTTTCAGTGGCAATATATGATCACCACTTCAATTGCTCATATAAGGTCCTGCCTTTCTTTTGTCTATCCTCACATTTGAGCTACTGCTTGCTGCCACGCAGAAGGTCTGTTTGGTGCTCGTATGTTAAATTCTAGAATATATTTGCTCAGCATCGTAGTTCCTTAGAATTTCTCTTCTTTAGCCTCTTCCTTGGCCTTTTGGTTGCCTCTGGTGTTAACTGTGCTGTTGGCTGTGAAATTGCCTCTAGGGCTGCTGTAGGGTCAGACAGTTTATGGTCTGTTTTTTTTTCCACAGCTGCCATTGACAGAAAGCTGTTCTTACCTTAGAGAGAGGTATGATGAAAAAGCCAGGTACTGAACTTTCTAAATTTTCCCAATATGCCTCTGGAACCCCCATAATCCCGTGTTGAAGAAATCCCACAACATTCATTAAATAGGTGGGGAAATTCTTTTAAGAATTTTCTTTTCCTACACCAAACAACATAAATACCTTCAGAAGATTCTTTAGAAACAGATTACACAATATTGTTTTTATCATTTATTCTCGACATAGCTTTTCCCCATGTACACATTATTGTTATTGACAGCAATTCTAAATCCCTTTAAAAAAAAGAATTAAATAGTGAATCAATAAAGATTAGCTATTTACTGTAGATTATTACTTTATCATTCCCATAATTACAATAATGGTTGCTGATGGAAATTCTATTTATGTGAATCATTTTATACTTGTTATTTATTATTATTAATGTTACCATTATTATCTTCTTACCCTTCAGTTCACAAGATGTATCTTCTCAGTGAATTTTAATTTCAATATCTTGCTATTATACTGTACATAATCCTATCAAAGACTGTCCTTCATGCAACATTTTCAGTGATATATTATCACAGAGACCATTAATGAATGAGCTTCATATCTTACTAATACTGTTTTAGATACTATTTTTATTAATTTTATAAGCTGTAATTCTTCATACAGTACCTATGTCTGTCTTCTATTAAAGTTGTGTTTTTGATTTTAACATGAGGATTTCAAAGGGAGGCATTAACTTTGTCTTTAAAAATACATTTCAGTTCATAGATTGTAAATGATGATATTATAATGTCTGTGCTTTGTTCTCTCAGACTTTTTTTATAAATTCATTTTAATATTTTCCCTAGTTTTTACAAACAGTTTCCTGTTAATAAACAAAATTAATTTTTTACAAATGTTGTTTCTTACGGTATGCCATAAGGATGGAAAAAAGAACATGTAATCAAAGCAGTTGTAGTTTTTCTTCTGAGATATGAATTATTGTAATGAAAGAAAGATAAATATTTATCAGTTTCTAAGCATATGTTACAAGTGAAAACAATAACTTAACACTATACACTGTAAGTTTCTATTAACTAATTTTTCAGATAAATGTCAAATGTATTTATAAGAGACTGCTATTATGAACAATTTGCTCATTTTGCTGTTTTTTTTCTTTATTCTTATGGTTTGTTCTTCAGATTTCTGGAATAAATGCCATTACATATCATTTATGTAATGTGTATGATATTCAGTACTACAAATATTTTAGGTATGATGTTTTCAGTGCACTTCACTCTCAAAGTGAAAAATTACATTTGTTTAGAATCTCAGTTTAAGGACAAAATAAATTGTAAGAATATTTTATTTTATTGGCATTTTGAGTACTGATTTGACTTACCTTATACTGTTGTTTAATCTTTTTTACTTATGTTAAAGCACTGTGGTGGTATAGAATTAGAGGCCAATGTTAAAAGGTCTTTAAATCTGCAGTATGTATAGAAAATGTAAATGGGTCTTACAGACTTTCTAAGGATTATTAAATATACATGTACTCTGCAGTTTAGATTAATAGCTGAGGAATGATGCATCCTTACGGTAACATAAACCTATGATATATTTAGCATATAGGGTGCTATCCTGCATAAACAAAACATAGCCATGCTACACATAGAATGCTTTGTAAAGATATACATCATTAATCTTTGTACTGAATGTGCTATATTTACCTAATTTTTAAGTGTAACACACTGCTTCCATAATATTTTAAATCTATGACCAAATAGTGCATTGCTCGTGTAACACACTCCAGATAATTGTATTAAAGTTCATTTGCGTAAAAATGTATACATTAGAAAAATCTAGAAATATGCATCATTAAAAAGCTGGTGTTCAACTTACTATACCAGCTTTTTCTTGTGAAAAGGATCTGAATACACATGAACATGAACAATTCTTTGCCTGTTTTATCAATCTCACAGTTATGTGAGATTCATTTCTTTAACATTTGACTTTTTCCAAGGGGCGCTTCTACAGCCCCACAGGTTTAAATGTTTCTATTGATTTTTATGTCTGGATTTATTGTTCACATATAAGCATCAGAGTATAGCAGCTTATTTTGTATTTTAGGCAAATCAATGTGATTTACAAAAGCCGAAGGATTTTACTTTATCTAACATATAAAAGGAAAGGTGTACAAGGACAGGCCAGTTCAACATGATACTTAAGCACACACCTCTTAAATGTAAGCATAAACAGCAACGTGTTTAAAGCCCATCAAGTGCTTGAGTCCTGGATGAACTGAGGCTTTAATTTGGCTTACATTATTTTGGTTTTTTCAAGTACTTAGTTTTCACTATTTACCATTTGGCCAGGCATTTCTAATGGATTTTTTCTCCTTGAAGTATATGTAGCTCTAGTCTTTGTGCCTTGGTATGACTGATTTAACTGAGACTTGTAATGCTGATGAGATAGGGGCATTGCATTTTCATTAATAGAGCAACTTGGCAAAGCATTGAAATCTGTGTTTTACTTCAGGAAACTGTAAAAAATCAACTCTATAGAAGCTAACAGGGTTAAACATTCTTAAAGTTAAGCATATGCTTACATGTTTTGCTGGAGTGGGGCCAAGGGTACCAGTTCAGCAAAACATTTAAGTGCATGCTTACATCCCTTTGATGTTAATGGGATTTAAGCTTGAAGATTTACATATATACTACAGCGATTTGCTGAATAAAGATACAATGATGACTTGAGGCCTCAGACTGAAACACTCAATGTGGACCCATCTCCTAGTGATTTCCAGCAGATGTGGGGGAATCTGAGTCCCTAGAACTGTTTGGAAACTTCACATTTTATTTCTCTGTTTGTGAGTAAATTATCACTGTAGTTGTGGGTTGAGAAACAAGAGACTGCCTAGCCCACTGGAAAGAAGCCTGATTGTGTGTCTTGGAGAGCAGGAGATGGTAGCTATTGTGGATGAGCTGTGGCTCTGGATCTGGAGCAGCTGGCAGGAGGATGCTGGCTCCATTCTCCAGGCTGAGTCCTGCAGGGCTGTGCTGGATGGGACCCAAGGATCTGATTTCATGTGCAAACAGACAGTATCATTCCTGATCCAATACACCGTCCTTGTCTTTGCTGTCTCAAAGTTCGATTGCTAATCTAATCATCTGGTTTTCCTCTCTAGTCGTTGGGGGTTCATCCTGTCCTAAAACAGTTGTCAAAGTGAGTGGAATTGATCTCCCTCTGGAGGTACCTGCTTCCCTTGATGGACTGCAAAGAAAGCCTAAATTAGACACATGCATGTTCGACAGTTAAATTCAGTTGACGTAAATTGTACCCACAGTAACTAACCTTATCTCTGGAATCCAATTTGAGTGCTATACCTTCTTTTTTTCTTTCTTCAGGATACCATTAAAATTACATTTGAGTGTCCACAAGGAGCTTCGTAACAAACATTACGGAGATTATCATCTACTCTGAATATAAGGTGATCATGTACTCTAAATATACAGTAGTTGCAGTATCTGAAACATGTTTCTGTTGGGGTCCCACATGAATAATTACCCTGGACAATATTTACTAAATATGTCATTTTTCAGCAAAAGATTTGTTTTTCTTTTTCTTTTTTTTGTTTTTCTTTCCTTTTCTTTCCTTTTTTTTTTTTTTACATCATGGACTGTTATCTTACAAAAATGTCAGCTTTCTTTTCTGTGTGTATAGAATAAAATGATATCTGTCAGAGAAGAAAATACCATAATTATGTCTTCCTATAATTTATTCATCGCTTTATGGATCTAAAGCCTTCCAAGGAATGTCACAAATCCACAGAAAATTCCTGAATGCAGTGTTTAGGAACTTGGTTTCTGATGTATTTGACAGATTCAGATAAACACTTTCAGTTAATGAATACATAGGTGGCATTTGTTATCTCCTTCCGCCAGTGGTGTCAGGTTTTTCTGGAACTGGGAAACAGATTTAAATTACAACAGCAGCTGAAGAGTCCCTGTAAATTGTGTGAAGTTTTGCCACTTCACCAGCAGGCCCTACAACAGCCTGTAATTTGAACATCCAGTATGGCAGTATATTAGGAGTTGGACTCAATGGTCCTTATGGATCCCTTCCAACTTGAGATATTCTATGATTAGTGTTAGCATTGCCTTTGGCAATATCTTTGCTGTTTCGGACCTCAGGGTATTCCCAAGACACTCCCAAACGTCCATATCTCCCTTAAGATGGATTCGGTTTTTGTTTTCACTGACCCTCTTTCAACCATTATTTCTTGCACAAATGTTGTTTGGTGGGAGGAATTCATGAAGACTAATGCTTTAGCTTTAAACCATTGCTGAGATTCTTCCTGTCATCCCTTTAATTCTTAGTGGAGGAGTTTGTTTTGTTCTGATTGTGTATGTTTTCCCATTTCAATAATAAGCTTTCTTTGCTGTTAAACTCTTCTATCAGGAAAACAGAGGAAGTAGCAGATCCCCTCACGTTATACCAAACAAAAATGGAGGATTGACATCTCATAGGTGCATTAGCTTATAGTCAAAAATATTTTAGGAAATACTCTGCTTTCAATATAATATACAATTTAGAGATAGAGCTTGCTGAGCCTAAGCAGTTACACCCTTAGGAGAGACACTCATGCACATTATACAGACAGGTTTCAGTTTGCAGAGCACACTGATAAAAGTAGCTGAGGAAACATCATAGCTCCTATTTAAACCCTGGCCTGAGAAGACATAGAGTTACTCAGCACATGATAAGGGGAAGGGGTATAGCTGTTACTTAAATCAAGATCACTTGACACCATGGATAATGGTTGTATGGAGCAGAGTTTCCTCAGATTCAAGGGTTCTGCACCTTCTGTTTTGTTGTTTGCTGCCTGAAGGACCAAATATCCCTTTACAGCTTGATCCTCCTCCTATTAAAGGCAACAAAACCCCTGTTGCCCTGGCTTATAAAGATCCCTGACTGGATCTTTATAACCAATACCTTTTATGTATCTGAGAGAACAGGGTCTTCTGTGTCAGTTCTGTTAACTCCAATGTGTTTTGTAACTTCGTCTCTTTGCCTTCACGTTTGGTGCTGCATGAAATTCAATTGTGCCAGGTATTTCAGCAGTGCTTTACTGATGTGGTCTTCCCCTTGAAATTAATGTCTTTATAATCACACACATTTATAGATTAAAGAGGCATTTGATGAAGTACAATGGACTAAGTTCACTTCTGGCTTTAATGTCATATTCTTACCTTAAGTACAAATATTTTATGTTGTCTTTCCTTATGTCAGTGATTTTTAATGTGTCCGTAAAATGACTTGTTCTATGAGTTGCAAACTCATATTTGTTTTCAGTTAACTCTACTTGTATATCCCTCAGGAGAAGAATTACAGTCATGGAAGCTGATGCAGTGAATTTGGTCGTTTATAAGTAGGAAATGCTTAGATTTTGGGGCATGTGCAGCCTTTCATGTACAAAGTTCTCATTTTAATATACCTCGGGCTACTGGCTTTACGATTTACAGTTAATTAGGATTCTGATTTGGGTTGAAAATTCCAATACCTATATGCTTTTATACATGCATTTCAGATCATGCTGGCTGAAGCAAATAACTGTGACTGTAGTCAATAAATGAATGTATACCACAGGGAGCAGCCCTTCTCCCCGCCCTCCTCTGACAACCTGTAAGAAAATCCTACTGTGTTCCCAGTTCACAGCAATATCATTCTGACATCACTTTGTGATAGCTAGAAGATTTCCTTGCCTATCATTTAACAAAATCCCAATACCATTTCCTTACTCTTAACAAAGTCTCAAAATCCCTAATGTATCCCATATTTGCTCTGCCTGTATTTCATGCTTAAATTGAACTCTTTAGATAACTGAGTTCTAATCTGCACATGTATATGTGACTTTTATTAACATCAGTCAGCTCTGCATAAGTGTGTGGAAGGGTAAGTGAGGTAACTTCCAAAATACTAATGCTGCAAAGAAACTAATAAACCACAGAAGTCAGGAATTTAGTATCAGAACTACTCAGTGTTTTTCTTATATATTGGGATTTATGATAATGCTCATATATAACTAAAAAAGGGTAATTTTGTGTGATTTGACTGTAGTTTCAAAACTGTTGATCTTTTAAATACATTTTGTTTTCCCTTGACTGACTTACGCCTCATGAAAAGCTTTCATACAGCATTTTCCCTATTAGTTTTGCTATTTTTATTTATTAAAGAATCAATATCTTTTCAGTATGTAATTTCTGTGGCAGAAAAAAAAATCCCAATTAGCTTCAGAAGCTGATCTCAGAACTTCTCAGCAGAGTAGGTAAACTTCATTTTGAAGCTGGTTTTAACAGATGTCCAAGACTTGGACTGGGCTGAGGCAGTGCAGTTTGAACATGGTACAGCATGGACACAGCTAAGATGAAAAGCCAGAATGCATCCCAGAGAGCTCCCTATGCTGCTCATAGGGCTGCAGAAGGAATGAGAAAGGCAGGAAAAGCAATATCTGCTACTAGGAGAGATGATTCTGTGAGCACTTGTCATTTTTCAGGTCCCCTTCCCCATGGAGGTGACATCTAGAGAGGCTTCACAATCTAGCACAGAAGACAGCAGAGCTTTGGCTATTTTTGTAGTACCTTGCTGCCATAAGTAACTGCATACTTGCTTATTCCTAGAACCAAGCCTTGAAAAGCTCTTGATTACAGTCAGGATTTATGATGGAAGGGAATTTACACTTGGCACAGTGTACAGTAAACATATACACTTTTGTTCATGACAAAACTTTCTTACATAAGTTCTTCATTGATAGTAGCAGTATAATTCTACGAAAGAGGTGATAATAACTATTGCCATAGAGGAAAGATAAAATGTATTTTGCAAAGGAAAAGAAGTGGGAGACGAGGGGGTATAATGGGACTGGTAGAATTTTAAGAAACAAAGATGTTTAGGACCTTGCACCTTTAAGCACTCATTATGAGCTGTGTAGATACAGATGAAAACAACTAATATGGAAACTTTTTATGATTACATACCTTACTACAGGATAAAATGTCCACTTTGGTATACAAGATGATAGAAAATCAGTAAAATTCTCTCAATTTTATAGGAATTTATGCCTATTGATAAATCTCTAGTATCAGTATGATGGAAATATGTAAATTCTTCTGCCAAGATTAAATTCCTACTGTGCTATACTCCATATAAACACTTAGGAAGACCCCATCCATGCCGTACACAAGTACCTGCTCAGACTTAACTTTTCAAAAATGGAATAACTCTGATGAGTACACAAGATGTGGGCATTCGTTTCTGCAGAATTATGAACTTAATCAACAAGAGAGACAAAATGCAGAAAAACTGACAAGAGAACTGAGGGAGAGTCACCTGTCAGGTTAGTGACAGAGATGGCAATAGAATTTAATACGTAATCACCTCCTACATACCCATTAACAAATCATGTCACAGTATGCCTACAAAGTCCAGTCAAATAGATACACGCTAACTCTATAAGCAGATAAATTGGAGCCATATCCTATTCAGATGCTATCTTGATATCTTAGTAAACTAGTACCTTCATAGAAGCCAAGAGAGATGTATATGCTTCTTTCAAGCCTGACTATTGCCAGAAGTCTGTTGAGGAGTGAAAGAAGCTGAAGGAAACAAAACATATTGAGCAAGTTTAAGTTCCTTTTCAAAGTCAATTTAGTTTAAATAAAAGGTACTTTTGAAATAATCTTCTCTTTAATGGTAGAGAAAAACTACAATAAAGCCCAAAGTAATCACACTTACATCCAGAACTTGAACTTAGAAAGGAAAGGGAGCACAACTATTGTTTTAAAGCACAAGTCGGCAATCCAGGATTTTATCCCCATCTTTGTCACTGATGTTGTATGTTGGCAAGCACATAATTTACTCCATGTGAGGTAAGCATTATTCTATGCAGTTAAAAAAAAGTAATTGAGGCATATAGAAGTTGAGCACATTTCAAAGAAATGTTTCTAAGTCAGATTGCCTCCATTTTTTACTGTGCATCTTGAGCTACCTGTTGTTCAATGTTCAGAATTTTGGAGTTCCAACAGCGCCTTCTGAAGTTTAACCCTTACCTTTAATGTGTCTCAATTGACTCAAAAACTGACTTGAAAAAAAATGCTACAGGTCTATACTGCCAAAATCCAGTTTCTGGATCACTTGTTTTGAGTAGTCTTTCCATTTTCCAAACAGGCCTAAAGTAAAAGATTTGGGAGGGTGGGGGGAAGGTGGAAAAAACCACAAACAACGTCTCTGTTTTTTAAGCTTAACAAGCAAGCAAATAATTGCATGCAAAAATGATCTGCCTGTTTTCCCACTGAGAGGTGATTAATATGGGTTGTACCATGGGCCAAACGGTTTTCGCATTGCCCTGTGTGCTCTCACTGGAAGAGATAGTGCCCGTCTCTTAATATTTAAAATCCTGTCCTTTTCAGTTTATATGTGTATGACACTGAGGACAGGATTCACAGAGATGCATGAAAAAAGGCAGGTGACCTGTGCTCTAAAAGTGTCCATTCCTCTTCATTAACTATAACAAAATCCTGAGGTCACATACTCAGATACAGACATCAGCCTTACGTATCTTTAAAATTAAATAAAGGAAACTCCACCACAAAGGACAGAGCACTACAGTTTCTTATACTTATCTAAGGCTATCAAAAATACCCTTAAAACTCACCCAAATGTCTTTTTTTTTTTTTTTTATTTAGTTGCATCATACGTAATAAGGCTGGGAGTACCAGGGCCAGGGCCTGAGCCAGAAAGAGCTGCTGGGTGCATGGGCAGGGTGAGCAGGGGTCAAAGGGGGGCCAGGCAGCCACTGCAGAGAGGGCCTAGCTATGCTGGGGGCTGTGCCATGAAGACACCAAGGAGGATAACCTTGGTCAGCTTTGATCATGCTTTGATCAGCATGGATTTCAGTGGCAACCAGCACAAAAACTGATGGGGGGAAGGCTGCTGTCACTGGGAAGCAGTCCTGCAGCTCATAGTGTAAATGGTGGCATGTTCAGGTACTACGTTTTATTGGATGTGCACATTTCACACTACAGCAACAGCAAATTTACTTGCATACCTGAGAAAATGCATTGACCATCTCCACTGTAATAGACTCTTTGTCACATGGAGCTATTCCTTTTACGACAGAAGATCTCAAGTTATGCTCACAAGCAGTTTGCTGGAGACTGCTCTCTAGCCAGTGTGGCAGGACAAGTTGGTTCTTGCCTAGGGGACTAATGGAAACATAAATGCAAGGTAGTTTAAGCAAATACAGTGTGCTGTGAGTTCAAGGTCAGCATGGAGCAGAACATCTAGCTCCTTCTGTCGCTGCTGGAAAGACGGGCAAAGTGCACAGCTCAGGGTGGGCATACTTCAAACTGAAACTGCTAACCCAGGAAAGAATGATGCCTAGAGCTCTAAATCTAATCCACTGTTGTCACACACAGACAGGTCTTGTAATTCTTCCCACAATTGTATCAAACTGAGAAATCCCTAAGATTTCCTGCCACTGTGGCTCCTTCTAGAATTCATGTCTTTGGTCATGAAAAAAGTTTTGTTCTCCAGCCTAAATGTGTTATTGACCATCTTATACCTAATTCTTTCAGTAATGGTAATTAAATAAACTTACCTAGGTATATAGTAGCATGAGTAGATATATACTAGTCTTTGGTCATTTTGTTTAAACTTGATTCTTAACTATTAGCTCTAATAGGCCTAATTTTGTGCTCTTTTATGCACCCTTAGGATACCATGGGGAAGTAATTTTGGCCATGACATGCAACAGGAAGGTCAAACTCTCTGGATTTGGTTAGCTTTCTGAAACACAGTAAGCAGATACGTCTCTTTACGTTGTTTTTTTTTTGTTTGGGTTTTTTTTTTTCTGAAAAGCTTTCAGCTGTCCCTACTGGCAGACTTCAAAGGTCAACAGCCCTGCTAATATTGCCTCACACATCAAGCAAATGATTATAATTGTTTTGATACCATCAATAAGAGTAGATTAACTGTCTTCTTTTAATGAATTACATATGTTTGGAATATCAGTGCCTTACAGATGCAATATTGGCTTTAATACTGTAAGCACAACATTTTGGTGAAGTGTTGCTAAATTCGATAATAATATTCTGCAAAAACAAAAAAGACCCAAAAAATGCAAATTTGCAGCACGGATAATGAGTGCAATGTATACTCCTGCCTTTGGGAGAATCATGACAGCTTTACAGGAACTATGGGATGCAACTGTCATATTTTATCATTTTATTTTATAGAAACATATAGGAATAACATGTTTTAATCTATCATTTTCAGGATAAGTGATCAGGGTAATGCAAACTGTTTGCCAGAGGTGACTAAGTTTTTTCACAAGACACTTTTTTGTGTGTCAAAAATGTCAATCTTTGTCCAAGTAAATTTAATAAACAAGTCATATTTTTCCACAATATTGTTAATAGAATATTTACCAGAAGTGTTACTAAGATCAGGTTTAACTCTTTGTTTTTAGGGTCACAGGCAGAATAGCAGTGACAGAATCAGACCTTTTACTTGAATTAGAGTTTGACAGTTTTACAGCCTTTGCATCTGCTGTAATTTTGTAGAGAGAAATGGGCAGCCATGAGAACTAGTAAGTTCTTAATTTCTTATATTTGTAAACAACATCTAGCCGATGCCAGATGTGTACTAAATTCAGCTACTTTTGGAGCTGGGCCTCACCCTTCTAAAAGGCATTGGCATTATACCATTTGGGTTTGGTTTATTTTAAGAATATAAGATGTGAGGTAGAAATCATATCATCTACAGGAATTTGTTGGAGTATGTTTTATAATATTTTATATTCCGCCAGAATGAGGAAGAAGAATACCAGTATAAGCTGATGTGTTCCTTCAAAGCAAAAAACATTTTGTCCATTCTAATTGCTTAGAAGCAGAAATGGATTACTTTTTCCTTTCCAAGGAAATGTCTCATACTTCTTTGGTTTTTCAACTTTGAAGTAAACTGGTACTGACTTTTTTTTCTCAGAATAAAAGTATGCTTAGTTAGCTAATCCTTGCTTGCTTTAAATGTCACTAAGATACCTCTGCTGAAGATATTGTATGACCTGGTTCACTAATGTGTAGTCAAATCTTCAAGGACATTTTTCGTAACAATTTACAGTTGTGTCTACACAATTTCACATCTACATTTGTAAGTATTATCAATTCCATGAGTAATTAACAGGCCTTTGAAAGCCCACATGAAGATGTTCAACCACACAGGAGGTAGAAGAAGCAATACCAGAAATGACTGAGTCATTTCTGTTGGAAGGTCACAACTGGATGGTTAGCAGATGCTAATATATGAGGTGAAGACTTACAGATATCTTATGATGTGTATACAGATATATGCATTGCTTGTAGTTCAGGAATTATCTTGAGATGGATTATTTTATAAAATGCTTTGTTTGAATATATGAGACCTTATTTCAAGGCCATTATAATCAATAGAAAAAGTTGGCTTTTGTTCAAGCTTTTAAACTGGAGAATAGTCTGTGGGAACTCAGAACAGCTGCAAATTCACGTTGACCCACTGTCATATTATCACAGAGTTATTTAACTGATAATGGCCTTTTCCATTAAACAATTTCTTTGAAGAAACAATGGCTTGTTTCATTGTGATCCTTTCTCTCTGTATCTAATTATTGTTAACCAAGTGTTTCTTTTATACCAAGGCCTGTATGGAAAACTGCTTTTCATAAACTACTATCCCTTACACATTTGAAGGTCCATTGAATAGAAGATTTTTGGAGTCTTTGATCAAGGAATTGAGCTCATCTCCTCTGAAGTGACAAAAATTAGGCAATTAACTTAATATAATGTACTCAGTAGTAGCTGCTTACATCATGTTTTTGTAACTTGTCACAGAATTATGAGACTGCCTAAGAAAGCACATTTGTCACCGAGTGCTAAACTTCTACAACCAAAACCTGAGTGAGGCTAACAGATATTAAAACAACTAAATGAAAAGCTTTGTGTTAAAGTTTGGGTCTTCTTTAAGTTGCCATTGCAGCCATGTTCACATCTTGATAAAAAGTAAGTATAATTGGAGAACAATTCTCAAAACCTAAAAGGATAAAAAGATGTCGTTTGTTTATCATGAAAGGCTGCTATTCCAACTACTAATCTTTCTGTCCTAGAAAGTGTCTTATTCTCTTTTCTGTGTTGGAAAGCTGCCTAACAAATGTATTTTCCAAGACAATGAAGGAAGCAGACCTCAATTCTTTCTTATCAATTTAATCTCTTTCATTTAGCTGACAATGTCCTCTTGTAGTCTAGGTCTCTTTCCACATGAATTACAAAGTGACAAGTTACTTTTTTGCTTTTTCCCTTGGTTTTTTTTTTTGACACTAGAGTCCTAAAATGCAATAAAAAGGATTATTTGCACAGATATTATTTTTAACCATAAAAATACATAAAAGAGATAAAGTCTTCAGTGCTCCATTATTGTAAAACTTGTGTAAATTTTTATTGTAGTCATAATTATTCCTTGCATTTTATCATTCAATATTTTCACATTCCTCTTTAATTAAAAAATTACTCAGAGCAGAGTACAGAGAAAATTGGTGTTTCTTCTTTTTTTTTTTCTGTAATGAATTCACTTCTGAACCCTGATTAAGACAGAAAGAATTTAAGATATTGTCATTGAGCTGAATTAACTACAAATCATATATCTCTTTCTGACTCAGTTTCCCCTTTTGTCATTTTGTAAAACTGGCTTTTTTATAACATAATCTTGATGCAAAAAAAAAAAAAAATTAAAATGTCCATGTTAAAATACAGTCCAGATAAACCTTGTTAGTTAGAAAAAAAACCCTTATTCTCTGACTACTGAAATTAAAATGTGGGTAAGAACTCTTCATTGTACCCGTATAACAACATTTCTCTTTCAATCACTAAGAGAAGTGCAAAAGAAAAATTAGGGAAAAGCCCATTACAAGCAATAAAAACTATCCTTAGTTTAAAAAGGCATAAAATTAAAGTCCTATGACATAGAAATAATTCAATGACCTTCACAAAATAAGGCATTGTTCTTGTCTCCCTGACCCAACCCCCAAAACAGAACTGACTAAACAGAACTCAAAGATTCCCTTCTGTGGAAGAATTATTATTTATTTATTTTTGAAGTTAATCCAGAAATGACCTGGAGTGAAAAAGGTATACCTCCCTCTAACTACAGACACAAAGGTTCAGAATGGACATCAATTTTGACATTTTTTGTTAGAAATCTTCCCCTGGGGTGGCAGGGGGGAGTACACTTTAAGGCTTACAGAGTCCATGACAAACCAGCTTCCTGCATTCATGACCATGTGTTGAGCTGATATTTTGTCCACTGGACACTGAGATAACACTACAGAAACACAAGAACACACTGAGACTGTCCACATGCAGCAGCACTACTTTTTCTACAGAGATGTTTACCTCTGTTATCTTCAGTCCTGTCTGAGACCACCAGTGTTTCACACCAGCAGGTGCCTCTTGCTCTGTACCTTGGAAAATGTCTGAGGAGAAATGGGGTAAGAGTGGAGTCCCGCAGTGTTTGTCATGTGCCGTCAACCTTGCTGTCAGTCACTGAATTTGGCTCATCTAAGTTGCTACCCACAGAAAAGGTCAACTGAATAAAGAGAGGCCAGTGAACTGTGTACTTCTCATGTAAATCCTTTTTTTTTTTTTTTTTTTTCTATTTCAGTGAAATGTAGATAATATACACAGGACTGTCCAGTAATCTGTATGATGTTCACCACTGTGAGCTTCATTAGTAAGCTTCATTGCCTGAGAACCAAACAACTAACAGAAAGGAATAATGATGCCAAACAGTTGCGGTGCCAGAAGGGAAAGATGGATGAGGAGAGAACTCAGGCTGTATTCATCACAAGTAATATCACGGAATGAAGAGACACTCCCTGTCTCTTCTGTGCCCTGTGGTAAAATTTTGCTTGTAGAATAGTCTTTCCCTTGGTGCAAGATAAAAGAGCTTTGCTCTATTCATACTGGTTACACAACACAAAAGTTTTGATTAAGATAAGAATAAAGAAAAAGTGAAATAGTATAGCATCATATTTAGTCTTCCAGCAAATGCATAAGGACAGTGCAAGTTATGATCAACCTCGACCAGAGCCTGGGCTCTCCATTTCACTGAACTCTGTTAGCGATCAGCAGAAAGCATACAGGGTTCCTATTTACATAAATTAGCTAGCAGTTTGTTGTCAGAAGAGGTGAGTAAGGCTTGGTGGAAGCTTCCCAACCCACATAATTCTCTTTTCATTTTATATCAAAACTTTTCAACAATTTTGGGGGAAAAAATATCGAAGAAGAGAGAAGTAATTTGCTGTCTCTAGCCATTTGCTTGCATGAAAAGTCTGGGGCATTGCCTGCCTTTTGATTCAGCTGTTCCCTTGGCATGGGAATACACTAGAACAAATAGGAAATATAATGAGAAACATACTTCCTCATGGTATTTCCAATTGGAAATAGCACAAGGAAAAAATGCTTTATCACTTTATTCCCAAATAGAAATAAACTAAGAAAGCTTGTTCCTCATAACGTTCCCTGATTGCTTAAGTAGGTGGACATAAGGTGGAGGAACCTTTTCTGTGGGCTTCACCGGGGTGGTATATGATTTTACTGCCCTGGTAGCTCACTGCTTGTCTGGAGAAGTAGATGGTACACCCAAGAAACAAACTGAATTCATGTCTAAGACAAATTATACAAAGTGAAATAAGCCTCATGACCCAAGGTCTCAGAGTGTCTACTTCAGGAAATTGTCATGATGCCTGCAGAGAGAGTGTATTAGAGGGTAGACCTGAAGAGGCAGAGAAGCAGATTTCCTACAGCCAGTGTGTCTAAAGCTATGAGTATTGTTGAAAATCAGGGTTGATTCTCTTCTCATTCAAGCTTTATTCAGTGTAACTATTGATCTGCCTGGTATCAGAGAAAGGCGACAGGCTCACAGTATCTTAGGGAAAGGAAACTTCTCAAATATATACATTCAATATATGCAGAAATCATATTGACCACATCCATTATTGGAATTATATTGTTGAAAACAGCTTGAGAGTCACACTAGTTTGGGAAACAATCTGCTACCATCCCATTGCGATTGAAAAGGGACTGTTTTTCTTTTACTACTGATATTGGAGATTTGGCTTAGGATATACATTTTTTAAAATACTGAAATATTGATTCGCTTTATTTGTATCCATTTGCCTTTCCTGTCATTGCTTCAATGAAGAGTCCAGATGAAAAGCACCTGGCAGTAAAATTTATGGGGAGGTATTTACACACATTCTGGGGCAAATCCATGAAGTCTGTTTCCACTGTTATCCTAATGATTAAATTTTGTTTGTTCCCATTATTAATTTGAATTCCACCTTTCACTATCTCCCATTTGCCTTGGAAATTAAGAAAATGCAGAGGAAGTAACAGTTTTCTGCTTTGTTTGACTTGCCCTGGTAGAACTTAGGGCTGTTTCAAGCCACTCTAACTCCCTCCGCTTCCACAGTGCAAAAGTAGTGAAGTTAGGTTCTAACACACCTCCACTATGTTGTCCTGGTAACATATCCTTTCCCCATGTCTCATGTTTTGTCTTGGGATCCTTATCAAAATAGGATACTTTGTTATTAATTAATTTATTTACTTATCTAAAATTTGTAATGGTGTGATCCCAACCTATGCTTCCAAAACTCCTTACATGCATCTTAATTACTACCTTCCAACTTCAGACATATTAAGTTGTCCTTTAATTCAGAAATTTCTAAAATTCACATGAAGGTTTCTTGAACCCAACAGTTAAAAACTAAACAATACCAAGTTATTGTGAAATCAGGGAGGCACCAAACCTCTCAGTGAAATCATCAAAACATCATCCTTATGTATTAAAAACACATAAAAAGAGTGCTCTATAATACAGGTATGTGACAAAACTATTTCACCTTACTTATGCATTTAACAAATTTTGCAGTACTGATTTTAACCAAAAAGTATGGAACAATAAGCTGGGGTAACTACATCCATGATATTGTGTTCTTGTTTGTCAAGTTTTCTGATAAATAGTGCACATAGTTTTATAAAAAGATCAAAATTAGAAATTGGCTATTGATTTCTTTCCTTTGTGTGAATGCACATATGAACTCCATAGAAATGTAAGCTTCTCACCTCATGTTCACAAAAATGGTTTCTGTACCATTGCCTTGTCTATTGGCCATGGAGGCAAAATGCTGTAAGTGCTCTGGGTGGAAACTCCATGGCCAGCAGTGTCTATTCTGCTTTAGCTGATTTATATCATCAGACCACACCAGAGGGGCTTTATAGCATGGGTGGTTGACCACTGAAGGATTTTTGTTACAGAATCACTTTTCTGAAATGAGTTTGCATTAGTAGCTTCTGCATCACCCTGAATTTCATCACCACACTAGAGTAATAAAAGGAGGGTACTTCAGGGTTGCTTTGGAGTAATGGATTTGGCAAAACAGAAAAAGGAGTGCCATAAATGAAACTCATATCTGTTCTGGCCAGTTCTCACCAATGTAAGATCCGTGGGGATGGATGTCAGTTTTCTGTAACGGGCTGTCCCTGTTAACACGTTTTGCAACAGGCAAGATGCCTGAATCAGAAGTACCAGAAGCCATACAGGCATAGCAGAAAAGAAAGGCTGCATGGGTTTTTATCTGAGATTGCTAATGGTGTCCCGCCTTTCAAGCATCTCTGATACACCTTGTTAACAAAATTTCCAGAAAAACTTCTAGAGAAATAGTTTGCATACATAAAGCTCAATCTTCCAATATCCTGTGTTTGCAAACTATGCAAATCAAAAGTTTCCTACAGAACAGACTTCCAACATGCACTGTGAGTACCAACCAGGCTCTTTAAAAAGTCTCAGAAGCCCCACCAGCAGGATGCTCAAACCTACTGAATGATCTTCCAGAGCAAACATGTTTTAAACGACTCAGATTTATTAGGTTTTGAAAAGCTTCCTAGAAGAAGCTAAATAAATGTTATTTTTTTACAATCTAGTATGTAATCATATACAAATGCATTACAATAAATTTGTTCCCCTCCACACCCAATTTCATCATTGGAATGGAAATTATGATATTAGCACTTAGGAGAAAGAGTTGCATATGCATGCACCAAGAGGAAGAGTTCACATAATGGTTTGTAAGGCATATCAAATTTATTCTGTGAGGTAGACAAAGGTCTTTTAAAGGTCTTACTCCACTTGTGGAATGAATTTCTTATCATGTATAAATTCTGTGCAACACATTTCTTTTTCCAGGATGTGGTTTGTTTTCTGAAAGGGGAGAGAAAAGCTAAATATTTCCACTCCTGTATAATAGAAAATCCTCTGATTTCAACAAGATCACACCCTGAGTGGTTAGTTAATATTGGAAACATATTAAGGTACACTGTTCTGAAAGATCATTTCATTCCAGCAAAGCTTTTCTAACCAGAAACTGAGTGAATGATTTTGCAGTGAAAGATTAGCCAAAGAATAATGGCAACTTCTAGAGGAAAGTAAGTGTAATTTTGGGAAGCAAACTTAAAGTAAGTATAAAAGTGTTACAAATCATATTAAAAAAGAAAACAAAACCAAACAAAACAACCACTCAGAAGCTGTTTTGTGTTTGTGCATAATCACATTTTCTTTGCTGAAGACTTAAATATTTTGAATTACATTTCATATAAGAAGCTTACGGAACACAGTAAAGGGCACTAATTTTTTTTTCCAAGAAAAAAAATGAAACAGATAATCCGATAAAACAGCACTAAGCTTCTTCCAAGGACAGCTTAGGACATTAGAATGATTCAGTAATACAAGCCCAAAACACCATGATGTCATGAAGAGGGTTTCCATCGGCTTCAGCGAGCTTCCGGCTGGGCTCACAATGATTAATGGAACTGCTGTCAGGGGAGGTTATTTAGCTTGCAGGCTTGCTGCTCTATGCCATTGCCCCTCTTCCCAAAGTGAGCTGCATTCCCTCACTTTGGGAGGTTGGCCTGTGTGTGACCCCCTGTATATGTGTTTGCAAGGAAAGGGGGTCTGAAGGGTGCTGAAGAAACCATGCTTAAGTGGTGGAAATGAAGGCAGAACCCCCTCTATCTTAAGGAATGGTCTGGCCACAACTGAAGGAAATACTGAAGTGCAATTTGTTGATTGTGGTGTAAAATGAAGGCTGATTCCTATGGCTCAAGACTTGACTATATTTAAATAATTAAATGAGGCAGTTGCACTTTTCACAACCATTAGAAGACAAATTCTATTCTTTGATTTGTCAGAGGAGTCACCATTATTGCCTTCCTGTGTGTTCAAGTCCTCCATGTAGCTGTATATATCATTCTACATTTCCCCTTTTTAAGACAGCAATATCACTGTTCCACACTATTAAAAATGTGTTCTACTGAAGGCCACCAAGTAAAATAATTCTTGCATAAAGTTTACAATATTTTTAAATTACATTCAGCTTATCTGGGAGATAGGACCATACAGTCATTGTTATTGATACTGTTTTTGTTACTTATTCGTATTTATGATGTTCTTTAGCAAAACATTCCAATTCGGTCTTCTCTGGTTGAAAAGACATGGCCGTAAGTTGTTAGATTACTAGTATATATTTAGTAGTGCACCTAGGTTTGTCATTGACACCAAGCTATTAGTAGATGGCAAAGCAATTGGATGATGACATGGCCTTGGCAACTTGGGACTTTATCACTTTCCAACTGGACTATAACAATGTGATCTATCTGGCATGAAAATTCCGGTCTTTAGGAAATTACAGTTAAGACAATAATGTCTACAAATATGTCTACAGCAATAGACATTTTTGTCAAAATGGGATGCTTTGTATGTCAGCCTTGTCCTCTGATCACCATGCTGTGTACCCATTGAGTACTGTGTAAAGATAAGATTTTGGGCTTATCTGCCAGGACTAGTTTGAGGGCTGTAGATCCTGAAAGAGGGTATCTTTTTTTTTTGAGGATCTCAACCACATTCAACTACTGCTCTCCTCTGATATAAGTAAATGCTGTGTTATAAAAATCAGGCTTTTTTGTTTGGTGCAGCGTGATTTTTTTTTTTAGTATTAATCAAAGACATTTCAGATATTTCCAGTCCAGGTGAAAGACATAGTTTTTCAACCTTCACTAATGAAGAAGCCTCTTATGAGAGTTCTTAGCAATGCTGCTTTAGGCATTCTTGGATAGCTCATAAAAATCTGAAGAGAACTGGGTACAAAAGGGCTGTCCTCAGAGCTAGTTCTAATACCAGAAACAGCATGGCCATGGTAATTTGTTCTGCCTAGCCTAATCAGCCCTGCTGAGACATGCCTGTATTAGCCCATACAGAGCACCACAGTGACACATTTCCCAGACTCCCCTTCGTGTGTATCAGGTTCTTCAGAGCCAGGCTGGATTTCTCCCCTTTTCTCTGCCTTGTGCAATGCCGACATACACAGTGGTGCCTCCACAGCAGTTTAGTGAGTGGAATTACCTCAGGATGACTTCCCCCTTGTTCTCACAGCATTCATTCAAAGTAAAAAGAGATCATATGCACACATTATGTCAGAAAATTAGAACACCAAAACCCCAAATACATCACTTATACATAGTAAACTAGCATACTCAAAATCACCTAAACATCACAAACTGGTAACTGATACATTTGACTGACATGCAAGCTTTCCATTTCATGAAAACATCCACAGCCCCTCAATAATTTTCTGTTCTACAAGACAGTGTATAGAAAGGAAAAGATCTGTTATGAACAAAAATACTTCAATTTTCTAGGAAATTAAAATGTTAAAAACTGTAGCTGATATGTAAAGATTTCAGTTCACTGTTGATCTTTTATGTATTTGTAGTTAAAAAGAAGTAGGAAGTTATGACCAGAAGAAAAGTCAGAATTGTTCAGAAAACCTTTAAATCAGTTGTGCATAGTTGAAATACATTGTACATATTGTTGAAGCATCTGTATGCTTCTCTGAAGC
The DNA here is from genome assembly GCA_025345505.1 of Todiramphus chloris collaris. Classification (NCBI taxonomy): domain Eukaryota; kingdom Metazoa; phylum Chordata; class Aves; order Coraciiformes; family Alcedinidae; genus Todiramphus; species Todiramphus chloris. Next base: position 26,610,708 of record JANVCC010000010.1, on the reverse strand, counting down.
AATTTCTACATAAGAACTTTGCAGTTTTCCCTTGGAAAAGGACTGTATCCAAAAATTCTCATCTTGGTCTAGCAATAAGTCTCCACTGCTTCTTTATAAAAACATGTAAATGGTGTAGGCTTGCACCAGGAGCGATCTGACCAGATGACAGAATACCTTCATGTATAATGTTTAGAAAATCTGGACTGATTAAGTTATTAGCTTTTCTAATTTTTTTTTCCCCTCTGAGTCTTCACTTGGAACTACAGTTCCTCATTAGAACTGCCAAAGTAAGGAGATGAAGCTAACTTAAAGCTTGCTTTGTTCTTGAGTCTTGTTTTTTCCCTCAGCTGTGAATTTTTCCTGTCTTCATGGGAAGTTTAAAGTTATGCTTATTTCTTTTATTACATCTTCAGTTAGATTTATAAGAATGTCCAGAATTTCCCATGATTCCCTAGAAATACATTTTTTTTCCTAATTTCCTCTGCCTTTTACGTTATTTTTTTTTCAGTATGACATTAGTCTGCTTTCTGTCATTATTGCTAGAATCTTGCTCTCGACTTAGCATAATTAGAAAAAAAAATGTTTCACCTTTATTCTTTTCATCCAATAGAGTTTTTTAAATCAGAATTGAATATGTGGAAGACTACTGATAATCTGATCTTCCAGTTAGAGAATAATTTTGTTTCTTTTTCAGTAACCATTCTAGAAGGCCAGTTTAGGCAGCCCTCAGACCACTCATTCCCGATGTTCTGAACTGCACGGGGAATGAATGACGTGATAAAAATAACCTATCAAAAAAGGGGAAAAAAAATATGTGTGAGGTTTTTTAACAGTTAGGCTGGTACTTTTTTTGCTTGGTTTGGTTTGGTTTTATGTAGATCACTTTTGTGATATGTTCTAATAAGTGCTTTCTCTTTCCTCTCCCCGCCCCAACCCCCCTTCCCCCCCCAAGGCAGTCTTTGCTGGCCAGCTGGCCTTGATATACCCTGACCCATTTCCTCATGTATGATCACTGTGTGTCAGAGCCCAACTGGGACATAGGAGATGTGATATTCAGATGTGTCAAATAAGGAATTTGGTACTTAATTCTGGGATATATGATATTCTGTGCATCCAATTAGGATAGAGGAGGTGTAGTTATGGGGAAATGAAGAGGAAATGTTAATTAGCTACCTAATATGAAATATCAAACAAGGGGGTGCTCAAGATGATATCTTTAGCCAAGACTAAGGAGTTTCTGTACAGCTGAGACTCACGTGCCAGACGTGCATATTGCAATTTTGTAACCAGGTCAGCCCTCCAGTTATAGCTGACAGACACATTCAATTCTTTAGAAAAATAAATAGTATTTTGTACAATAGGCTGGTTGTTAGAGCAGCCATCTAAGAGGTGGATAACCTGAGATGCATCCTCTGTTTGAAGGCAACTAAACACACAACTCTGCAAACCCCAGTATAAACTTCAGAGAAAATCCTTGAATCCAAATGGCCTTAATAATGAGCAGACACCTAGCTGCTATGCTCCATGCAAGGGTGACAATGCTCTAGAACCTAGCAGAATTCTTCATACTTAATGTCTGTTTCCTGAATAAAAGTGTGGATATCTGCAGCCCCTCAGATCTGATACCAATTAGGTGGGGAGGTTTTGGAGATCACTCTCTTAACTACCTGAATTTGCTCAAATTGTGGTTTGAGCATCTAAGTGCTATTTGGGAGGTCATCTGACTTCACCGGTAGAAATCCTAATTTTGCCTAATGGCAAAACAACATAATTCTCTTGACATTTCATAACATGTTTCTTTTTGATAGCCTGGGCTCCTGTATCACTTTGGAGTGGCCTTTAGTTAGAAACATCTGATAGTATCCCCTAGGCTTTGTTGAACTTCTACACTAGATTTTGCTTTCTATAAAGAAGCATTTACTCATCTTTCTTGTCTGCTTTTAGTATGTCCACTACTCATGGCATTCAGGCAATGAAAACCTGTACTGTTTTGCTATATTTGCTGTGTATCAAGTGATTTGGGTCAGCTGCTTCATAACTGACAAATTTTGAACTATTTCATTTGAACTCACCTGATCAGAAAGTCCATGTACAATCAGCAGCTATCATTGACAGTCCTGGAAGACTAATTTTTTAAAAATATCCTAACATTTGGGCTCTAAGTGCTTTATCATGAGTTCTACAGAGTGTAGAGCTCATGGGGAACAGTTTGATCACACAGGCTGACCTCCTGTTTTAAAAAGGCTAATGGATTTTTCTGAAATAAAACCTATTTGAAATACAGCAAAGCCTTAAAAAAGATGCAACATTATTGAAAAAATCCTCAATGAATCTATAGAAGTTAGTACATTGTTCTAGTGGCTCATTAACCCCACTGTCAAATAAATGCACCTAATTTTTAGCCTAATTTTGTCAAGCTATTGGATCTTATTACACTTTTGTTAGCTCGATTGAAGAGTCATCTTACTATGAAATTTCTGCTTCTCATGTAGATATCTAAGGACTGATATTAAGTTATCTCTTGATAAATTAAGTAGACCAAGTCTCTTGAATCTTGCACTGAAAGATATATATTTCAATCTCATTTTCCAGGCTTTTCCCTAAAATCTCTATAACTTTCCAACATTGTATCTTGCTTCTTGTGTCCCAGATGAAACAGAGAAAGTTGTGGAGACCGTGGCATTAAAAAGACTGCTCTCTAGGCTGGTTTTAAAGCTCAGTCTAATGGTCCTTACCACGTAAACAGCTTCTGAGAGACTGAAGGAAGATTGCTGATCAGTGCCTTTTCTTTCCTATAAACTTTTCCTCTGATTTTGGCTGAACATTTCACCTTTCTGTGCATTTTTAGGCTTGCTTTACAGGCATCCAATGGTGGTCTTGATCACAAATAAAATGAAGGGTAAAGGTCAGGTAGCTGCCATTTTCTTTCAAATATCTTGGCTTTTCTTTTTCCACTCAGTGGACAGAATGAGTTCTTTTCCTCATGGATTTTCAGAGACAAATATTCCAACCAGAGACTGTACCTGGCACAAACCATCCCTGCACTTTTTATATCCTCATGGTCTGGCTTATCAACTCACTAGAAAATTCTGTTTCAGTGCATGATTCTCATTTGATCATGGATCTTTTTCTGTCCCATCTCAGGCTATTTTCTGAGGGCTTATTTGCTATGGACTGAGGAATATTAGACTGTGGCATGACATAAAAATAGAGATTGAATGGTATTACAGAACATTACTTCTTGTGTAGATTATTATAGAAAGGTGTAGAGATTTAGTTGAAGGACTCCTATTAGTAGCAGTAAAACACTCAAGACTAAATGCTTCTGCAAGGATTAGGAAGTCTGCAGATTTTTATATTTTATTGAAGGTGCTGTTATGCAGTATCACACAGCAAAGTCATCTTTTTTCTACAGATAGAACATAGGCAGCTTTAGAGGAAATTGCCTCTCTTTTTCCTGACGGAGAGCATCCATGATGTTCTGCAGTGTCACTGAGCCAGGAGAAGATATTCACCTCTTAATCATTCAAAACCAGCAAAAATGGAGAGAAGATTAACATGGAGCAGCTTCTCCTGCCAGGTCCCTTCCTCTCTCTTTTCTTCAGCTGTGTTATGAAGTGAGCAGTATGAAAGCTGAGCAGAATGAACAAAAAGACAATCAGGTTCTTCCACTTCTCAGAGGAAAAGGCAGGGGCATGTTAGCCTCAAAGTGAGATCCTACTCTCACAAAAGGTCTGGGACTCATGGGAGACAGTGCAAAAGAAGGGTCCTGAGATGACACTCCATTAGGTTAAAAGCAATTTTTAGTAAAGACTGGGAGCAAATGCTTATTCTCCATGTAAATCTCCACACGCATCTCAGACCTTGCTTCAGTGACCACACTTGAAGGCGACAGGAAGAGCTGGAGGCAGAGTGAGAGAAGCTAGTCATCCTCTGTTTGTGACAAGGTATTTCAGAGAAGTGATTTTGGTGAAAGAGAAGATCAAGGTCTTGTGAACTGTGAAAGAAAGATGCAAAAATCTGTGTCTAGACAAAAGAAACATAAAGGAGGATCAGTGGGGTTTGGGAAGTGACGTATGTGACATGGGAAGCAATGCAGAAGAATGGATCTCATCTTCACATATCACAGGGGACAGTGACAGGAATGGAGCCAAGGGCTGTGGTGTGTGTAGTAAAGATGGATTCAGTGTGAATGGAAAATTTTCACAGAGAAGATACAGGATTAAGTTTAATTAGGAAAGTACATGTGAACTGTATGTAGGTGAGGAGAAGGTATAACAGCACCCCTCCTCATCTGTTTCACACTTATCAATCTCTTGACACTTTAACTGGGACAAACAGCAGTGGCAACTAGTTGCAGCAAAGGTGTTCAAAAGGGTACAGATTAAAATCAAACCAAACCAAAACTTTAACAATTAATACTACAGATTAATCTTACAGATATTGTTTTGTTTTATGATTATGAAAAGGATTCACTCTGAAAGCCAGAATAAATATGCCAGCATCTATTTCAGAAGAAATACATGAAAATTATCTTTGAGCAATAATTGTTTTATTTAAATTACGTTTACTGGATGTCAAGTTATAACTGGGGCTTTATAATTTAATTAAAGATGAAAATATTTTAATGTTACTTTCCTAAAACTGAGGAACGTATTGGGCAGACTGATTAGAAACCAGAAAAGTAAAAAGCAATGAAGACTGAAACATAAAAAGAGAAATTAAAGTGTGATGTGAAATCTCATCTTGTCTAATACTGATTCTTTTTATTCACAAAGGATGAAGTTTAAGGTGTTGTTAATAAAATTAGCATTTTTAAAGGCTATAAAATAATGTAGCATTGCAAAATTGTAACATATTACTAAGTTTTAGAAACTCATTGGGTACATTTAAAAAATACTGCATCTTTTTCTTTTGTTTCTCTTCACAGAAATGGCTGGTTTTCATATGTCAAGAGAAATGGTGAGAGTAACTCAAGCTTTTAGTCTGTAGCTCTGGTAATATCTTACTTTACTTGCAACAGTAGCTGCAGCAGTAGTTTACAGTATAGGAAGCAGTAGTTTACTTCATCAAATATTACATGATTACGTGAGGTGTTAAAATACAGAAATCACTACCAACTGTGCTACCCATCATAAACACTATTCTCTGATCAGACTTCAAAATAACTTGAAATTTTGTTTTTTTAATATAAAGATTCTGCCAAAGTCACTTGAACGGGTGAAACATGTTATTACAGCTTTTGTGAATGTAAACTGTGCTTGAAAAACATCTACATTTTAGTTTGAAGTGCAAGTTCTGTTGATTTCCCTTACTTGAGTTGTGTCAGCCCATGGTACCAACTGAAGTAACTAGAATTTGGCCATACATTTGGCCTTACACAAAACTGAAAAACGTGCCACAAAGAGCTGTGGTTTTATGTCTGCAAAGTTATGCCACATTCTCACCTTTATGAGGCATGGCTTGCAGCCATGCAGAATGAAGAATGTGTGGAGTTCAGGAACCCATGGAAAAATACTTCTAAACCCATAGATCTGGGTCTTGTTGAGCATAAACATTGACATTTTAATCTGAAACATTTTACTGAAGCATTCAAGTACAGTGAATAACATAATGACTGAAAGGTTCTGTGTGATGCCAGATGTTGTTATTTTCAACAGCAATGACAGCACAAAGAGTGCAGGCATATACCTTCTTCCCTCCTTTCTTTTTGCACTTTTCAATTCTTTCTTTCTCTTTTGTCACTTTTTTCATGTTGACGGTGGAAAACCAGAGAAATGGTTGAAACAGTAAACTAAATAATATCTGTGAGAAGCACCTTTGATGGGCTCAGAAAACTGGGTCTCATTGCATCACTATTTCTTGGAATTCCTCAGATCTGTGGCCTTATGATGGTGCCATTGAAATTACCTGGAACCTTCAGAGGAGCGTACAGTGCATTAATCAGTAATAATATGGATATCAGTATCTTACTTTGACAGGGAACTTGTGGAATACAGATCATTTTTCCCCAACTTCTGTCTGCACTGTCCAAGTACATGTTCTTCTCTCAGTCACTTGCCTCTGTGCTAGTATGTATGAGACTTATGCCTGTTCAGGTATTATACATTAGACAGACTATTTTTCTAACAATTTGTCTTTATTTTTATCTCACCTGGACCTATAGACATAGCATTAACACAAAGACTCCTTCTGTGCAGTGTGATACGAAGGAATTTCAGGCCCTGGAGTTACTTCTCAACAAATCAGAAAAGAATTTTTTAAACACTGGTATTTATTTCCCATAGCAGTGAATCGTCTTTGTGGTAAAGGTAAAGTCATATAGTGCCATGAATTATGTCTCAAAGTGCATATGAATGCATGTCTTTGGTGGAAAGCCTGTTCAGTTATTAGCATTTCATCAGAGTGGAACTTCCAGTGATGGTATTAGAGAAGAAGGAAAATCTGCATGAACATGATTTCCAGCATTGGCCTAGCTCGATAAGAAATAAATAGCTGAAAAGAAGGAAATGATGTTGATACTTCAGAATGGCTAGGGGCCTGTACATGTGAAAAAAAAGCACCATATCCTACAGCATTTCAGCCAGATGGCTGCAACTGCATTGTCTTCAAGAAGCGCACCCACTGGCAACATCATTGCACTAAAAAGAGGAAAAACCTAGTCATCCCCTGTCTCTCACTTCTGAGTTCCAGAGGGTCCTCTCCTACCTGAGAGACTAGATGTGAAGCTTAGCCAGATTTTTATTGCTCCCTGGTTTGCATTGCTTCCAAGGCTTTCAGCCATTTCATGGCCTAAGTAGGCAGGACAGCTTTTGTAATCCACTTGGAGGAATGCTGTCATCCTCAGGGACTGCGTTTTGCCTTCCTCGGCGTGGAGGGATGCCCAGCAGGAACCATGACGGGCAGCTCTCCAGAGCCTCAGAAACTCTGCCCTTAACGTAATAAGGGAGAGCTTCTAACGCCAAGAGGATGCTACTGGACTTCCTAAGGCTGAGCCACTCTCCCACTTGCTGTCCTGTATTTTGGAAACAATGGCAATAGCTGGTGCTGCTTCCCATGTTTCCAGATAAGTGTTCCAGGAAGAAGTTTCTTTCCATGTTCCAATGCATGATTAAAGACATGCTTTGAGCTAGCAGGGAACACAGTGGGTTTTCTCCATCCAGCAACAGCAAAATAATCTCAGCTCCTGAGAGTTTCTTATCTCCTCATTGTTTATAATAATGTCCCTAACACTATTATGTTATCTAGCTCCTAAACATAGATATAAAAGGCAGAGTGAGCAGAGTTGTCTCTACTGGCATCATCAGGGGATGTAATAACTTTCACCACAACTAAATTCTATCCAGAATCTATGCTAAAAATGACTGTATAAACATTTCCTTTTTTAACATGGTAAATATATATCACTCTGAGATGCTGCAGGAGATTAAAAAAATATTTCATATTTGGTTTTCTACTTAGGTGCCACAAGCACGGTCTTCAATAATGTAGGTTATCTGCCTAAACAGTGGGAGTTCCTTTTTGAATTGAAGGAGTACAAAAAATTAATTGCCTTTTTTGCTACCCTTTCTGTCATTTAAAAATTATCCAAGGCTACATTCAAGTTTGATACATTCCTATGTCTTATTGCAGTTCTGAATGAATGTTTATGCATAAGTTATCCCTGAATAACAGATTTGGACTGGAAATATTGACCTAATGGTACAAACTGTGTTTCTGTAATAGACTACAAATTAATACTCCTGTATATTAATACATTTTTATAATTTGGTAAAAGCTATATCTAAATCTATTAAACTTGGAGAAACTCAATCATTCAAATCTAAAGCATTTGCAAAATATTTTGCCAGTTTCACAGGGGCCAAATCTTGCTCTTCTGAGAAACTTTTATGCAAGTACAAAGTCCTTTCAGATTTCCAAGTTGCATAGGAAGGGCTGACAGAAAAGTAAGAATTACTCTGTATAAAACATTTAAATTTTTTTTTTTTTTTACTTTTTTTCTCTCCCCATGCAAATAAAATTCATTCCCATTAAAAAAAACAAACAAAGAAACAAACAAACAAAAAAAAAAAAGAGTGCTAGAGTGCTATACAGACTACTCAATGATGATCAGGGTACCTATCTTAAAAGTGACAAGTTGAAGTTTAGCTTCCACCTGTGAATCAGACAGTGCCCTGGTCTGTCTATGGCAGGCTATTATAATGAAAAGCTCTTTTTGTTTCAGTCCTGAAATCCCCCCTTAAAGCTAAGATGCTTCCTTAGAGAAAGTTTTGACAAACAATTTCTGTGAAAAACTGGTGTCAGTGGCAAGAAATCCCAGCATATATGAGCTGTACAAGAAGTTTAGACTTTTTGTCAGCTTTCCTTGATCCTGGAGAAATCTACCTGAAAGACCTGGAAGTAATGCTATCCTGTATTCACATTTTAATACATTTCTACTTCCTTGTTTCTCACATATTCCCCTTTTTTCCAAATACTTTGCTAATTTTGCATTGAAAACATAAAGTAGGACTCCTTTAACTCCAGGAACATCAGCCACCATGGCAGTTATGGCCTGAGCTCAGGACTCCAGCTCTATATGGCAAAAAACTAAAATAATTCCTACTCTTAAACGCTTTGTCATACTGGGGGCCTTTGAGTCTCACCCTGCAACTCTTATACATACTCTATACAAGTAGTTCTTGTCCTTATATAAGTAAGAGCTAACCACCCATGTGTGTAAAGGTTGCAAGGTGAGTCCCTTTGAATATCATTATCACAAATGTAATAACTGTTTTGCTGAAACTCTTGGGTTATCTTTTAAAAACCAAACCATATTACTCAATGGAGAAATCTGGAGGAAAAAAAAAAAACATTAATGTTGCATTTTGAAAGCCGGCAAAGGTCATATGAATGTTGCCCAAGATTTTTGATTGAGTAATGTACTTTGGAATAAGTTGCTGTGATTCTTTGGCAGAACACTGTTTATTGTTCAAGTGAAATTTTTCACAGTTAATAAGATGGTCAGTCACAGGTATTGAAAATATTTACCCTGCCAAATACCACAAGAGTGAAAACCCTCAAGTTGGTTGAATAATGAAACAGAAATAAGTCCAGAAAACTGCTTGACAGCTGGTGGAGAAATTCCCAGAATATTATTTGACCAAAATTGAAACTGAGTTTATTGATTACAAACCGAACAAACAGAAAAACTTACTATTGGTTATTTTCTGAAGAAAATTGCCATAATATTTTTGTTACATGATTTGCGAGGAAATGTTTGAGTAGCACTTAATTAGAGCAAAACTGTTTGTTGGTTGTTCTTTTCTTTTTAAAGAAGATGCTATAGTTTATCCAGATATTTCTCTTTGTGCATAGCCTACTTTCCATTGGACATATGATACCGTCAGTTTTCAAGCAGATTCTCCAGTGATGTCAACGGAAAATACTGCTTAGAAAGCTGTGCTTAATTTTTATTGCTTTACAAGCAGAGAGAGTATATGAATCACAGTACTGAAATTGCACTTGGATACTAAAGACCAAAAATTCTGCATGAGTATGTAATGATTCAGACTGCTTTCAGGAACACAGCCTAATATGGACCAACACTGCTAGTGTAACTGAAAATACAACACAGCTTTGCTGCAACAGTTTACAAACGATCTTCACACAACCTAACCCTATGGAAAGTGGAAAAATGGTTTTCCGATATTGGGGCCTCTGAACTTTGCCCACTTCCAACAATCTGAAGTACATCTTGGTGGTAAGTGACTTAAGACACACTGACACTTCCACTGAAATCTCATGTAAAAACTGTATTCAAATTCTGCATTAAATTTTGCCTAAATATACTTGTCTTCATTGTTTCCATGAATTTCAGAGAATGAACATGGCAATAAATAATTCTCATCTTACCATGGAACATGAATATATATATCAGAAAACCTAAATCCAAATCTGATTTAAAGCTGGAAGGACTCAGAAAGAACAGCAGCAGAAGTCTTGTAAAGTAAAATATATTCGGCCAACAGTGAATAATACATTACCCCAAGAACTAATCTGTTTCCAGTGAAACCAGCAACGGGACTCTTATACAAAGCCTGAATATGCTATTTAAATCCTGAGGGGAAAAAAAAAAGAAGGTGGCATTTAGTATATACTAGTCCCAGGGCTAAAGCATCCATACTTTCGTATACTGTGTTGTTTTGCTGTTTTTTTAAATGAACATGTTCCTCCCCACACCTCATCTTTAAAGAAGCATCTTTAAAAAGAAAAGGAAAAAAAAAAAAAAAAAAGATAAAGAGGGAAAAAATATGAACTACGGTGTGGTTAAAATTCAGATCAGTGCTTTACACTTCAGTTCTATTGTGTTCAGCCTACTTAGCCACGCTCAGGACTCGCAAGTATACCCACCCACTTCTAGGTACAATTGTAAGTACTGTACTTAGGACCGCTAAATTTTCAACCAGGTTAATTGTGTACATCGTCTGGGAAGCCTCAGCTGATTCCTACAGAGACGCTGTTTGTTCGTGGTGCTGGGAAATCAAACTGTTAAAATATAAGGAAAACTCAGGGGCAAACCATGATGGCTTTACCCAAGTGAGTAGCCCCGGAGATAAAAGGCTCAGGAGAGGATGCCAGGGCTCGTACAAAGTTTTATCTTAAGAAGCTTTGTGAAACCGCAGCTGCTTATCCCTCAGATCACCCTCTGAGCGAGCGACAAAACCCAGAGAGGAGCTCTTCCGCGGGTGGATACCTCAGTGCCGCTCTCCCTTTCCGCAGAGAGGCTTTGCGAACACAGTCCCCACCCCGTCCCCCCTCACGCGCACGCCCGCATCCCGCGTCGCAAAGTTCGGGCTTGCAGGACTCCGCCAGCATGTGCCGGGGAAAGCTCTGGGGGGGGTGTGTAGGGGGGGCGAGCGGGATGGCCGCCCAGAGGCCAGGCCGGGCCGCTTGCGGAGGCCAGGGGGCGGCGGGGCGCTGCGGGGCGCTGTCGGGGGAGGGAGGTTCCGTCGCCCCCCGCCCGCCGGCAGGCCCCGGGGGCAGCGGCCGTCCGGCGGCAGCCCGGGAGCCTCCCGGCTGAGCGGCCGTGCACCGGCCGCCGCCTCCGCCGGGCCGGCCCAGGCTGCCGGCCAGCGGGGACGTCCCCCGAGGCTCGCCTTCCTTCGCCGGGGCCGAGAGGGCCGTTTGACTGTTCGGGCTGCTTAAAGTGTGTCACGTTCGTGTCTCCCGGTGCTTGGTAATCGTTGAACCGGCCACACGCAGGGTTAACAATATCCCCGGTCGGACAGTATGTATTTAATATGCGAGAGTATTTGATGTTCATTGACAGAGCGACAATAGGAATGATCTTGCTTTATGTACCAGTTACAAGGTTTAATATCATTATATTGCATGCAATATTAGTT
>JANVCC010000010.1:26584339-26594339 GCA_025345505.1 Todiramphus chloris collaris | reverse complement strand
AATGATGATTAACAAAGAGATTTTCTAATAGTGCTACTTTTTAGTGTTGTGGTAAAAAATGAAAACCAATGTTCTTATTATCTTAACAAATTGTTATGAACTTGTTCTCCTCCATTCCTTTAGCATTGGTGGGTATCTTCATGCTCAGGTCTTTTATGTTACTTAGAGATAAATACTTAAACATGAGCTGCTCAGCCCAGAGTATTTAAGAGTACTAATCACCAAATCACCTTTGAGGTATTGGCACTACATTTCAAACAGGTAAGTTTGAAGTGTAATTTTCACCATTGCTTATCTATGTGAAATTGAAGTTTCTGAAAGAATTTTGGAATTATTAAACTAAAGTGACATTTTGACCTGTAGGGCTTTTTGTTTGTTTGTTTTCTTTCCCCACCCCAGACAAACAGTGTAATTAAACACTTACCTGTATAGGAGGCAATATTCCTCCCTGTTTCCTTGAGAGATGGGTTAATGCTTTCCATTCTTTTTGAAGTGAGCTCACAAATATCAGTGAAAGAAGTATCTTCTTCAAGTTAAAGGTATTTGAACATTTTGTCTGACACAAACAAACCATATTCTTCCATAGTCAAATTTTGTTGTAAGCCATAGGCAAAGTTAAGGTTACAGTATAACTTTCCTTACTTGACAGACTCAGAGCAGAACACATAGCTACATTATTCAGACTTAAAATTCATGTTCAGATTACAGTCTAAATGTACACGAAAGAAAGAATTACAAAAAAGTGTTGATTGAGAATTTCTGGACACAAAATATGTTCTAACAAACCACTCCTGATTCAAAAAAAAATTAAAAAAAACCCAGCTGTAGCTCAACTAAATCATTTTGTGGTTTGAATCAAGCATTTTTCATCCCTTTATTCAGCATGTAGCACACAGATTAATGGATATGCTTCGGTAACTTCGACAGTGTGTGTTCACTGAACAATTGGACCACCAAACAAGGGCTTCTTCGGTCTATTCTCACATCAATGAGATACTCAAAAGAGTTCCAGATTACTCCTTTCTCCAACTCCACTCACAAGAGTTCGCTCTGAGTTGTAGACATTTATCTGACATGACTGATAAATTTGGGCAATTATTCTCCCTCTCTCTGGAGATCCACTTTGGCCCTTGCAACTGTAGATCAATTGAATAATATTATAAGACACAGTGTGCATGGACAGCTAGAAGACTCAATGTAGTAAAAGAGGTTTAAAAGCTCTTCAGTCAGTTGGAAGTAGAGAGCAGAGCTGGCATCACTTTCAGTTAGGGAGGTATCTATGTTTCTCAGTACAAGCTTAGGCTTTGATTTCCATAATTGCATACATAAAACTACATTAATGCAACATGTACGAACAACTGCTACTGTAATTGCACACACAGATTGCCTACCCCCTTCTTTGTTGCTGCAGTTTCTGCATATATTTGGCAGTTATGGTCATTGGGTAGGCAGTTTTGGAAATCAGGCACATGTTGCAATTATTCAAGCAATAAGTCCTACCATTGAAGAACCAGAAGCATAACATTATCCATGAAAATCAAAGGAAAAGTGCCTTTTTTTTCTGATTCTTTTAAGTTGTTAACTGCAACACAAGGAGGACCATATATTGAAGCTGATACCATAACTCAAGTGTGTTCCAAGAGGAATCGCCAAACTAAAGACAGAAAGGAATATCTGAAAGGTATCTGAGCAGCCACAACATAGCATACAGTACATCTCTATGACACAAAAGCTCAAAACCTTGAAGCATTCCATGTTGTTGGTATTCTACAGGTGCCATAGAGGACTTCTGAGGTGATGAACATCTTTGACACTCTAGTCATCCTTCTTCTGATCACTGTAAACAGCAGATGAAGCCTATGACACAATGCTGGGATTTGGTGCTTCCTTACCACACATAGCCTATCCTGAAACAGATTTTTTTTTTTTCTTGAGTCAGTTGTAGAAGATGATTACAGAGTTTCAATATAAAGGCAGTTCTTTCTGAAAGTTTCTTTCTTTCTCACCTACTATTATTTCATTCTAAGGCAACAAATTTGTGGGTGCATGTTTGTAGTGCATGTGTTTTCATAAATATACCTGAAGGGAGAAAAATCAGCCTGTATCCAATATACCTCTAGTCCATTTGATTCACTTTAAGTTGTTGCGTTTTAAGTTTTAGGGACTTATTGCCAGTTTAGGCAATATTTAGGGACTTATTCTTGAACTTCCTCTGCTTTCTTCCAAGTATTCCTGAAAATTTTCTACAGGTACATGCCTAAGCAGAGCTCATTGTCCCTCATGCACCTGCTGAAAATAGTCCTTTCCACAGGCACCCTGTCTGCTTCCAGAAACTTCTTTTGTTCTGATGAAGCTCTGTTGCTCTGAGATCTTTGTCTATGAGGGATCTAAAGCTTTGGAACTTGCCTGTTATTGCAATAAGATGATTTTAGGTCCTTCCTGAGTGTGTATCCTAAAGCTCTGAATAGGTGTGTATTTACAGGAATTAATGCAACCCACTTCAAATTATAGCATAGATTGAGAGGGGATGTTAACAATGTTTATAAAATATCTGAAGGGCAGGGATCAGAAGGAAGGGGCAAATCTCTTTTCAGTGGTGGCCAATGACAGGATAAGGATCCATAGACACAAACTGGAACACAGGAGATTCCACTTAAACATAAGGAGAAACTTCTTTACTGTGAGGCTTATGGAACACTGGAACAGGCTTCCCAGAGAGGTTGTAGAGTCTCCTTCTCTGGAGACTTTCAAAACGTGGCTGGATGCATTCCCATGCAACTTGCTCTAGGTGAACTTGCTTTGGCAGTAGGGTTGGACTAGATGATCCCCAGAGAATCCAAACCCTACCATTCTGTGATCATAGCATATGAGCCTCTGTATGAATTGGTAGGTTCTTTAAATGTCAGGGACTCAGTAACTGAAAAAAAAGTTTGCTATTCTCTTACAAGGGTTATCAGGCTAAACAGAATTAGTCATTTAGTTCTAGTAATCTCATCTATTAATTTTTCAAATTCTGACAAATTTTGGTTCTGGCATACGCACATACACATGCATAAACACTATCGTATAAGTGTTCTGTTGTTAACACATCTTTCAATATCTGCATTTTATTATACAATTACCTGTAGTTCTCATTTCATCACAAAATTCCCGTTAACACAGATGGGAGTTTTGTATGGAGATATTGCTGTGATTTTTAACTACTACACCATTCCAGAAAGAATCACACACATTTCCAAACTGTATCTCCTTGTAAAACAAATGTGTAGAAAATACAACTACATAACCATGATATAATGTTAAATACAGTGTAAAGTATAAAAGTATGTAAATGAGTGTGTGCTATTTTGGATCAGCTGTTAAGCACTAAGTATTTCTCCTTATTTACTATAGATTTCTGAAAATCCTAGTCTATAGGAAGCTCTTAAAATAAAACCATGAACACCACGGATATTTAAAAGGTGTTCAGTACACTGTGCATGATAGCTCTAGAGAAAACTTTTGAGAAAAAAAAGTCTCATGACACATGTGAAGATTAGCTAATAAGTTTCCATTATTGTCATTATCATTATGATTAGCAGTTCAAAGGGTAAGGTGTAGAAGCAAGGCTTTACTGAAGTGTATCTTGTAATGATGAAGATCTGCATTATCTACTTTATTTGTGTATGTTCTCTGGACTTTCTAAACAGACATTGCCACTCCTGTTTCAGGAGGCAGGGGTTGGTTCATGGAGAGTGGGGGTTACTGAGGCTACAGCTGTTCACTAACACTGCCTGGCATAGTGTTTTGTTTACTGAGTCACGTGGTAATCAAGATGCATTTACTTTGTGTAGTTAGCACAAAACTCAAGTTAAAACCACAAAAAATATTTAAACCATATATATAAAAAAAGTTAAACCTTAAAGTTGAGCATTGTTCAAATGCTTCTTGAACGCCAATAGGCTTGAGGCCATGACCACTTCCCTTGAGAGCTTGTTCCAGTGCTTGACCACCCTCTCAGCAAAGAGGATATTTGCCTAATATTCGATCTGAATTTTCTCTGGTGCAGCTTTAAGCCATTCCCTCACCAGACATCAGAAAGGAGAGATCAACACCTCTCTCCCTGTTCCGCCTCATGAGGAAATTGTAGACAGCGATGAAATCACCCTTCAGACTCCTCTTCTCTAAGCTGAATAAATAAAGTACCCTCAGCTGATCATCATAAGTCATGTCCTCTAGTCCTTTCACCATCTTTGTTACCCTCCTTTGGACTCATTATAATATTTTTATACCCTTCTTATGTTGCTAAACCCAAAACTGCACACAGTACTCAAGGGGAAGCTGCACCAGTGCTGAACATGGTGGGAAAATCTATTCTTTTGACCAGTTAGCTATAATGTGCTTAGCACACCCCAGGATACCCCAGACTCTTTTGGCCTCCAGGGTACCTTGTTTACTCATACTTTGCTTACCATCAAACACATAGTTGCTTTAAGCACTAAAATACTTCAACTTGTCTGACTGTAAGAACTGAACTGAGGACACAGAAAGAGTGCTGGGCCTTGGTCTCAACCTCTCCTTGACTCTGGAGTCCATCCAAGGAGCAGTGTGCTTGGCACGTGTTCTGTCTCACACAGGCTTCCCTGTCTCACATTCAGCTTTTGATGCTTTTCACTGTCCAGAGTGGGTTGGGACCAGAGGAAAAAGTTTAGGGCAGTAAACATGAGGGACAACCCTGATAATGAAGATACTGTTACAAGTTTAACTGGCATTGTATGTTCCAGAAGAGAACAAGACTTGTTGAGCTGTCTTGCAGCTTTAATCTAATGTGTTAATCCTCAACCCTGTGTGCTGTCAGCCCATTGCACTGGATCGAAAGCAAGCCCCTACTGTTTGCATATAACTTTTGGATCAGTTACTTATAAGGTATTTTCAGTTCTAAAATGTAAAAAGTGAAGGTATGGTAATATATCATGCCATTTAAACACAAATGGTTGAATCTTTCATGGATAGCTCATAGGCTAATAATCACATTCCCCTGTAATAAGAATTTCATACGCAAGTAAGGGGTGGGGAGTCATCAACATCTGTAAATTGTGTGAAACTGAATGTCACTGTCCTATATTTCCATTTGTAAAATGACTTTGCCTGCACCATTTGTAGAACGATGTTCATTCACAGATAAGAGTCTAATGACACAATGCTTCTTTGCCTTGCATTCAAAAGGTTCTCTTTGTTGAGAAATTTTCCTGATTAATTTCTGAAATGATTAGTTATGTGGAAAAGCTTTTAGAGAGCAATGCAGAATCGCAGTCAGAATACCTTGTACAATAAAATTAAAAAAAAAAAAAAGAAGAAGAAAATTTTCTGCAATTCTCACTGATTGAAATATACTGTCTTGGACCTATATCAGCATTTAGTAAAG
The DNA here is from genome assembly GCA_025345505.1 of Todiramphus chloris collaris. Classification (NCBI taxonomy): domain Eukaryota; kingdom Metazoa; phylum Chordata; class Aves; order Coraciiformes; family Alcedinidae; genus Todiramphus; species Todiramphus chloris. The sequence goes on along the minus strand of JANVCC010000010.1, from coordinate 26,588,935 downwards.
TTTTATTGTTCTGCTATGCATTCATGTAAAAATGCCACAGACAGTCTTACATTCTTTTTTTCTACAAGGTATTAACATATAAAACTACACCTTATTCATTAATCACATTCATGTAGTAGAAGTTTTCATCCTTGTTTTTGTATTGTACTATAAGGTGTGGAGAAGTTAAGTGATTTATTTACAGATGTGCTATGGCAAGTGACACTACAGAATTTGAATATATATATATATCATACCTTTGTATTTTCTAGAAAAAGTAACAACAACAACAACAACAACAACAAAAATCACTGCAGAAAATTAACACTTAGTACTTTGAAAAAATACTTGTCTTAGCATATTCACTTACTGAATGTATGTGAGGTTGAACATGTCAATATAGTTTTATAGCAAAAAATGACATTTAAAACATAGAAAAGAAAGCATATTGAAATAGTTTTATGCAATGGAGGAAAAAAAAAAAAAAGAATGGTTATTTCCTTTCCCAGTTTTTAAAGGTTCTGCATTAAATGAAAAAAACCTCACTCAGTAGCTCCTGCATTTGCCTGTTTCTGGTGTTAATTATCTTTTGTTTGCCCTTGATAATCCTGAGGTTGGTATGCAGATAATGAAGGCTGCAGAACCATCTCAAAGTGTAAAAAACAATGGCATTGTCAATTCTGCATCACAACACTTTATAAATTATGAATGTTATCCACATTAAGGAGAATGGTAGACTTTTAAAATTACTTCCATGAATAGATTAAATTACAAGTATTATTACATTTCATTTTATTAAGTGCATCTTAGTAGTTATTAGGGCAAATGAACATGTTCTCTCAATTACATAATAACATTAGAACTAAAAATTATGCATTGACAGTCCCAAATGCATAATGCAGCATTGTATATTAATCATCCCAAACAATATTTTCAGTTTATATGAAGAGAATTATTACCTATTGAACAATAACATTCTTATTGATTTATTGCAATTTATCTCAACGAATTATTTTTTTATATAAAAGCTTTGATTCTTTCCTGGATACTTTAATATTTTCTAGCTCTTAGAAAAAATGTAAGAGTCTTTTAATTTATCCCTTTTATTAATCTCATTACAATAAGACAAAGTTTGCCATATATTTAACTTTTAAATATCCCGAATAATACAATGTAGCACACAGTTAGCATGTATCAATTAATTTAAAAGAACATTTTGTTAATTTTACTGTTAGCAAATGATAACTATTTACATGATGTGGCTTTTAAGTTACATTTTAATTCTCTCAGACATTTCTGGTGGTCAGATCTATGGATTGTAATGCTGTCTTTTATTGCAACAAAAAGTTTGCATGGAAGTAGATTACTAATGTTTAGGGCATCATCTAAGAAGAATAGGAAAAGTACCTGATACTAGACTACTGACACAAGAGGCAACATTTGAACTCATTGAACTGGGAGAAGCATTAAGACCTTGCACAGTACAGACATGTGTGGCAGCCAGGCATTTTAGACACCTGGAGAGCAATTGTTAACATTGATACTGTCAGATACTTTAGTAGTATCCTGTTTTTTGGGGTTTTTGTTTTTTTGGTTTTTTGGGTTTTTTGGTTTTTTGTTGTTGTTTTTTTGTTTGTTTGGGGTTTTTTTGCTATATTACATGCATTGGTTGCAGTCCTGGTAAATGTATTTCTTTTAAGTTGTCTAGAAAACTGTATCTCACTCTTCCCAGTATTTCTAATACTTGGTGTTAATTAAATCTGTAATGCACATACTGATGTACTGTTATTTACTTTAACATAACTGGCAAATTTTTCAGTGTGATTACTTAAGGGATAATCATTCAATCATTAAAAATGCAATTTTTACAGTGTCAGCAGTTTTTCTTTAGACAAGGAAGAGATTGTTCTCATTTTTTGTATTTTTCTATTTTGGAGTTTAACACACTTGCTGTCAATACAATTATCAGATTGTGCCACTTTATAAAATATTGGTATAGTCTGGGCTGCTGTTTTCGGGGTGCAGTTATTGACTCATCCGTAAATTAATGCAAATAAATAAGAAATGTTTCTGGTATTCTTCATACCAGCTACAGATCACAGTCAATAAATCAGCTTTGAAAGCGAATACAAATCACTCTAAATTTGTTGGTCTAAATGTTGAAAAACTAAAACATACCTCCTTTATCACATGAGTCTTGAACACGCAGTATGATCTGCTTGATTCATCAAGAAGAATATATAAATGTGCAATATTACATATGCCTAGGGAATACAAAAATGCATTTTATGTTGATATGTTTTTTGAAGGAACACAGTGCATTCTGAGTATTTAAATGTCCTTTTTCCTGCTAAAAAACAATTTTTACTTCATATATTCTGCCCTTATGCTTCCTACCAGCTTTGGTAGAATTTATGAATACAACCCACAGAAAGCCTCTGGAAATGTCTCTAACAGTGAACGTTTAGAATCAGCAAATGTTTTAATTGGTCATTTCATGGGAGTATGTAGTCAGTGTAATTAGACATTGTTTATATTAACAGTGTGTCGGGTAACATGAAATGACTAGGTGATCCTTTCTGGCCTAATGTTATTAACTAAACAAAGTAAGTTAGACTCTTTATCACCGTTACATCGGATTAAAAATAACTGGAACTAATATACGTATAGTTGACAAAATAACTAGCCTTCTTAGTTCCAATTAGTTCTCAATTAAATTGTATCAGCAGTGGTGTCAGACTTACAGCCACACTAAATTGTCTTTGAATCTGTCTGATTCCTTTAGTTTTCCCTCTTGCCAGTAAGAAAGTTTCAGACATGAAAGTGTTAACAGCTCCTTTGAAATTACTCCTATTTAAGAAGAAAAATCATATTACTTTCTTAATCTTTCTAATTCTATTCTCATAAGATGATCTTGGATTTGTTCCTTTAGCACAGACTCTTTAGTGCAGTCCTGATTTCTGTATTAATGAATTGAGAAGATGACATCAGGCTCTTAGGTAAGTGCTATAAACTCAGTCATATGATTTTTATAGTAAGATATCATGTGTAAAAAAAACCCCAATATTTTGTCCTTTCTTACATCAATGTTTCTTTGAAAATTAATAGTTGGATATTATATAGGTAGCACACAAAGACCACGTAGTAGTTTGTAATTTACCTTTTGATCATCACAAGAAAAATTTCTACTGGGAAATGAAAGCCAAACATAATTCACTAAAATTACACTGAATGCCCTCTAATCAATACAGATAAATCTAGAGTTTGTTGTTAAATCGATCCTCTCCTTTATAGAGATATACTGTCTTGATTGTTTTAGGGATAATTATTTCACAGGGAATTTTTACGATGATTAGTAGAAACAAGACAACAGTAAACTTGACTCGGAGCCATTGAATTACTGTGCTGCAGAGTGCATTTGTCTCTTCTAGTTTGGAGCTTAGTGATATCAATACTGATTTATATCATTTCATGCAATGATGTTTTCCTGAGAGAAATGAAGTGAAGCTGATTTCATTTCAGAAACGAACAGCCTCTGTGTTTGTTTTTCTTTTATAAAATTGTCAGCTCTTGCCAATATAAATACTCACTGATCCAGACTTTCCCTTCCTGCTTTTATCACTTAGGCTGATTTCTTGACATATATCATATTGAAAAAGTCCAGATAAACTTTGGAGAAATAAAAAAAAATGTTTAGACTAGAAAGACAAAGGTTGAACTAAAGGATTACTTAAAATGGTGTTACTGAACTATTTCTATACATACGAAAATGCAATTTAAATATCAAATATATAAAAAGTCAGAAGTTTTCTGTTTCAGTTTCCATTTGTAAATGAAGATCTTTGTAAGCCTGCATGATTTTAACAGATCACATACCATAAGTCAATACATCATTTAAAAACATAAAGAAAGGGGGAAAGAAAGAGACAGAGAGAGGGATGAGTTTCTATGGATGAAATAGATGCAATTGCTTGCAGTACTCTATCGAAGCAAAATTGAAATGCAACACATTACTCAGAAAAATAGGCTATGCTACATTTTGGTTGACATAATAATATATATATTGTATGTGTAAATGAATAAAGGATAGTAGATTTAAAGCTTGAAGTTTTGTATTGTGTATTCAGTCATCTAAACTTTTCATTAGTAAAGGTATGCTGAATTATGTATTTCAGAGAAGATCCCAACTAGAGTGTCTTTTAATGCAAGCAGTCTAATTGGCAATAGTTACAATTCTGTACAAAATGCAATAATTCTCTAATGAATAACATAATAAAAAAGTGTTTGTTTCCCCCCTTAAATTATCATTAAAGCTTAATGTCTAATGCAAGGAATTCCTTTCATTTAACATCAATTTTGGTAGTATGTGCTTTTAAATGAGCACTTAATATTAATTCTAACATCTTTTCAAGGAACAAGGAAATAAAGTTTTTAGTATTTATAAGAAGAAAGCATATTCTGTAATTGCTTATTAGCTGGCTGTTTTAAGAGTGAAAATCTAGTTTAAATGATCATTTCAGAAATGTATAATTTACTGCACTTACTATTGTTTGTGCCTTTCATTAGAAAATTGTACGAATACACTCAAAAAGCTGTTCTGAGACAGAGGAAAGAATA
>JANVCC010000010.1:26576839-26579339 GCA_025345505.1 Todiramphus chloris collaris | reverse complement strand
CTTCATTCTTATTTAACTGAGGGAAGTAAGTGCTAATAAATGCTCAAAACAAAGAGATTAGAAATGTGATTTAGCACAGTCAGGGATGATGGTTATTCATCAGAAATACCTATTCATTTTTTCTATTTCTTTTCTTTTTTTTTTTCTTTTCATTTTTCATTGACATAGCTGCCCAAGAGACTGGTTTGATATTGATAGTTCAGGGAGGAGCAAATGCATGTACTATGAACTTGGATGAGTTTATGCTATTTGAATTTGCTAGAGATTTTATTAAATAAGACTGTAGCTCAGGACAAGCTGATCGCATTTCACAGCCTATTTCCCCATACTGCCTAAATGCTTATTTACCAAGAAGGAAATGCATATACACATACTCTGGAGCATGTGTTAAAGCTGTGCTAAACATTTTCCATGTAACTTCCAGCTGGCAACATTTTGTCAGAAAGCCTGGTACTTAGAAATGATAAATAAATAAAACAAACAGAAACTTGTGCTGTAACAAGGAGACAATGGAACAGCTGCAGGGCATGGAGTAAATTCAGCTTGACTTGATGTGGACACAGTGGCTGGATTTTACCCAAGAGATATTAGCAACATTCAGGTTCCTAAGGGGAAGACTGTGGAGAGGGAAGAAGGGATCTCATTGGGAGGTCTCTTAGCACATTTGGAAAAATAAACACAGAAATGATGAAAAATAATATTTAAGCAGCAAAATCAGCATACACTGTCCTCCTGCAGTATGTTGAAAAAACATGAACTTGTCTCAGGAAGAAAAAGTAATGAACAGAGCTTTGGTTTGTTTTATTTTGTTTGGAGGGAGAATAGGAAGAAGATGGAGGGCAGCTGGAGCTTGGGAAGGCAAACTGTGTGACAACAGCCACCAAGCGAAGCAAAAAGAAACAGTGAAGGTAAGGAAAGCAAGAGCAAAGAGGGTGTATCAAGTGTGCTTCTAAAGGGTGCTGCTCAATAAAAAAAGAGAAACGCCCTCCAAACTTTTAAAATTATATTTGTAAGGGCAAAAGTAAAACATAGCACAAATGCTTCTCTCAAAATATTTTCAGTTCAAGCAAATTTTGAGAGCAGTTCCTCAACACCAGTAGTGGTAACTACAAGTGCAATAGCAAAAGCTATCTATAGTATGAGGAACATTTATGCCTGTTTTTCTTTACCTTTCATGGGTGGTCTGTCTTCTACTTATAGTAGTGTACCTTGATTGTTCTTTGCTGAACATTTTCTAGTAACAGTCCACTGAAACTTGTGTTATCTGTGTCCTTTTGTTATTGAAGACCAAATCCCGGGTTTATTTCTCATGCAAGATAGTTCTAAATATCAGGAAAGAACACCCTGATATATATTTTGCTTTAGGCACCCACATTTCAAAGCAACAACCTTAAAGCTCTGTAAGGACCAGTGGCAGTGGTGAAACTGGAAATTAGAGATCAAACTTATAAATGATATACATCAAGTGAGTAGATCAGATTCCTGTATGTTGATTTCCTGTTATTTAGCAGGCAGAACTTTCTTAGCTGGAAAGTGTAATAGTTTAAGAGAAAGTAAAATGAGGTCACATTAATCTGCACTCCCTTATGTTTCCACTCAATGTATGAAGGAGGCTATGCAAGAATTTCTGACATAACCATCACTCTGGCTTTGGCTTGACTGGGTTGTGATGATCAAATGACTTTACTTGCCTGGTATGCACTCCTCTGCTTTTTACATCCTTGATATCCCAGTTTATACAGGTGCACACGCTGACTTTCTCCAGGACACCACAACCCATCCCGATAATTGCATTGCTAAAGCTACATGCTGTGTTAAAGGTCAGCAGAAGGGCCTTAGTGGTGAAGTGGCACTTGCCTATCAAAATGCAAAATACTGGGGTGAAAGAAGTAAAACTCAACTATTATATGCTACAAAACTCGAGACATTCAAAGTCAAGTATATCATTCTCATGTTCCAATACCCAGAGAAGAATGTCACAGCATGACTCCATCCTCGTGACAGAGACTGAAAGAAGAATGAAAAATAATGCAAAGTTATCTTCTTTTTGTTAAAATCTATTGTAATCTTGTGTTCTCCCTCTGTTACTGCATTGAAATAAAGACATTTTAATCCCAGGTTACAATTGAGAGAAGCCCTGATCTAATAATTGCAAAACTTCCTGATCTGATATTTTAGAACTCAGAGTACTTGTCACTTATGAATATTCATACAGACCAGTAAAAGGACTATATTCTGTCTGCAGTTACAGGCAGGAAAAGAACACAATAAATTCTAAAGAGACAGCAGAATTTTATGAAACACATGTGAAATATTAAGGACATCCACAACGAAATTCTTGTAGGAAAGTGGTTCGGGAGAGGTGTATGAAACTGTGGCACCACCATCCTGGAACACAGCTTTTAGAGGGAAAAAAAAAAAGGGGGGGGGGGGGGGGTTTTTTTTCATAGTAAAAAAAATTTTTTTTATTTAAGATACTTTGTGAGTTATTTTTTTATTA
>JANVCC010000010.1:26546179-26572312 GCA_025345505.1 Todiramphus chloris collaris | reverse complement strand
GCGTCTGTTATAGGTTTTAGGGGCTGCCCTGACCCTAAACCGCGACAACCCCCTAAATAAAAAAGTTGCATTTTAGAATTTTCAGACCGCCTGCAACATAAAGTTCTTGAAAAAACCCTAGACAACCTCTTTGCCTCAGATTTCTCTGGTATTTCTTGATTTTTATTTTTTTTTCAAGTATTTAATTTACCTAAATTTTGTCTCTTTTGTAGAAAAACAAACAAACCACAATTAAAAATTCAAAAAGAAAAATAAGAAGACTATTTTGGAAATAGTAAAATCAGTTTAAATTTATCTCTTTTCCCTTTTTTTCCTTCCACAGATCTACTTATCAAATTTCTCTCAAATTCATAAATGCTGAAGTAGTTTTTGAAAAGTAATTTATTATTTTTGCCCATCTCTGCTTGTAATGTCATCAGTTACTGATCATAGAAATACAAGATTTATACATGCAGAGTAGGGTTTTGTTTTGTTTTGTTTTGGCTTGTTTTTTTTACAATAAATTTTCCAATTGTTCTATATCATTCAGTTCTTCTTTCCCATATACATGGTAATGATTTTGGATTTCTGTTCTAGTAGGACTAAGATGTTGACTAGCTATTGTTAATATTGCTATTTATTTCTGCTCCTGGTAAATTGATCTTGAGATAATATCTTGATTATCTCCACTAACCATATTCTCTAGATTCTATTACTGGACCCAGTTCCTGTAAATAATCATAATCTGCACAGAAGCACTTCTGACACCTTAGCACAACCTAAGGGCTAAGGTTGAAGTTTTAACCTTAAAAAGTGGCATCTTTTTTGACAAAGGATGGTACTTTACAGTAGTTCTTGGTTGTTAATACAAACAGAGGTCAAGTTTTACAGTAGTATTTATTTATGACTTCTTTATATCAAGGCTCTCTAAACTTCATCTGTAATATACTCTGTCACTGTTTCCCATAAAACCGTCTACCAGAAGGAATTGACATTAGTTACAAGAGAGAGGAGCAGCAGCTCTTTAGACATGTAACTACTGTGCCATTTTGATGTAATTCAGTTTAAATTTCAAACATTTCTATTTAACATAATCAAGTGGTATGAAATCTTCTTTTAAAATGGCAAGTATACAGTACTAGCTCAATTGGCACTTAGCAACGGTCCTTTTACAATATGCACAATAGCTTCCAGCAGGGAGTTTTTTAAGGACCATCCTCTGAGAGCACAAACTCACACACGTACAATCAGGAGACATCAAGGTTCTATCTCCAGCTCCCCTTGAGATGTTATTTAGCTAATGCACAAATGTTACAGCTAAGCTGTTAGCTTGAAAAATAGAACAAGCAGTTGTGTGCAGGTACACATCTTTCCTTTTTTCATTCCAGGATACCTTCAGTTTATAATTTCACATAAAGTAATGCCTAGAAAGGTGTAGTATGTGATTTTTACTCAATAGGTGGATTTCCACATTTAAATACACTGCTGCAGTCAAGTGCCCTGTCTTGAATACTGTATTCTATAGTAGCAAAGCACCCTTAAGTGGGTATAGCGCTGAAGTCATTACTGGGTATTCTCTGGTTAGAGTATCACTGGAAAGATATAGCTCTATCACAGGCTACCATCACCAGTAAATCCTGCTATGAGCATAGCTGTTTTATATCCAATGAAAAGATCTGGCCCTGCAGCTATATTTCCTCGAGAGAGTCAAATCCTGGCAAACAAGCCCCTTCTCTCAACTGAAAACCTCCCATGCTTACTGGTTGTCATCCAAAACTGTGCTGAACCATATAGTAAGTTCAAATTTCATTAAGCCTGGGAGCAGAGGGAGTTTCTTGCATGCTGCTAAAATCATGGCATAATGTTCTGAACTGGATGATTGCATTATAATCTCATTCCAGCTGGGATCTTCTTTTCCTAATAGGCAGATTTTAAATCCAAGATAGGAAAGTGAGAGAGACTCCAACACTGACATCTGCAACAGTGTTACTAAATACATTTCTTAGATGTTGTGCACATGGGAAGGGATGATGACATTGATAGTTCTATAGTAATGCTGTCTTGGGTGTAAGACTTCAGTGTTGGCTTTAACGCTGTCCATATAGAAAGCTGCAACAGCAACACGGTAACATCATGGTGACAGCCAAGAGGACTACCTCTGCCTGATGATAATTTTTTTTTTTTTTTTTAAACAAGACATGTGACCCTTTAGTAAGAAGCCCTGATGACAGGCTGATAGACAAATCGTTCAACCTCTTTCCTTCTAGTCAAATGGTTTTTAACAGCCTGGAAATCCATGAAAGTAGGAATAAATTCAGGTTTGATTTTTTTTAATCATAAAGAAATGTAGATATGAGTTAATGAAAAGAACTTGTGAAATCATGGTGGAATTTCAGTGTTTCGTTGGAAGGGAAAAAAAGAGAATGTTTCCAGTTAAAACATTTGCTTAGACATGTTTTAATTGCAGTTTTGATTTTTTCAATGTTAAATGACATTTCAGACTTGTGCTTAATAAAGCAGAATTCAAAAATTCTTCAAACAAAACTGAGCATTTTATATTTTAGGTTGATTTTTTTTTTTTTTTAATCTGCAGAAGCCATTGTTATTTATATTGTTTCAGTTTTGGATCAGAGTAATATATTTTCTCTCAACTTTGCAGTTCAGACAGTGAATCAAAGAATCACTGATAATCACATGTCCGACTGTATGTACTATTATAGACTTCAGCTGGATTAAGATCCTCTCTGTAATCCAGTCTATTAAAAAAGCCTACATGCTAAATCTGTGTGATTTACCTGCTGAATGACAAAGAAAAAGACATTTTTTAGGGTTTTTTTTAAATTCTGCTGGCAAACTATCAAACAATCTAGAAATTGTGATCATCTAAAATACTTCAGGTCACTCCATTCTGACTATTTTGGAGCAGGGACAGCTGATGTTAGAGACAATTTTTTGTATGGCCATCTTGAGGTCCACAACAGAACTTGTTTTTCTTGACTCCCAGTCTCTGGTTTGAAGTATAGCATTGGACCATGAAGCCAACATATTAGGTCTGCAGAGTCAGATGGTTTATACAGGGTCTCTATTTAAATGATTGATGATGAGAGTGCACAGTGATTCACAAGAAATTTTGATAGTTGATAGTGGCTTATTGTCTACACCATTTGGGGAGTGGTTGTCTCTCCCCATAGATGTCATCTATGTAGGCACAGCAAAAAGCAAGACTGACACGCTGTGGTGCAGGAGTAGAATGTCATTTTCAAATTTCTGGGAAGTGTTTTCCTTTGACCACTGTGGTTGCCTAGATAAACTGGACCTGGCAAAGTCTGCTAGAGAATTCACTTGCCCCAAAGCCCAATACTTGATTTTCATGGTTTGTCTTTGGGGTTTTTTAAAGCACTTGTTTTACTTCGAAATCCAAAGTGCAGCAGTCTACAGAAATTGTTGACAAGTGGCAGATTGCCTTTTCTTTTTTTTTTTAACAGAATCATTTTATAATTACACCCAGATTAAAAAAAAAGTAAATCTGTAACTACCTCTAAACTAATTCTTGGCTATTCTACATCTAGAAAAGGCCTAACTAATTTCAAACTATTAAAAAAATGACCTGGGCAGACAAACTTCCCTGCCAATTTTTAGGTGGATAGGATCCAGAGTGACTGAGATATTAAATGTGAAAACTCAGTTCTTACAGTTGAGATGCCAAACTACAACATCAGGACCCTAATGCTATAACTTTTAAGAGAGCTAAGTGGTGTAATACTGTATATAATTATTTCACTCGTGAGCAAAAAAGCTTATTACTCATAAGCAGAGTTTTAAATAAGTTATAAAGGTCTGTTTCTTCAGAAACATATGCCAATCATTTGACCAAACAAGACTGTGCTTTGCAATTTCTATGTCACCTTTTTTTGGACTTGTTGCCAAGTGTAAACTGACAGATTTTGAAAAGCCATTTGTTATGGTCTCAAGAGATATGTCATAAACTTTTATTTATTTAGATCAAATCCATTATGACAACAAAGGCTAAATAAAACTTCTCTCCCACCATCTTTTTTTTTTTTTTTTTTTTTCCCCCCCCCCCCCCGCCCCTTACTGTATGCAGTAAGGTACGTGGCAGAGTACCAAGGGTAAAAACTCAGCTTTCTTTGATGTTGGTGTACTAGCAGCTTAAACAGCATTTTTCCTGCCAATTTAAACTTTCACTTTTTAATGAAGAATTTAAACCATAAAAGTCAAGCATTCCTTGGGTTTGCTCTTTAGTAGGAAGTAAGTTTGAATTGGCACTGTGATTGCTAACGTTCTTCTTTAAAATCTTATTGAACCAAAACTAGAAATTCTGTTTAAATCCTCATAGTTATCTAAGAACATAAAATACCAAAAGAGCAATAAACAAAATTGAAAAAAAATCTAAACAAATATATTTTACAGCTTGGATTTTGGAGAAACAAGCTTCTCTTTCATTTCTCATTTATTAATTTTAAGTAAAATCATTCAGGCCTAACTCATAAGAGAAATTCCCCCTTTGAGGGTGACCTCAAATCTCTCTCAAAATATACAGCAACATAAAATATACACAGAACATTTTATTCCTATACCTGCACCATCACAGAAAGATTATTTCCAGTCTCTGAAATAACATTGCAGACTTCTGGGGTTTTCTGTGTTATTTTATGTTGAGGAGCTCCAGAAGCTTTCCTTAGTTGTAATAGAGTTCCTTGAGCTGGCTCAGTTTACTGCTCTCAAACAGGGAAGTGGAAGCACAGGAGACTTTGTAAGCCCCTGGAGCAACATGTAAAGAAATTGGTCTCCCTTTGTTTCTCCTTCCATGTATACTCCACATTTTCTACTGCTAGGTTTGGGCCAAATGACCAAAAGTGTCTTTGAAGCAGGACTATTGTACACAGTTGTGATACTGGAACTGCTGTTTCTTGTTTGCTGACAACTGTGTGGCTAAATCTGAGGCCTTAACAAAAGCTGTAATGATATCTGTCCATGGATCACATATGGTGTGGCCTACTGCAAATGAGACAGCCATCTACTGTCCTAGCTAGTAAAGAGCTTGGTCCAGCTATGAATGCAAGAGTAGATGCCTGAGGCTGTGCTTATCCTGAGGCACTGAGCTTTGTCATATTCCAGACAACAGCAGGTTCCCAGAATCTGAGCTACCTTGCCTCCAACAGGAGTTAGATACTATAGTACCTTGAGAATCTTGGCTATTACAGCTATTTAGAGTTTAAATTTGAACACATGCTTATCTACTTAATTGGCCTTGATGATCATATCACCTAAGTACAGGCTTATCTTCAAAGTCACTGACTTTTATAGCTCTCATTTCTTTGTGTTACAGGTGCTCTGCACTTCAGAGAAGGCAGAATGCTTGTTCAACTGTTTATTCCCCTTCCATCAGATGTTGAACTGGGTACATGGTTACACTGAAATCACATCTACAAAGTCTTTGGATATCTTTTGGAGCATAGTTGAAGAAAACTGTGAAATATTAGATTATGTTTATTTTTCCAGATTATATGAAATTTTTATTTTATTTTCAATACATCTGCTAGTGAAGATTTAACTGTGTTGTCAGCAGTCTCACACACATTTTTGTCAAAAGACTTGTAGTTCCTTAAAAAAACCAAAAAAATAAGAGAAAACAGAACTTGGAACTGCAACATAACTACAGCAGCATCTGCCCTAAGCTAGACAATCATTGACACTTCCGTCAGAGCTTAGTCTTCACTGGACCCATGGTTCATAAATAGCAACCCTCAGCTGATGTGTTTACAAGATATTTTGAATTAAAACTGTGTTCAGGTTTGTTTTTCAGATCCCATAGTATGAGATAACTCCCTGTGTTGAAATGGCTGCTTGGACAGATTTTCAGAAAAAAAAAAAAAAAAAGTATTGTATAGAACAATAGGTGCAGTTCCTTATGTTCCAAGAAGACAGAGAGAAGCACTCAAGCTTCACAAGATGAAGTGGAACTGACTTAGTTGGACTGAATAGGAGCTTTCACTCCCTAGATGTCATGAGAGTGAAAAACAATGAATCACCTGAAGAAGTGCTGGAGAACTTGGCTCAAATTGGTTCTTTGAAGAAAGCATAAATAAAGCTTTATGCAGTGTACATATAGACCCCTGAGATCTACATGAATATGCAACTAGATACCATCAGATATCTGTTCTATTTTGGTTGAAAAGGGACCTTCCTGCAAATATATGCAGAAATGTGTAGTTACTCCACAAAGAAATGCTTCTCTGATGAAGGCCTACATTGAAATTTCTCTTTACTTGTGGATGAATTAAGCACAAAACCAGTCATTTAATGTGAACTATGAACTCAATGCTCAAAACCAAGGAAAACAGTGCAAGAATGAGATGAAATATTTCCTGAAACATTTTTGTCAGCCAAACCCAGGTATTACACATTACAGCTTTACACTACAGTGAATAACCATTGTGTACTTGAGATAACCACAGAAAAAGAAAAACTATAATAAGAATATTTGTGTATTAAACTGAGTTCATTGCTGTGTAATTTTCTAATCAAAACGACATCTACAACCTTCCAAGATAAGCATGTTTCCAAAATATCTTCTTTCCTGAAATCTTCATGTTCATCTAGCATTTCTGTAAACTTTGGTGCTGAAAGACAAAAGAGAACTCAGCTGTCATTTGAGGATTCATTCCCTTCATCTGCATCCTTTCTCATAACGAGCTGCATTGACAGCTTTGGTTAGCTTGACTGCTCTTAATCCATGGGAAAAATGAGCTTGGACAACCTTTTGCTCAGTGTGGTTTGTTCCCTCTTCCTTTTCCATGCCAATTCAACTTTCCTGGCTGACACATGAAATAATCTGGAGGAGCCTGTGTTAGTGCCTCACAAATCTGCATGGGAGGAAAAAAAGGTGACAAGGAGGTAATGGTAAACCAGCCACAATTGCTGTTGTCTGTGGCTATAGATCTACAGAGAAGGTGGGTTATGCAATGGATGTCTTTGTGTTTCTTCATGCAGATGATTTCGTAGCACATGACTAAACCCTGAGTGCAGACACATGGCTCCAGAGACATTTGCTCAGTTTATGGGGTGAGGGAAAAAATCAGAATATATATTTCAGAACATATTAGATATTTCTGAAATACTTGATGGTACATATACTGTGTGTTTAGTACATGCATTATGTCTCAAAGTATTCATGCATGGATATTTACTTTTATTATTTATAGACCAGTTACAACACCAAGCCCACTTCCAGACATCAAGAATAAACCTATATTTCACAGCTATTTTTATATCAGATAGTAAATCTTGCAGATGGTGTGAGTACTGTGAAAGTTATCTGACCTTGAGCAAGAAGAAAACCCCATAGGAAGACTTCTATCTCAAAAAGCATCAAGGCGTGTCTGAAAATGGTTGCTTATGTGCAGACAGAGACAATTTGGATCTACCCTAGGTTCCTTGTTAAAAAGAATGAAAATACTTGTTTAACTCAAAAATCTCAAAGCCAAAAGTGTTTTCTTTCACAGTGGATTGAGCAAGGTGTGGGGCCAGCGCTGTTTGGAAATGGTTTCATTGCGGTTCTCCAAGAAATGTACACACCAGCATTAAACAGCCACATCTGACTAAAAGACCAACATCAGGAAGAACACCAGTATTCTACTCTGCAGCTTGCACCATATACTTGCACTACCCCAAAATGTTCCATATGGCACTTTCCCTCATGCCAATGGTGTTTTAAGAAGCCAGAAGACTCTGACAGTGAAAAAGGAGCCAGTTAGTACCAGAAACTAACAGGTGTTAAAGTTGGGAGAAACTACCACAATCATCTATGATATTCAGCCCTCACAAACCAAGGAATTTTCTCAAAGTGATCTGTATGGTGTCAATGTATAATTGCAAAGATTAAAGAGACAAGAATGTTTCTGAAATAATTAGCACCTGGAACGGTACCTCTACGAAGTAGCTGTGCCTGAATGGTTAAGTGTAATAGTCTTTTCTTGGTCTCTGAAGGCAAAATAGATGTCATGTCCATGTGCCTCAATCTTCTTCCTCCCAAAACAGGGTGCCCATGGCAGATACTGCTCCTGAAAAACAACTTCCTGAACCTGTGAATTGTCTGAGGGTAATGGTGGGCCATAGAGTGTGTGAGCAGCCTAACCAGCTCTGGTCCAGCACTTTGTACTATGCTGCACTCCTGTGTGGCTTACAAGAATGAGTGTGATGATGTAGACTTTGTTGTATTCGATACACAGCAGAATGAAAGTTTATCGACAAATTTTAAAATTTGGCCTTCTTTGTAGGAATAGTCTGAGCATAAATGGGAGTTTGGGACAAATGATGTCTAGGCTATATATTATGCAAGTAAAACTCTAAAGTTTGGGTAAATATTTTTGTTTCAACTCCCATCATGTTATCTTGGGATAGTGACTTGTATGGTTCAACAGAAATGTGTATCCGTGTGTATATATACATATACAGTGTGTGTGTGTGCACATATATATATGGAATGCTTATTCCTATACAGTGTTAAGGTCACTGATTTCTACATAATATGTGCTGTGAGAAAAATTTGTTCTAATCATGTAGTAGTCCATTGGCTCTGCAAGTACTGGTCAGAGATAAGTTTAAAAAGTATCAGATGGGGCAAAAAAAAGCAAAGGTTACAGGAATTCTTTACTGATGTCTACTGTAGTAGTATACTGAGGCTCTAAAGGGTTACTTTGGCTACCTGTGGGATATTGAGTACAAAGTGCTACACGTTATCTCTATAGAAATGTTTATTTTTATATATGTGTGTATATATATATAAATCTAGTTTTAAGACTGTAAGAAATATAAGTTGCTATGCATCAGAATAAACAACTATGTAACCCAGGATTTCTCTTCTGAAAATAACTATACAGGGACTTATGAAAAAAAATCCATGAGCAAGGAATGGACAGAGTGATAATGGTGTTGGAACCTTTTCCTTGTCTTGCAACTCATGGCTGGGGGATTTCCTGAGCAGCAGGCAGTAGGTACACTACTATGGTTAATAAACTCCATGGTTCTTAATTTCAAGAAACTATTTGGGGTTTTTTATGGGTTTATTAGAGTTTTGGCCTTCACAATATCCTGTGGCAATGAGTTGCCTGATTTAATTATGCATTAAATAAAAGAGCTTTTCTTTACATCTTTGAAATCTCTACTTGATCTATTCACTTATGATACAAATCATGGTCATCAACTGTTCTGTATTCCAGTTCACTATGCCATTTATGACATGGAGTACTCCATTCCTACTCACTTTTCTTACTCTCACCCATCTCTCTTACATGAAATTTTTCTATACCTACTGTCACCATTTTCCACTCATTTTTCCACTGTGAGGTGAATAAGAACTATTTCTACAAATAGAAATACTTATGTTAATCTCTCCTTCTAAAATACTGGTAAGTGGAAAACTATTACAAAGAAGAATATACATCTGTTAAAAAAAAGCAGACAGGAAAAGCAATATTAATTTCTACAGTGAAAGCATAGGAAAAGCTGTGATATAGAATGCCAGATATTCCTAAAATCACACAACTTCATTTCTCAAAATTTCCATAAAAGCAACACAGACTTTGAGGCCAAACCTTTACATTCATCTTCCATCAACTTCAATTACTGATATTTAGTAGTAAATTCATGAGAGTTGCAAGTGTTCAACCTCTGGAAAAATTTGGCCATGTTTAGAATTTAACCCTGAAAACAGTAAAGCTAGTGAATAAGTTACTTTAAAGTAAGTTTTCAAGCATCTAAGGGCAACTATGTGACCGTGTGTACTAATGTTAATTAATGGTTTCTATATCCTCCTGTTCAACAATAGCAGCTCAAGTCTGAAACTGTGATATAAGGCTAAAGCCCTATAATACTCTAATTCGGTAATAGAAAAATCTTCAACAAACTAAGCCTTCCAAGATATCTAACTGCAGATCAGTAAGGGCACGTATTCTTCCTAGTGATCATAATGATTATTTTACATACAATAATCAGGTACAGAAAGCATGGTACAAACAAACTGAACCCAAAGAAACCTTCGTGTCATCCCAGTGATTTCACAATCCACTAGAGCTGTACCATTGTGCTTACTGTGATGTCACAGGAATCTCTGGATGTGTGACCCTACTAGTATATTAGCTCATGGCTATCTGTGCTGTTCTTTCTCTTTATCCATAATGCTAAGACTAACTTTTATGTATAAAATGAAATATTTTGATTTATGACAAAAAGGGTTGTTAGGGAAGTTGGATACTAAATTGTTCAGTGGAATCTTTATCCTTTGATTATGTAGTTGGCTGAACAAAAACATTTTGATTCATTCCATTCCAATTTAACTCCCTGTTGTGGCTGACCCAAAAGATGACCTTATTTTACGCTTTGTATCCCCAGGAAAACAAAAAATAAAACGATAATTGTTAATCATGGCATTTCATACCACAAGTTTTAAGCTTTTGGCTTAGCATACACAAAATGTAGAACAAAAGTAATGCAAATATATAAAGGCTTGATATCCTTTCTTGCTGAAATCCAGTGTTAAAATTATTTTACTGCCATTGTAAATTAATATGAACTTTTTTTGCAATAATGAAAACATTCACTGTGTTCTTGGACTTTGTATTTAACTTGATAATATATCTTGAAATGCAGCTGCATCTTCATATTTGGCGTGAACCTATGCTCTTCAGAATGATGCCTTAACTGCCCTACTTCTATATTTGAATTCTCCTTTTCTTTTGTTTTGGACTCATATGCTTTCAGTTTTGCTTTTTACAAAGTTACTGCTATATACTCTCATGCAAATATTAAGAAAAAGGGCATAGATACCTTCTTTCTACATCTTTTATCATCTCCACACTGCCTAATCTCTGTAATCAGTGCAATAAAAGTAAGTTTTTGCAAATTATCCGAAGTTATAAATATAAACAGACTCTGAAAAACAGTTCTTATGCAGACCACATTTTAACTCCCTACTTACTTGTTTCCATAGTTAAGGACATGGGCCAAAATCAGGAGCTCTAAACATATTTGAAACTTTTGTTGGTTTCAAAAAAATCCCCTGAATTTTGAGGTACAGGTCAGGTTTTTACATCTTTTTTTTAAATTTAAATCGGTTTTCAAAATTTAAAATGTGTGTGTACAAGAGAGGCAAAGAAACAGAGATAGAGAAAATGCATGCAAAAGAGAATCTGGCTTGGCAGAATCTTCATATTCTATTGCTAGAAGAGTTTGTCTGCAGGAAAGTAGTCATTAAGGGGATTATAATCTTTTCTGAACCTGAAGTACATTGTAGTAAATTTTAGTATTATTCATAATCCCAGTATGCTGTTACAAAGTCCACAATAGATTGGGGTTGATTTTTTTCCCTTCCAAATACTCTATTCCTAAGTACCCAATATTTGTCCAGTCACCCTGATACCTAATTGGCAACAGATTGAAAGGGCAAATTTCCCTGAATGGTTCCAGTGCAGACTGAAGTACTAATCCAACTTAAACTTGATTACTTCATTTCCTTCAATGAGGATGTGTCTTAGTTTCCCATGCACTACCACAATAGTTTGTCAGGGTGAGGGGAAAGGGCACTGAGCTTCCTTGCATCACTTCTCTTATTCTCTTGTCCCTCAGTCCAACAGATGCATCTTTTCCCCATCCCCAGCCTCCTTATTCTTATTCATGGGAAGCAGAAAGTGCATCCATTATGTAATTTAGGGTAGTTTCTACATCTGTGGTGCTCAAGCATGGATCAGGAGGATATAGGTAGACAGAGAGAAATAGAGAGAAACAACATGCCTTGGTGAGGCAATAAAGTCTTTTCTGTATTGTCCTCTTAAAATAAAAAAGTGGCTACATGAGCATTAGAGTTGGAACAAGTATTTGCATTTATGTGCATTTAAGTACATTATCTAATGGGGAAATAAGTGCTGTATTGAGCACTGGATATATAGCATCTCCGTGTTGCCTGTATGTGTTCATTCTAGTTTGCATTGCTGTTTTCCAGAAGGGTTTTAAATTACATTCACAGTACTATTCCTGATAAAGATCATAAAATAAGCAAAATTTTTTCCTTTTTTTTTTTTTGTTTGTTTGTTTGGTTGGTTGGTTGGTTGGTTTGTTGGGTAGGTGGGGTTTTTTCTTTTTCCTTTTCTTTTTCTTTTTCTTTTTCTTTTTCTTTTTCTTTTTCTTTTTCTTTCTTTTTCTTTTTCTTTTTTTCTTTCCCCTTCCCTTCCCTTTTTCCTTTTAACCAAAGTAAAGACAGCTTCATGTTCCTTTTGTTCAGAGAAACTGAAAGTCAATGAAGTACTGAGGTGACTTCAAATCAGATATGAAGGACTAGTTCAGTGCATTTCTCACAGCACCACTTAGGTGTCCCGGGAACATTTCCATACAGTTTTCCCCACCCTATATGTTGGAGCAATTCCGAGAACATGACTTTGTCATCAAGTACTACACAAGGAGTGAGGGGGATCCTGCCTGCCTTTGCCATTTATGACTGTCTTAGTTCCTTTGTCTCTGTCTGACACACCACAGCCTTCTCCTTGAGCAGTTACATCCTGGATTCTTCTGCCTACCCTTGTTTCCATCAGAACCACGGTACAGCAAGTGGTACTGCGTCAATAAGCACTTTGGTGCAAAACTACTCAATCATTAGAAAGGATATGTGGCAGTGAAGATATTCTAGCTTTTACATTTTTTATCACACTAAGGCTATTTTTTCTTTCTTTTCCACTCTTATTATTAAGCTTTTTATAGAAAATTGGCTTACCAAGAATTTATGAATTAGCAAGTCTATTATAATGATGAATGGTAATTACCATTTAAATCCTGAGTCATTCATCAGCTTGTTCACCATATGTCAGGTGATACAAGAGTGCATGAATACTTGTCTGGTGACTATTTCTCAACTGATTGTTATATTTGCCTGAACTTTAGATCTATATGCCAAATAATAGGTGAATAAAAATTAAAATAGTAAAAAAAAAATAATTTACAGGTAATCTAAGGAGAGAGGGAGTGACAGCACAATAAGAGACAATGCTGGGAGTGACACTCATTAGCATTAGTATAAGACATTACTTTTTTAAAATTTATTTAGGAAGAATATATATGGGTTTGAGGTTTGCTGAAGATATGCAGAAAATACATGAAATATGCATCAAATTCTTATATAAGATTCCTGGAAACAAGCTTTCCAACTGGCCCAGCAGTAAGGGTCTAGCTTGAATCTGCTTGGGAATTTCTGCCCTCATCAGATCTTTCTTTAGCAGTATGAAGAGAGGTAGTCGTTCCTTCCAGGTTCCCAAAGAATGAGTGTCTATATGGCTCAACCAACTTTTCATTTGATCCTACCAGTTTCCTTCCTTGATGGTCTTCAATGACTGGGAAAAAAATTGAAAGGGCACAACAGCTGAGCTGTCTCTCAGCCTTCAAATACAGCATGGGGTCTGCAAATAGGGTAGAGTGGGGACAGTTTCACTTCATCTGTGCTAGACATTCTGGGGGTATAAGTGCAAGATTTTTGTCTCCAGAGTTCTCTGTCCACCTTCTCACAAAGCACAAAACAATATAAAGGCATTCTTTGGGCCCTCCATAGAAAAATCAGCTTTTAAGATACGAGTGAAATTATTGTAACAGGAATAGGTGCACATTATATATCACGTGATAAAGACTCTAAGGATGAAGTTAACATTAATGATTATAACTTTGACTATTTCTTTTCATTTTGACATACTGTATCTCTTAGTTTTAACAGCTCACAAACTGAAACCAACTTTCTGAATGATCATTTAATTCTTGAAATATAACCATAGAATAGGAAGAAAATACTGATATTAATCCTGGTGGCAGACAGCAAATACTAGACCCAGAAGCTTAATGGTGCTGAGCTGAATGGAACATAACAAGTCTGCTCTCATAACAAAATACAGTTTCTGTCTCTGTGCAGGTGGGCAATGGTCTCTTGTTATAAGCATCTGAACACAGGCAAACATGAAGTAACAGTTAAAATGAGTAATGCTGCACAGCTAAACTGTGGGGATCTTGTTCAGCTTATCTAGATGAGGAAAAATGTTTCCTAAGAATATTGTTTTAATAAAAGGTCTAATGTTCTATCAACACCCAGTTTTCTTCATTGTGCTAAAGCTGAAATTCTGTTTTTATTATTATTGCCTCCACTTCTGAAAAAAATAAGAAGATCCCTATTGCTGTTCCAAAACCGCATGTGAAGAAAAAGATTGTTGAAGTTTGGAAAAAAAAAAGAAAGAACCATGGAATTTCCTGTTGGACCCTCTCAACTTTGGATCAGACCAAACCCATGACTAGCAGATTAAAACCTTTTCAAACACTGAGCTCCCTACAGAAATTTGGAAATATGAACACAGAGGTTCACTACCAGCCTATATCTTACAGTGAGTGGCTTTGTGTGCTGTGTCTAAATTTAAGTACAATCAGGTACTGTACATTAAAATTACAAATGCTTTCTTCCTTTACTAATAGACTCAATTACATATTACAATTTAAAAAAAAAACAATACTTTGTGTAAATTATAAGATGCTCTTCATTCATATGATCTTGGAAATGGTAGAAGGGCATCAGGTGGAACCATAGGGAAGAAGACTAGTGACAAAATTAATTGCAGTTGAAGAGGAAGAAAAATGAAGGAGGGAACATGGTAGAAGATTTTCTCCAGGGAAGTTCTGAGTAAAAATAATAAAAAAAAATATATATAAAAAAAAAAATCCATGTATCCTTAGGAAAAGGGCTAGGATTTGTGGCCATCAGTTTGAACAGAAGAATTCCAGAATAAGACATTACTCAGACATAGGGAAAGATATCAGAAACATTCTCTAACCTCTTGTGTATTCTGTAAAATTTAAGCAGTCTATAAAATAGCATGGGTTTTTTTGGCATCTCATAAGTCATTACCAATGGTTTTGTATGCCTGCAAAAGCCATCCACCATTCAGCCCTACATAATGAGCCACAAATCTGGTAAAGATAACACTTCTGTTTCTGATTGAGGAAAAACATAGTGTAGCAATCAGATGAGTGTTCTTTCAAGGAAAACATTAACAAAAAAGTTCTGTATGGTGGCAGATCCTGTATCCCCAGATCAGCAAAAAGAGCAAAGATTCCCATTGACACCTCCCAGCGGAGGCCCCAATATTCCTAAGTCCGCCTCTGTATGTCAGCATGTGAAGTTGATCTTTCCCAGCTGACGCTGGGCTGAAATTTCTTGGAAGCAGCTGGGTGGAGATGTGCCAGACAACCTTAAAAAATAAATCAGTTACAAGTGAACCAGGGCAACCCCCAAGGCCCAGAGGTAGGGCGGGTGTTTTGCTACATGCATTACTAATTAACTGTGAAAAGTTTTGAAGGTCCCAAAATTTTTTGTAAGTACCAGCTACCTTTTATAAAAATGGTCATAAAAAGAAGGTAGAAAACAAGGTTCCAGTAACTAGAATTAAGCATACCAGAGTTTGGGGGGAAAAAAAAGCCAACCCACAACCGAAACAATTTTAGTTTTTATTTTATATTTAACTTAATGTAATTCTTCATGTCAGACAGAGTGTTCCTTATCATAACTCATCTGACATAACCCAGAGTGATGCAACATTTTTACAATGCTTTTTTTTTTTTTTCACCCATTCCCCAGTAATTTTTTCCAGACAAAAATTACTTCAGTCTGCAGAAAGTCTTTGGACTCTGTCCTAACTAGCCAAAAGTTAACCTGCAATTAGGAGTCTTGAATCACTTGGAAAAATGGGTACTCTTTACCTTGGGGTTCATGTTACAGTAGGGAGTGAGTATTCCAGACCTTGCGTATTTGGAGTTCAGGGGCCTCAAGGGAGAGTAGGAATTGTACTAGGACAGCTTGATTTTGGCTAACTGAAGTAAAATAATCATACTTTTCATATTTTTTAAGCCATTTGAGAGACTGCAGGAACCTTAAACAAGTTTTATCAATAATAAACATATGAATTGTAAATTTTTGCAATACCTAAAATCTATGAATGTCAGGAGCTGCACGTGTCCTTTATGGCCTGAAAATATTTTGCTGTCCTTTCTGGACAATATTTTTCAAGTGAAAATACAGTTTATTTGTATCATTTTATGTAAGAGTTCTAATCTGAAATCTTTATAGCATATGTCACAGAGGAAGGAGATTTCTTCAGTTGCCTGTCTCTGCCAGAAGCAGCTATCTCTCTTTCCATGAGGACACAGTCCATTGACTAAGGCTGGGCAAAATTTCAATTGCATGCTGTTTCTGCCAATAGCCAGCTTAGCTGAGCATGACACATAGATGATTATAGTGCATGTTTCCCTTTGAGATGATAGAGAACAGAGACATTTGAACCACTGAACCACCGAATTGGTACTAGCTGGTTGTATCAGACACTAACTTTTCTGTTCTTCAACCCGTCTAGCTGGTAGAACGATGAAAAACAGGGTTGAGTAGTTGCCTTTTGTAGTTGATGGAAAAATAATTTACAAAGCCTGGGCTACATCAGTGCCTGATACTCTTCCATACACCTGGAGCTGTGCTGTACATGGCCTGGAACCATTCAGTGGCAGTGGCTTTAAGTCCCCTTTATTTCATCACTGGGACTTCTCCTGGGAATCTGTCTGTTGTATTTCTGCTTCTTCAGAGACTTGAGGGGCACTCTGAGATGATGGCATTCCCAAAACAGGGCGCTTCAGCCATGTCCTTGTATCCTTACTTACATGTGCAGACTGGCATGTGACATGGTTCAAGTGTTACAGCCCAAAGGAAAATAGGTGCATTGGAAGACAAAGTTAAGGTTCACATCCTTCCCTGACACCATGTTGTTAAGAAGCACCTAATTTCCTTCAAGAGCCCCATGTGTGTTTCTGAAACTGAATGTGTGCGTATATGCCTGTGTGTACTTATATATTGTCTGTGTACAATATGTATTTAAGTGATATTCTTAAAAATAAAATAAAAACTTTAAAGCAAAGAAAAGCAGGTGCTCAGTGAAAACTAGATACAGATTCTGGGTTTAGTTTCCCTGAGTAAGTAGATGAAAAAGGGTGGAGGTAAAATAAGAAAAATTATTAGATTAGATTAAGATTCAGTCTGGGGGAATACATGCAAAGTCAAACCCAAAGGAGATTTTTCTTTGTCGGAATTCTTGCTGGTAACTGCAACAGAAGAATCAGATTTAACTAGCTTTTAAAAACATTTATCCTCTTTTTTTTTTCCTTGTGATTTGCCGAAGGACATCAGGATGTTTTCTAATCAAGGTGGAAATGTGAACAAGGATTTATTTCAGGAAATCTTCTTTTCTTGATAACATAAGTAGACAATTACTATGTTTTAAGGATCCATTCAGTTACCTAATAGATAGTGCATAAACTGCTGTATATGACCCATAACTGCAAGATTTGTGGGAGAAATAAAAAATGATAAGAAGACAGAAGTTGACTTACTGAATTTAGGTTAAAAATTCTCACAGTTTTAGTACTATTTTAAAGAAAAAATCTAAGAGTAACCTCACATCTGAAAATTCGGAAGGCACAATTTTAATTAAATATATCACTAGAAAATCAGTGGAATTATTCCTCCATTTTCAGAGTGAAAACCTGACAGTTCCTCATTTCATTTTAAATTGAAGAGTTGTTAAAAAAAAAAAAAATAAAAAAAAATCATCAAATCTGTGGCTTGCTGGAATTAGTACAGTGAATGTAAACAGAAACAGATGGATTTACAAGGGCTGTGAGGGGAAAATGCATCCTAAAAATTAATATTGTCTACAATGCCTTGACCTACTGTAATACCTACCAAACCATTTTTAACAGTAGGGTTTAAATTGTAGAATTGACATGGCCAGTTTCTAGACCTTGGCTTTGCCTGGTAAGGAGATCCCTGATGTGGAGAGAACTATTACTAAGATTCTGTAGTTATCCTCTGCACTGAATGAAAAAAACATTCATGCCTTTAGGGGTTGTGGGTCCTTGCTGTGA
Source organism: Todiramphus chloris collaris (assembly GCA_025345505.1). NCBI lineage: Eukaryota > Metazoa > Chordata > Aves > Coraciiformes > Alcedinidae > Todiramphus > Todiramphus chloris. The sequence goes on along the minus strand of JANVCC010000010.1, from coordinate 26,554,330 downwards.
TTTACATAACTTACTGTGAGCAGCCATGGCAGACACCAATTATAGAGAACTTTGGAACTGCTCTACCTGTAGCTCCCAGTGGAAGCCATGTTTCTGTTGTATTAAATCTGTACAGAAAAGACAATGGGGGGAAAGGAAAAAAATAAATGGTGCTGTGAACGTTATAAGTAAACCTTTGGGAACAACAATATATGTACTGTGGTGCAACAGATAATGCAATTTTGCTCAGCATTTCAGAGAGCATCCAAACCAAATAAAATTGTATATCTTAAAAAAAAAAAAAAAAAAAAAAGAAATCCAAAAAAGAGAGCAGCTGTAATGTCCGTTTGACTTTCACAGCCATCTCCATTTTTTCAGGCAATAATCTGAAAAAATCTAGAAAGATGAAATGTTTTCTGTTATGTGTTTGCTTTGGAAAGGAAATGTGGCCAGGTGAAAAGAATATATTTGCCAAAGTGTCATCACATACAGGTCAGGGAAGGAACTCTGAATGTCAGCCTGAATAAAAAAATGTGCTGAAGACTGATTCAAAAGCTTATGGAGTTAGTGGAATTAATGTTCACTGTGGAAATGTCTGTAAAGTAGTCCACTGTAAAACTAAACTCCTCTTCCCATCCTGAACATAGCTGATGGCCAGCTGAGACCTGCTGCCACCTCCACAGGAAAGAAGAGAAAGCTGGAGGCCCATTTCCATCTCTCCATGTACATGGCCTGTCACAGAAGTAAGAGCTATTGATGCTGTGGTGCAGCTATGCACTGCATATGGATCAGGATAAGTTTCTTCCTCTACGGTGGGATCTTCTCTGGACTTCAGAGAGAGGGGAGAAATGGCCCTTCCTGCAGACAAGGATGAAAATATTCTGTGCACCATGCTGTGCTTTGATTCTTGCTGCAAAGCAGTCTGCACCAGCTGGGCATCTGCTTAGTGAAATTTCATCAGTGGACTGGTGGACTGGGAACACTGGGGTGCTCAGAGCTGTCCCTGGGACATACCTTGGGTCTTCATCTTATAAAAGCTGTGTAGCACTCTTGAAATGTTTCTCTTTGGGCTTTAAGTACTGACAGGAAACACTTTGCTGGTATGTACTCAGTGCTTCATAGAATGTTAGAAAACAAGAAAAAGCTTTAATTTTTTACTTTTGTGACAAACAAAACCACAACGTCCTTTACAAAAATAAAAACGCACCAAACAAACAACCCCAAAAAGCAAACAAACCAAACCACTGAAACAACCCCAAACCTCAAAGATTGCACTTTCAAGAGGAAAACAGAGGAAAAAAAGTCAGGCTTTCTGTCTTAGCTATTACTGCTGCAGTGCTGTTGGTGAAAGGATGAAAGACAGAGCAGAAGGATGGGAGGACAATTCACGTATCCCATGTTTGTGTGTGGGGGTCCATGACTGTGTTCACTTTGAACCTTGGTCTGAGAAGAGACTTTTCATCCTGCTGGTGTTTCAGTATAACTTTTCAGCTGCTACCGTTCCTGAATGTTTGGACTGAGTTTTATGCTGAATTGAACTGGTGCCTGTTGAGTTTTCTGTATATTTATGTTGTTCAAAGCCTTAATTTTCCTCTTTTCTCTGTTGTTAATTTTATAATACCCTTTGATCTCTTGGCACCTAGCAAAATTACTTCCACATTTGGAAAATTTGGAGAAATTCTCAATGTAGTTTATCTTCACAATGTTAAGAAAACACTCGACACAGAAGTTACCTGGCTTACCTGAGGTTGTAGAGTAAATCACTGACAGAGTAGAAACTAGAACTTGAAACCTCATGCTCAGTTCCTTTGTTCTTCTTTAGGACTTGCCCTTTTGGTTAATGGGGCTCTATCAATAAAATCAGTGACCATGTTCATAATTGCATTCAAAGTAAGTCCCACTTTGTCTCTTGCATGAATCAATCCTGGCTGCAGCACATAACCTGCTACAAGGAGAAGTGTTGCTCAGCAGCTTTGCAAGTTGTCATGTGCTAAATTCACAAGGTCTCAAAAACTCTTATTTGTGTATTTCTTAAGAGCTAGAACTGATGGTCTGCTATTTCTGCATGCTGTAGTCAAGAGGGAAAATCCTACATAGTAGTCAGTGATGGATGAAATCCTGAAATGGCTGAATTAGCTTTGTTGAAATATATTTAAATTAGACTAAAATAGTTGTAGCTGGTTGCTAACTTCATCAGGACAAATGAGCATGGTTGCCTCTGAGCCTTGTCTGTAAAACCAGATCAAGGACTTTTTGTGGGGATGACAGCTTTGTCTGGACTTGAGCCACAGGAACACGTTTGCTGTGCGTCCAGGAATCTAATCCTTAGGCATCCAGACTGGGGGTTGGGCTCCTTGGTCCATGCTGGAGAGAGGTTTCTCTGGACCTTCTCTCATTATGGGTTCAGAAGGACTACATGTTCATCAGTCCGTGTCTACACTGTAATGTTGATGATGAAAATGGACTACTTTATGTATAGTTTGTGCTACAATGGCTTTATTATAAGTAGCAGAGGGATCAGTGGTTTTCAACATTACACTGGTTACTAAAAATTCTTCCAGTCTAAATGTAGCTGAAAACAAGGAAGCAGTGTTGATAAATGCTATGATTCTGTAGTACCTCATCAGCCTATATAAATCCCTCCACCTGCAATTCAGAGGCTTAACAAATTCACAGGATAGGTGAAGGAAATTATCTTTCATTTTGTGGTCTATGCTCCCCTCAGTTTACCTTTGTGCATCCTGGAAAGCACCATCATCACAAAGACAAAGAGAAAACAGTCGTTTTCATCATGTTTCCACGAAGGGCGGGTTATACAAAATTTGCGGAGGAGCTCACTTCCAACCATATGTCCTAGGCTATGGGATCAGAGATGTTGTTTTCTAATGTCTGATGCTTTTAGACATTTTTCAGCTATTAAATCCATAATAAAAATCAGCAATATTGTAATCATAACTAAAGCAATATTCATTGTATTCATTCTGCTGCAGGTGTTACCCCATAAATATCATGTCACAATTTTACTAAAAGGAGAGGGGATGGTGGCTTTTGAACCAGTAAGCATATTTAATTGTTATTTTACAAATTTAAAGACCCTTTTCTAAGTTTCACATATTTCAGGTTTTCTGCCTGTCTAATGCTGAATGGGATGCTGTTTCAAACAGCACCTCATGTTTGTGAACAAGGCAAGGTGGTCTTTGAGCATATCAGATTCTACTAAAGCAGAAAGACAATAATTTTATAGTGTTTTTGCATAGGTTATTAAGATTCAAGTCTTGATTTCTTCCCCTTCTAAACAGTGTCCCGAAGACTTTTAGTATCCTCTGTGTTAAGTGCCGGGTTCAAGAGATTAAGGGCAATGACTGGCATCTAGTTCACTTTTATTTCCATTTCAGTGCAACCTCACATCGCTATACATCTGTTTTGTTGATTCAGAAGAGCACTTGAGATGCTTTACAGTTGATTTTGACAAGTGCTACAATTTGATATGGGTAGATAATTCTTGCTGAGATGATTTCAAAAGTACAGAAATTATAATTTTGAGTAGATATTACCTTTCTTTATGATCAGAATTTTCATGTAATATACTATGCACTTAAGCTTCTTAATCACATTTTCCTTTTTTAAACATTACATTCTTTCAATCTAATCTAGTAAAGTATTGCAAATTAAAATATTGTTCTAAATATATCTTGTATTTTTTTTGATGCACTGTGGACAGCTCATGTAAAAGCTACTTAAAAAACCAGTCCCTTCTAACCTTCTCCCCAAAACTATTTGGTTTGGAATTTAATTAAGCAGCCAGAGAGGACAGGCTGTATGGCAGAGCTGATTAATGCACACCTTGGGTTCATTTCACCTCACGCTTCCAGCACATCTGAGGTGTGGATTAATCAGTGCAACTGCTTAGTCAAAAGTGTCTTAGTGTGATTATAAAATGGGCACATGCTAAAAAATAAAAAAACCTCAGATATGACAACATATTCTTGCACTACAGAATATCGCCTACTGAGATGGAATTTTGATTAAAAAAAAAAAAACAACAAATTTCATTAGATTCCTGGTTTAAACACAACAGAGCTATTTTGCTGAAATGTTTTGTAGGGTGAAAAAGCATACCATCCTGCCCATGCCCTGGTCTCTCCTCTGCGCCCTGTTCCTTCGTGGTGCACCAGAATGTCAAACTCATCATCACTCCCCAGTTGCTGACTCCTTCCTTTATCCCTTCTCTGACCTAATTCTTTACTCTTTCCTTCTCTCTTTTGTTTATTTATTGTCCTTCAGCCTTAGGTATTTCTCCCTGATGTCAGTATTCACACACTATGAGTCTGCGCTCTTTTGAATTGGTGCTCCCCAGGTTCTGCCCAGCACATGGATTGATGAGGGAGGGACCTGTCCATGGCTAATCTCTGTGAACACTGTAGTGGGATTAACTCCAGATTTACACCAGTGCAATTGATAGTTTATGTAGTCTCATTTGGAGGCTTTCAGCAGAAAGTCTGGCTTGGTGCTTCAAAGAAATAAATAGTAAGATGTGCAGAAATGTTCTCAACTTTCAGAAGGTACACCTGCCACAAGTTTGTGTTCCTCTAAATAAGACAGGAGTAATTTATATTGAAAAATTCCATGCTTTAGCAGAAAATACTGTCAGAATGTATTCTGAGAAATAGCAGTGTTATGCATCATGATTTCCTGATAACTTATTCCACAGACGTACATGAGAAAGTGAAAGCTTCCACCTTGCACCAGCGTGTGTCTTCCCCCGAGGCCTGATCCTCTGTACTGAAGTCAACAGGGAGACTCCCATTGAGTTCAGCCTGGTTTGGCCATCAGAGAGTGATGGCTACACCCGTATTGACTTTCAGAGTGCTGCGCTGCTGTCAGGGGAGAGGTTTTCCTGCTTTGCAGAAGGGATTGATCAGCAGAGCCCAAGGATCTCTGGCGATTGCCTGTGGCTCCATGAACTTCAGTGTGTGGTGTGCCCTGGCATCCTCATAGGTCTTAATCTCCTCTGTCCCTTTGAAAAGCGAATTTGGCTGGAAGACTTTGAGTTTGAACTAGCAGAGTTTCTGGAGAATGGTTTTTTTATTTTGTTTTGTGGTTTTCTTCTTTTCTTTTTTCTTTTTTTTTTTTTTCCTTTTTTTTTTAATTTTCTCTCAAGAGAAGAGAATATAGCCTGGAGTTTTTAAAATACCATTGGAAATGAGAAGCTGCTCAGCTGTGGGGGAGTGTGAAGGGTCCCCAAGGAACTCAACAGACTAGCAAAGGGGAGAGAAGTGTCTGGAGTAGTGATGGAGGGAGGACAAAGCAAGCAACAAAAATAACAAAGTAGGGCTGAGGCTAATATACAGGAGGGAGCAGAGGGAATTCAAAGAGCAGAGGAGGAGAGGCATATGTCCAAAAAAGGAGAAGATGATTAGAGCAGGAGGTGGGAGGGGTGGAGATGGGAATGCTAAAAAGCCCAGCATCCTATCAGACACAAAAAAAATGAGGGTCTGAAATGGCACACTCTGCTCAGGGGACTGCTCCTTAATGACGTAAGCAGGCACACTGAAGTCAGTTATTCTTATAAGGACTATGGGAAAGAGCCCCATATTCACAAAAGGATTTCAGATCCATGCTCGTTGCATTCTCACAGCCATTGCTGGGCTGAATTGCCATGTGGCATACTGTCTTTGCCATCCACTTACCTCTACTTGCAGCACTCCTGTGTGTTGTTTATACTATGGTTTGCTGGCCAAAAAACTTAAAAAGAATTAAAAAAAAAAAAAAAGAAAAAAAAAAAGAAAAAAAAAAAAGAAATCTGCTAAGACACATTGGCCTTCCCCTTTTGGGACACAAATATGAACACTTCTGCCTAGCACAAACTGTATTTGTCCAAATTCTGCAGAGATGAATACAGATTTCTGTATCAGCATTTTTAGTCAAGAAAAATAGTTGATTCATCCATAGTTTTTTTTAAATAGTTTCCTTTTAAGTTTATTTTATGGTGTTAGGTGTTAATGTTAGTGAATTCTAGTTGCAGATGTAAAATTACATTCCTGAATATAACTTTTATTTTCACCTGTGTTAAATGCATATTCTATATTCTTTATTCCTACAAGTAGTCTTCTTTCTAATCAGTATTCTCATTGAGGTTTACAGGGTCATTCATGTAAGTTAGGAATTGTTGCAGAAATAAGTGTTTATGCAGAATCCATCCCATAAATAGCAGAGAAAAAGCAAGTAAGGTAATTCATGCAGGGCTGGTGATATATATACAGGGCTACTCACAAAGTTTCCTCTAGTGTTACATTTGTATTCATATATGTCAAAAATGCAATGTTATTTCTTTTTAAAATAAATTGGAAGCACAAGTCTGTGGTGTATGATTATTTTATTAACTGATAAATCAGCTAGCTCTCAAGGGCATGGAGGAAACATATTTATTTAATTTACAAATAAACTGTATCCATTCCCCATTCCCATCCTTTGTTAGAAATATGCATTGCACTAACAAATTCCAATGTTTGATACTCAGGGATGCTTAAGTATATTTTCAAAAGGTAATAAAAAAAAAAAAAAAAAAATCCTCTTTTTTTTCATCTCCAGACCTCACTGCAAACATAATCCCAGACAGCATGAACAAATGTGAACATTAAGAATGTGTTTCCAGAAGACACATGCTTTCATAGTCATATAACTGGTATTTCCACAATCACTTTCTAACTTTAGGCACACAAGTACCTATTTAAACCTCCAGGTAGGACAGTATGACTTTCAGCGCTGCTGAATGGTGGTGGTTTCATACCTGTAAGGTCATGTATGTCCTTGTCCTCCACTAAGATTCAAGTGGGTGGATATCAGCAGCCATGTGGAAATACCCCTCTGCATTTGAATATCTTGGCTACAGTGTAAAAATTTGAATAAAAGCAGATCAAATACAGGGTTGATTTTTTTTTTTCCCCATGACAAATCACAGGCTCTTACAGAAGATGTAAGAGTTGAGAGCTACTTAGTTGAGAGCATTCTCATGTCTTTTAAACACTTATAAAAGAGAGTTATTCCATAATTATCCATTATAGGGACAAAAACTTCTTCAATTATGGAATAACTCTTTTTTTATCTTCTCTTAGAATTCCAATCTAATCTCCTATTTCACTGAATAATTTACTGTTAAAAATGGATGAAAATGCCAGAGTCTCTTTTTTGCTCTCTTCCTGTATATATATATATCAAATAGAGTATCCTAGTTTAACAAAGAAGTATATTTGCTGGTACTGCCTACATCACACATCTGTTCTCTTGCATGCTTATCCCAAACTTTTTGGATGGTCATGAACAGCAAGTCTGTACTTCTATATTTAGCATCAATTGCTGTTGTGTCAATGGCACTTGAAAATCAGGTACCAGTTATGCTCTATTCCATACAACAGATATGGGCTCATCTTAACCCTATAAAAGCATCTATGCTCATCACAAAGTGATGGTAAAGACAAGAGAGGGTAGCACCTAATACAGTCCAGAACAACAACAAAAAAACACTGGAGAAGAAGAAATTAGAATCCTACAGAGCAAAAATCAGTGTGTGTGAACGGTTTGTTATGTAAGAAATAAATGCTTATAGCAAAGATATATAGGCAAGTAAATACTGAATACTGCTCAAGAAAAGAAAAATCACCATTCTGATACTTACTCAGCTATGCAATGTTATTATTTCAGAGTCTCCTTGGTAATAAGAGGAGAAGTCATTTGGATCTGATTCTGCAATCCTTATTTCATAAATATATATACTCACTGATTTTATTGTGGCCACTTCTTAAAAAAACTTTATTTACCACACATAGATTTAATGCTGTGGTGTGGGACCCACTTTGCTTAACTTAGACACCTGATTTTAGGTGTCTTCAAAAAGCCATCCTCAGGCTTCAGCTCTAATTCCCTAACAAGCTGATGAAGAGGAGCAGGGTTATTTAAAGGCTAAGAGTGACCTGCACAGCTAAGTTTTGTCAGCTAAAATAAGCAGCCAGAATCTTCTTGAAGTTTCTTTCCAAGCAATTACTTACCTGTGAAACTTTGACACATTATTTACCACAGTTTCTTCACCATGTGTCAAAAACTTTGGCATAATTTAAAGACCTGAAGTAGGTAACAGGTTTCCTACTACAAGTCTCTTCACAGTGTGGCAAAACT
>JANVCC010000010.1:26516179-26543679 GCA_025345505.1 Todiramphus chloris collaris | reverse complement strand
TTTTCAGATCAAACTTTGCCCCTGGCTCCATGCTGAGGGTAAAGTAAAATGTCAATTTCTTTCCTCAGTGATCTCAAGCATCTTATTTAGGCAGGTGTGCTGAATTCTCTTATTCTGTAGACGTTAGCTGAACAAAACTACTCATTAAAATATATGCTTAGGAAAAAAAATTAGCAGCATAAATAAAATCAGTAGTAATAAAGAGAATCAATCAGCAAGAAAAATGTACAGCAATATACAACATAAAAATTTAAAGAAGAATCAGGGTAATATTGTATATAAAAGGTGATTAAATGTTAGCATATGATTATGCTGTCATTGCATATTATTATCAAAGAATGTTTAATTTATACCCTGTTTAAAATTAGAGGTAGCTATGCAAAAGGATATTTTTCTGCTCCAGACCATATTTTTTTTTGCTGCTGAATCCACACATATACTGTAGATTTGTGATTCAGATTTGTGGTTCTGAATTAATTACGTTAGATGTCTGAAGTACATTAGTTCTTTGGCAGTCTACAAGGCCGTAATAATAGGGAATGATGTTGTCAGTCATTTTAAAGTCATCATTCGACTCCATTCTACCTCTTTGAGGGGTTTAGGAGAAAAGAGCCTGCCGAAAGATTGTCTTAACAAGCACTCTCTTGGAAAAGGCTTTAAAATAAGAACCTAAATAGGAAAAAAAAAAAAAAAAAAGCGAACATAAAACCAAAAACAACGGTGAAAAAAAAAACAAACCAAAATGAAACAAATAGAAACAAGTTTCTTGATATTTCCTGAGTATTTAGTTGTTGAACACACCAGCATGGTATTCTGTCCTCCTGTTTTGTTTTCTGAATTTGGGGTTTTTTTTTAATAAGCAAGAAATACTTTTTTGATGTTCGGACAGGGATGTTTTTGCAATTTTAAAAATAATCTGTGTACTTTGATCCTTGCTAAAGGTGACAATCTGTGTCTTATACTGTGTCTTCCAGCACCTCATGATGCCAAAACAACATAGCAATGCAAATGGACTGTTTAAGCTTAAATGAATATTTGCAAGGGGGTCTTTGATAAGCTTAGAGCATTTGAAGTTGAGCTATAAAAATCAATTTAGAAGTAAGCATTTAATTTCCTATAGTTTTTATAAGATGTCTGTGCTTAAAGTCAGCATTACTCTGGAAAGAATGCAGGAGCAGTTTTTGGATGTGGGATGCAGAAAACAGTGCGTGGATGCCCAAACACGCACCCACACGTCAGGCACCCACACAGGCACTCACGCACATAGAAAGCAGGAGTCATTGTTGCTATCATTGTAAAATCAATATCAGACAGATTAATTCTGGCTCTTCATACACCTCTGCTCTTTCAGAAAAGCTGCCCAGAACAGCAGTACAGCTCTGCAAGCTCCTTCACAATAGAGGGGGGGGGGTTAATTTTTTTTCCAGTTCTAAACATCACTCAGTGTGCAGCAAGTTCAACACCCTTTCCAACTTTTCTCTAGAGACAACTACTACAAAGGGGCTGTCTTTTCTAAGATATGTCAAGGCCTGAAAACCCACTAACTGGTAAGTGTACAGTTCTGACCTGACTGAAGCAGCAGTGGCCTGCAGCCTGCAGAGAGCTCTGAGCTGTATATCTTTCTAAGCTGTTCACTAGTTAATGCATCATGATGGGAAACGCTTCCCACGAAATGCATTTAGTTGATTTTTAAATAGTAAATAATCCAAAGACAAGAAGGTCTGTTTTCATAAAAATATACTATTTTGTTCATTTAAAATTCTGTAAATTGTCAGATTAATTTGGGAGTATTGAATACAGAAAATAAATGTAGGATTTTGCTTTAAAGCTGGGGGAAGGGTTTAAAAAAAAGACTTAGGATGTAGCAGAAAAAAAACCTTAGATCAAAGTTGACCTAAGATATTTAAGATGAATCCAGCACACTATTAGGTATATCACTGCTGCACAATAGATAGTTTCTATACATGCTATATATGTTCCAAATGTTCAAGTTCATGCAGCATACTGCAAGAGTATAGTAATTTTATTTGTCTTTATATATTACTAGAATACAGAAAGTAGATATCACTGGCAATAATTCTTTTCTAACAATGTGCCTGATTCTAAAAGGACGTGGTTTTTAATACATATGTATGTTTCATATATAGAGAGAGAGAGACCTGTGTCGCTGTCAGGGGCAGAGCAGAAATGTGGATTGAATGGTGAAATGATATAACCCCTCATGTGTCATCTTTCTAGGAATAATCTCTCAGCATGACAATCCTATGTGTTCAGAAGTATTCTGGAAGTTGCCATTGTATGGGAAAGTAGAGATTACTTTGATGCCGAGCTTTTGATAGACAAATAAGGGAAAGGCTGGTTTAGGTCAGGTAACCCACTTGCAGTCTGATATGTATTCAAGCAGTCCATCTCTCTGAGCCTGCAAATCTGATCCGGAAATTCTCTAGGAACAAACTTTTCCATTGTTTTCCACACTCCCACTTTCAGTGCCAAACACAACCTGCAATTTTGGAGGTGTGTGAAAACAAGAAGTAAGTTGGAAATAAAAATCTAACCTGTATCCTTTCAGAGTTCAAGGAGAAATCTCCCGAGGTTTGGTTCACTTTAAAGTTTTCTCAGATTTTGTCCCAAATAGTTCACCTACTCTGCTTCTGAAGCTTTTCAGAACAGAAGAAACAATTTTCATAACTAGTGTGTATAGCTTTTTAGAACAGCACCAAATTTTTATCAGCAATAGGAGTAAAATAGGTTTCTGTGATGATTCTTTGAAATCAAATGAGATTTAGTACAGCATATGTATGTGGTTTATTAGGTGAAACTCTGTAAGGTGAGTTTTCTAAAGTAAATTTCCAGTCTGTTTTCTCAGCTGGATAATCTATTACATTTAGCTTTTCCCACTTCAGCCAGTGCTTGTTAAAACATCTCCCTTTGTGTCCATGTGTTAAGATGATGGACAGTATTTGCTGATTCAAGCTTATCTAAGCTTTTAACAGGAAAATCTTGGATCAACTCAGCCCATTTGAGCCAAGAAACTTATAACTGCTTGAATCTTGTAACTGGTTTCACAGTAATAAACAAACACAAGTAGTTTATGGAACTCTGCTGAAGAAAAGAAAAGCCTTCTGTATTGACACATTCATGTCCACTTTTTAAAAAGGCTCTAAATAGTTTTTAAAAGTCTTAATCCATCCTTTGCTTATATCACTGGACTGAAACTCAGTTGGAAAGAATTGCAAATACCAAAGCATAAGCTCCCAGCTCACTGATGGAGCAGAAATGTGTTTGTAGCTCAAGTTACATTTTCTGCTCCTGGCAGTTCTGAAAAATCCACATATGGCCCTCACTTTCTCAATTACCATCACTTTGCCTCTGTTTTCTTATTTATAAAATAGTTGTCCTTATGGTATTACAATAATTACTCCAGAGCAGCCTTCTGTTGTCAGGAGAGCTTCTCCAATAAGTTTAGCATGTCTCATAGCATAGCTGACTGGGGTATCCTCTAGCTCATTGAAACAGGGGACTGGGGCAGACCATTCTGCATGTTGCCCTTCTCTTTTCCTCCTTTCCTTCCATAGCAGGTTTGAATGTGATGATCTCAGCATTACATCAATGAATGCTGCGGGGAGATCACTGTTCCTTTTTTTTTTAACTAAAAAAAAGGGACAAATTCTGACAGACGAAAAGCAATTAATATGAAAAATAGAGTGTATATGAGATGGAAAACAGCTCTTTTATGAAGGTCAGTTCCTCCTGACATCCTCCACTGTCCCTAGATAATATGCTTCTGAGTATTGTTGGTCCTTTAGCAAACACACCCATGGGAAGAAAAAAAAAAACAAACCCACAAAAAAACAGAGAAAAAGAGGACAGGCAATGAATTTGATAGAAGTATGTGCAAACTGAGAGGGTTTGCCAGTGTTGAAAGAAAAAATAATAAATTAGAACTTCTCTTAGTGTATTTTAAACAGCTTTGAAGTTTTAATGTGACGTTATTGTGCATAGTAAGAAAGACCATTTTCCCCATGGATATTAACTAACTGACTACCCCAAGGGCAGAAAGGGTGTCAAGAGAGGATGCATTAAAAAACAATTAAAAAAAAAATATATATATATCATCTTACAAGACTTCTCAGCTTCTGAAGTGTTTCCAGGTTCATCCATATCACATGCTTTACTTCTTGAACAGTCATGTACACAGAACACAGCAAGTATGACCACAGTGTTTGTATTTCACTGGGAATGTGTTTTTGGTGAATCCTTAACATTTTATCAAGTGATAATACACACTTGGCCTTTGTTCTCCAAGACAACAATGATGAAAGGAACAGGTGATCTCATTTATCTGTCTAGCTACCAGAACACAGTGAATAATTTGCAAAGAAAAATTTAGTCTTAAAATGTCATTTTTTTAATGTCCCTGAACTATTTGTGAAGCTGTACATTTGATAATTAGGTAAGAATTACTAGAATCAACAAATAACATTGCTGGTACACTCCACCCCAAAATTACAAGCAATTAAATCAGACATCTCCTTCTTCACGGACATGAGTTGGTTTTCCCAGATGCCAGCCCATCAGGTTTCAGCTGTTCATCACCCCAGCACAGGAGAAGTATTGATGGCAGTTTTAACAGTTTATTGAAGCTAGAATAACCTGGAAGCTGCACCAAATCTTACCAGGACACAAACAGGAATAAAAAAATAAAACAAAACAAAAAAAAAAAAACAGGATTAGATTTAGGTAGAAAGATTGTTGAAAGGAACTTATCAGTTTCCTCCCCAGATGGAATAACAGGCATTCAGAGACACATGAGCTGGCTGGAACTCCCTTCGTTAATCAAATCAATGTGAATTTCAAATTTCAAATATAATATCTGAATATACAATTTTAAATTGGTGCTGGTGGAGTTTCCAGCATTTGAATTACAAATTTGCTTTTTGCTAATCCATTCCCTAACAGAGATCAAACACTTGAAAATTCATGAAAAGCAAACATGAAAGGGTCACAAACATGGTCAAATGTTACCTGGCTGTTTAATTCAAATGGATACTCAAAGAAAATGTTTCCAATATTTGTTCAGCCCCTTCCTTCTAGTTAGCTTAAAAAATTAAAGTTAAATGGCAGACTAATACTATGTGCAAATCAAAAGAAAGAATCAAGGAGACTGGGAGATAGAAATACAGATGAAGATCATAAAGAGAGATGGGCATATCTGGAGTCATATTGGGTATCAGAGTCTGTGGATGGTCACATCCATAGCTGGGGTTTAATCTCTGATTAAGCTATAAAATTTGGAACCAAATTTCCATTTTTAATATTTCTATCATTCATCACAACTATGATTATCAGTTCTGCTCTATATTCATTGCCAGAAAAATACATTACTATCCAAATGTACACCTATATTTTGAGACAGTAGTCAATGTTTACCAATTCAGGTACTTTTCCTTTCTGTTTCACTATTGCATTAGCTATTGATGGCAAAGTTATTTTGACTTCAGCAAAAAAGGAAAGAAGGAATAGGATTCTTGTGTCTAAAGCTCTGCCCAGTCACATTCATCACGTTTTATTTTCCTGCATTACAACAATCTACAAACATAACCTTCTCATTTCAGTTTTTCTCACATTTTCTTTGTGTGAATCTCACTGAACTAAGTGAACTGTCAGTTGCAAAGCTTAGTGTCAGTCTTGTATGAAGTTGAGAAATGGGAATTACAAAAGGTAAAAGCTCATAGCCACAATCAGTACTGTAGTACAAACAACTTTTTGCATTTCATCAACCAAACTTATACTAGAGAAACAATCTATGATGCCACCCATCATTACTGGTTTTGTTGTTTCTGAAGACAAATTGCTTTACATAACAGACAAGTTCTTATGGGGAAAAAAACCCAACACAATGAGAGTTCTGTTTGCCAGCAGAAGACCCAGTTCTTCCAGCCTTATAAATGCCACGGGCTCCTGTTGTACCATGACTGTGTTATAAATATAAGCTGGTTGCACTGATTGTACAAGCTCACCCAAGCTCATCCAAGTCATGTTCAGAAGAACTTTTTCATTTAGTAGCAATTTGCAATTTTCAAGTTCACAACTATTACCTCAGTACAAGATCAAACAAAACAGAATAAAGGAAGGGTGGTCCTGTCTCATACCCTATGTGCTTTCCTTTAGTATGTAGAGACCTCAGTTTATAGCCCAGCTGGGACCTCTCCAGAATTCCTGCAGTCTACCACTTAGTCTAGCAAGTACTACTCTTGAACTTGGTGACTCCACTCCTAGACATCTGTTATAAGGAAAATATTGTAACTGTTAAGGATGGGTATAATAGGATTTTTGAAAAAGGAAAACAGGTTTAAAGATTTTCTAGCTTTCTTGTCCGCCATGAAAGAGGGTGAAAAAGTGTGAAAAGACATGTAAGTGTGATGGATCAATGAAGGTAACTTGCTCAAAGAATTCAAAATGATGATTTCTAGATCAGTAAAGGTGGAAGATCTCCCTAGAGATTCCGAAAAAAAATTGACAAAGGAAAGATGGATTGCTTAATTTCTGATAGTCAAGTGTTGCTTCTAGTATAGCAAGAGTTATTTGTGTCACCATGGGATAAAGGTTTCTGGATTGTTCTCTTTACCATTTCCTGTTTTTGTGAGTGTTTCTTCCACCATCCTTCTTGATGATGCAGTTACATAAAATAAGAGAGTTCAGTTTTGTTTAGCAAGACGGTTAGCTCAAAAAGAGGTCACTTTTCAAAAGGGAAGAGTAGAAAAGTTTTAAGGGGCAAGGGGATCAAATAACTGACGACAGTATTCTGTGGGAGTGAAAGCTGTGGGCCCATGTGGAGTGAGCTGAAGATTACCAGCACTCTGAAGGGTGAGCTGCAGCAGTAGGATTGTTTAATGGTATCGTTGTTTTGTTGCTTCTCTTCTCCCTGCTGGAGGATTTCATAACCTACATTTTTCTCTCGCTTTCTCTCCCTTACACTAATTAGGGAAAGAAAAGGAAAGAACTCATCTCAGAGAGCTTTATTTTGATTTCTTTCCCTTCAACATATGTAGGTCTTGTTCAGCCAAGATTTTACAGATGCTGTGAGACAACATTTGCTGAGCTAACATGTGTGTTTAATTTTATATTCTTCTGTTTTCTGCCATGGAAGTGATAAATCAGGAACTGGGTAAGTTTCAGGATAGTTAACAGGACAAGTAGGCTCTTTTTACTCCTTGCTATGGCTGAATGTTAGAAATAGTAGAGATTAACTAAAACTAAATCATTTAGAGGAGGCTAGGTTATCTAAACTAAATCCCATCATTAACTTTCAAAGTCCCATAGCAGCCTAGAAGCTAAGCTAGATGCTATGGCTCAGAGTAGCTGCCTTTCATTCTCCACTGACACTAAGCAGTAGGAGAGGACCTCCAGAAGTCCCTTCCAACATAAATTAATCTGTGATTCTATAAAGGGAGCTTAGACAAGTTTAGACCATATGTCAAATTTTTAGTTGACTAAAGTTAAGTGAGATGAATCCTCCCTGACAGACTGACACAAGACCTGTTTCATGCTTCATTTTGGGTGAGGCGTGGGTTGCAGGTATGTTTTTAGACTGGAGACTGAAAGAAATCTTGTGATTTATTAAAGGCTCAACAGCAGTGTCATCCAGTCACTCTGCCTGTCAGATTCCTGTTATAGCCACTGGACCTCCCTACTGCACCTCGGCAACATGATAGTCAAATCTTAACCATTCTTTTATACTAAGAGTGCCACATTCTGTTTAGACTACTTTCTTGTGAAGTTCTATGTGCCTTATTGCATAGCTTGCACATGTCAATATTTCTTTTCTTATATTTCTTTGAGAAGTTGAGATGCATTTTTCAAATTCTTATGTGGGACGCATCTTTGGGCTGTTTGAATATGGCACGAAAGTTCTCAAGAAGTAAATTTCCATGAAATGCATCAGAAGGATCTGCAAAGCAATTGCTTTAGGATAAAGTAACTATTTGTGTAAATGATCCATATTTAACAGCTGTAAGATACACAGGAATGGGTTATTTGGACTGAGTTATAATAAGCCACCTTTTTTTTTTTTTTTTTTTTTTTGAGAAATACAGTTAATTGCAATCTATTGATTGTCTTTGTTCCACACAAATAAATTTAATTAATCATAGAATCATAGAATGTCAAGGGCTGGAAGGGACCTCGAGAGATCATCTAGTCCAACCCCCCTGCCAGAGCAGGATCACCTAGACCATGTCACACAGGAACACATCCAGGCGGGTCTTGAATATCTCCAGAGAGGGAGACTCCACAACCCCCCTGGGCAGCCTGTTCCAGTGTTCTGTCAACCTCACTGTGAAAAAATTTTTCCTTATGTTTACATGAAACTTCCTGTGCCTCAGCTTCAACCCATTACCCCTTGTCCTATCATTGGGTATCACTGAGAAGAGCCTGGCTCCATCTTCCTGACACTCACCCTTCATATATTTATAAACATTGATTAAATCACCCCTTAGTATTCTTTAAGCTAAAAAGCCCCAGCTCCCTCAGTCTATCCTCATAAGAGAGATGTTCCACTCCCATAATCATCTTTGTAGCCCTGCGCTGGACCCTCTCCAGCAGTTCCATGTCCTTCTTAAACTGGGGGGCCCAGAACAGGACACAGTATTCCAGATGTGGCCTCACCAGGGCAGAGTAAAGGGGCAGGAGAACCTCTCTCAACCTACTAGCTATCCCTTCTAATACACCCCAGGATGGCATTGGCCCTTTTGGCCACAAGAACACACTGCTGGCTCATGGTCAGCCTCCCATCAGCCAGGACCCCCAGGTCCTTTTTCCCTTCACTGACTTCCAACAGCTCAGTCCCCAACCTATACTGATACCTGGAGTTGTTCTTTCCCAGGTGCAGGACTCTGCACTTGCCCTTATTGAATTTCATCAGATTTCTTCCTGCCCAACCCTCCAGCCTGTCCAGGTCTCACCGAATGGCAGCGCAGCCTGCTGGGATGTCGGACACTCCACCCAGCTTGGTATCATCAGCAAACTTGCTGACAGTGCTCTCTGTGCCCTCATTCAGGTCATTGATGAACAGGTTAAACAGAACTGGTCCCAACACAGACCCCTGTGGAACCCCACTGGTTACAGGCCTCCAGCTGGACTCCATCCCATTGACCACAGTTCTCTGTCTTCTTTCTTTCAACCAATTCCCGATCCACCTCACTACCTGATCAAGCAGACCACACTGTCTCCGTTTATCAAGAAGGATGCTGTGGGAGACAGTGTCAAATGCCTTAGGGAAATCAAGAAAAACCACATCCATATCTGGATGATGCAATTAATAATAAATCCATTATTACAACTCCACAACATTAATTACCATGCAATTAAAAAAGTCTAGTTCCATGTGTTGAAGTGATCTTAGCAAGTTCATAGGAGCCCTGTGGAAAGTAAGGGTGCAACAGACAGGTCAGAAAGCTCCTTTGCAACCAGAAAAACCCATATCAGCATCTAGCCTCAAGAAAATATGGAAACTAAAGTCTCTGGGATTTTCACAGCATGTTTGGTAGCCTGCAGCCAAAGGTTCACAGGTTCTCAGAACTTCTTCTTGGGAAGCTGGGGCACAGGCTAGCTGTCTGGAGCTTCAGAACTTCCAGTGATCTTGAGATGCCATAGAGCACATTTGATTTCATAATCAAATCTGAAGGAGGTGTAGGTTGCTAAGTGGTTTGTTCTTTTAAGCTTGTTATGCTGAAACCAACATCATGCTTGCCAGTAATGTTTGTTTCCTCCAAAAGCTGTTCTGCTGATGATAGCATCTCTTGATCACCAATTCTTTTCAGCTACTGAGATCACGGACATGTTTCACATAACACTGTTTGTAGCTGCTTAAGGAAGACTGTAAAAGTCCTGTCAGAACCACAATGAATACAGCATGCAAGCACTCAGTTACTGATATAACTACCCCTGTTGGAATTCAATGAGGAGCAATGAGAAATATATTTTAAAATAATAACTTTGGTCAGTGATCCTACAATCTGCTAAATAGTTACAAACCTTACCTTCAGGGATTTTCTGAAGGATCCACACAAAAGTCCCAGCAGATGAGGATAAGACTGAAAGAGGATTTTTACTAGAAATACAGACTATGTTTTTGTCACACCAAAATTATAACAGTATATTCACACATATGGATTTTCTGCACTGGCAAAAGCATGTACTTTATTAATTGATAGAATGTCACTGGTGATTTTATATGGCAATAAACAGGGAGCTCAAACACTGATAAGTTGTCTCTTTTTTTGGTAAAGATGCTGAAATACCATTGCCACACTTCCATCATTTCCACGTATTTCCATCAATGGACACACTTTTTCTCTAGTCTTTGCATGAGCTAGTGTTGAACAACTTAGGCTGGCTCCCCAGGGGTTTGCTTCTGTGGGCAAGAGAAGGTACAAAAGGTATTGGAGCTGATATTTGTTAGCTGTTGAGACATCATTTACTCTTGTTTGAGAATTTGTTAAGAGTATTTTCCTTTCTAGAGACATCACTTGGAAACAAGCTTCTGTAAATTGAACTAAAATGTTAAAGACCAAAGGCATAATCTTGAAGGTACTTGACCAGTCCAGCAAGCAATACAGTAAGATTTGGTCAAATAAAAGAGATCTGATTTAAATTAACAATAATTTTAAACTGTATAAGTAGAGAGGAGAAACTCAATTCATCTTAAATTTAACATCTTTAAATCAGAACCTGCCCCCCCCCCCCCCACTGCGCATTTGTATAGAACTAACTGGCAGCGTGTTCAAAGCTGAGTTTGCAAATGGCAAGCCAAAGAGAACAGACTTGACAATATACCATTACGTTGAAAAGCAGGATCAAAATAATGTTTTGTTTTCATCTGGAGCATATGAATTTTTATATGCTGTTTATTATCAAATATGTCTATCTTCTGTAGGCTTGTGTGCACTAGAAACATGCATATATATATATACACATCTATCTATGTATTTGTCTACATATGCTCAATCTGTAAAATGAACAACTGCATAATCAAGGTGAAAGTTTTAAAGAAAATGTAATTTTAAAATTCCATATTTATTATGAACAGTGACACAAGTGCCCCGAAGATAAAGATCTAAATAATATAGTTGAAAATTATATTGTTCATGTGAGTTAAAAACATGTTGTGGGAGCCGGCATCACTCTTTCTGTGTGTATACCTACATATTCCCCTATATCGGTACCTCTATCTATACACTGGAGTAGAGAAATATTAGCTAACAATAGATGCATCTAATTGAAATGTGTATGAATGGTATGTACTATGCACTATCATTTCTTTCTGCAACTAATTTAGAATTCAACGGAATAATATGAAGTCTTTTACTACTTAATTAAACTTTTGTAATGCCTGTTTTACCAAGATGAATAAAATGCATAAATTGTATGAGGTGACATCTAATGCACACAAAAAAGAGAAATGTAAAAAATCAGAACAGTGGGTACATTAAACTGATTCTTAATAATTGAAACCAATTTAATCATTTGAGATTATTTTATTCTAGCTGACGTAATACTGTAGCAGTTTTATTCTAATTATAACCTGTTTCATTTTACTCTGCCTTTCTAGTTAATTATTACAGTCAATTTGTAAAATGACATGGTTCCACATTTGCATAGGTCACTATTAAATAAATGAATAGCTGAAATTACTCTAGCATTGAAGTGTCAACTTCGGTAGAAGTCAAGAGGACTTCAAATGTTCTTCTAACACCCCTTAATGTGTTAATGACCACTATTAAACTGCAATTAAAAGGCCAGAGAAAAAATGCATGAAACAGTTAATAGAAAAATAGCAGAGACACAATTAAAACACTTTGGTTTTTGACTGATAGAAAATAAAGTGATATGCTGAAAGAAGTATAGTATGAATCTATGCCTAACACATGACAGAACTGACAGTTTAATGATAACAAATCATAGGCTGCCTTTTCTGGAGCGTTACACATCAGCTTGACATTAACATCAGTAGTAAACAAGACAATGTAATGATTTTACCTTGTATTTAAATTGCTACTTATTATGGTACTAAATAATAGCTTTAAATAACTTGGTGTCCAGGCTAGTGATGTACTGTGTTTGCATGAGACAGTACTGAAAGATATGTTTAAGTTTTTTTTGTCATCCTAAATAAAGGATATATGTATGTCTTAGCTGTGCAGCCTACCACTTTTGCATCTGAAACCTTAATGCTGTCATTAGGTTTGCTTGCTCATGAAAGGAACAAGTAGTGATGATCTAGTCCTAACTCAAAGCAGAATGGACTTTTAGGTATCAAGTAGTGTGCATATAACTCCTAAGCAGCAGCTCAATTAATCAGAGCTGTGCCAGAGCTATCATATTAAACACTGTTACTTCAAAAGCGTACTTTACTGAGAGGTGAATGGAGTAGTATGGGGCGGTATTTGTGATTCCAAAAACTAAATTATGTTCAACATGAAAATCAGCATTATGTCTGAAAAATTTAAATACATAAGTCAGAAAACTCAAAGTTACAGTTCCCGCAGGAATTAAAATTTGACCTCTATGTACATAGGTAGTATTTCCTATTACTGCTACATTTTAATCATTTATATAATCTACGTCTCTGCAATCTAGATGAGTTATGTTTGCCATGAGAAATATAACTTCTTGATTTCCTGATTATTATTTGTGTGTGTGCTTATCCATAAAGTTAAATTAGTTTTATGGGTTAAATCCTGTGGTGAGGTACACCATGTAAACCCAGGCTATTTTTAGTGATCCAGTGGATTTAAGTAATTCAATTAATATAGATGAACTTATTCTGGATTTTGTATGCTAGTACAGAAATACTGCTCTTCCTAAAACACCATCTGTAATATTACTTAGGCATTTACTTAGATCAATGGACTCAATCACCATTTCTCTTTGTTATCATTACATCTTTTTGCTTAATCAAAATGTACAAAAAGGAAGATCAGCCTGTTACTTTTTTTTTATGCTTACTTTGCATAGATAGCATGTATGTTTTAATGAACTCTGCTGTAAATCAGTGAGAAAACAAAACTGGTCTTCCCCTTCCCCTTCCCCTTCTGTTTATTTTAATAAACATATAATGTTAGAAAGCCACACAAATTGGGAGGAAGATCATCATGTTGCACATTATTATATATGTACAAAATTATGGTTGTAGAATGTCAGATTTTAAAGGATATTTAGCCATTTAAAAATGTAGATAGTCTCCCAATGGGATTTTCAAAGGTTAGATTATTTTGAAAATCCTGCTAGGCATTGAATGTATTTCTTTGAAGTTCTCATACATGTGTAAGTTCATACATTGGAGAAAAAATGCACATAATCAATGAAATAATTGGAATAGATTCAACCATATCCATTTCATGTGCACCACAGATTTTCATGTGCTTAAGTCTGTTTGTGTCCAGATCAATGCAACTCCTTTTGCTGTTAAAAATGAGAGATAGTAGTTATATTGTGCAGCTGCAACACTAAATTGTCTATTATTTATAGCTTCTCTATTGCAAAATCTTATTTCTTTAAGACATTCAAGGTCCTAGTCCTGCTGAGGACTAAACCCCAGATGAATATGAATGGGAAAAAAAAAAAAAAAAAGAAAGAGAGAGAAAGATATTTTGTCCTATTTGCACAGCTTAAAAATTTGTTAAAATACTTTTTTTTTCCAAGGCTTTTCATATTATAGCAACTTACCTTTCAGAAATGGCAAAGAATAAGAAACCTTAGCACAATTTTTGGAGAATATTCTTATGTAGATAGTTTGTCTGGGAACTCAGTTTCACCAGAAATGTGTATGTATATATCATCCACGTTATATTACTTTTAGAGGTTCAATACATTACCTAATCTTGCTAGTCTCCAATATGATCTTTCCCTTTTTAATCCATTGCACCTGTCAGTACTAAGGAGAGCCTGACAGACCCTGTGCCAGTTCTTGTTCTTGTTGATCCAAACATGAGCCAGTTTACATCTGGGCTGATGCAGACAGGCTGAGGAGCACAAGCACTGTCCTTGGGGTCCTCTACACGAAGCTGTTCCCTATCTATTCTAGACGTTCTGGCTATCAGATGAGCTCTCATCCTGTGAAGTCTCACTGCAGAGGCCCAGGTATGGTGGTGGAGTCTCTTATTTATCACATGAACCCAATCACCCAACCAGCACTATTTACTGCAGCTGGCCAGACCAGCACAAGAGAAAGACGTGAGTGTGTATTGAAACAAAGAATGATAAACTTAGGTAAAAAGGAATAACAGAGTATTTCATGAGGATGTCTACAACAAAAATATAACAACACGTGAAGCAGAAGAAAGTATAAACATTGTATGGGCTTTCTGTAGAGAATAACATGATAAAACACAGAAATGGTGACAGGAGTAACTCCAGCAAAGGGAGAAGATTAAATGGTACCAAGCTTAGGTTTTCCTTTAAAATTATACTCAAAACCATAGAGACCATAGTTCAGTTGCATACTCTAGTTAATCTGTGATATTTGTAAGCATGTTTAAACCAATCTTGTTTTAAACATTTGGAAGTGCTACAAACCAGTGCTCGCAAGTACACAGAAGTAACGATTCAGTGAGACAAAATTATTCTTTTATGTATGGGGGGAAAAAAGTCTTGACCTATTAAGAAATTGAAACATGTCTGGAGTTTTTCAGTTTGTTTTTATTTTTCTAAATTGTTCTGTAAAAACAAAATCAATTAAATTAACAAAACATTACCTTACCTAGTAATTGCTTTGGAAAATATTTAGGATGACTGTTGTGGTCATATTGTAGAAGAAGAAATTGATGTGGAACTTAAGGTACATATATATGTATATGTACATTATTTGTAAAGTTAGGGGAAATGTAGATCTATTTAAAGCAGGGATGACAGTTGTTGAGCATTGTGATGTATCATCTTGACATGAACTGAATGAGGTATATTAGTGACTGACACTAGCAATGTCAGAATTTACATTACAGCACACACAAACTCCATGGAAATATAGTAGTAGCACTCAGAGTAAGCAGTGATGAGTAATGAGGTAAAAATTGACAGTGTCAATAGTCATAAGCCCTCACAGGCAAGAATAATGAACGGTTATATGTGTATGTATATTAATATGTGTCTATATCTGTCTGAAATATAAGAACTTTAATTACAATAAGTTTTGCAAAGAATCAGTCCAAAATCATAGATAAGACAAGGAATCTCAGTGAGGTCTACTTAAAGTCTATGGAGCATGATTTACTCTGTATCTATCTTTACCTCTGTGCATGATGTAGACATGCAGTTGACATTACTGCTTACTCTATTTCACTTGACAGAAACTGGTCTGTTAAAGAATATCATGATCCAGTGGTTAGTCCAGTTTGATAAAATTTGTTTTCAACTCTGTCTGAGATATATTGGACTTAAGAAACCAAGTCCGAAGTTCCCATGACTTAAGTGTGCACTAGGAGCACTGCAGCACATCCTACCTCTGGCAGGAGTGGGGACCGCAGACATCTAGAAAACATCTCAGGTGTTGTAAGTGTGTCCAAAGGCTGCATCTCCAGGTCAGTCCTCAAATGGTTAGAAGGATACAGGGTCCTGAATTAAGCAGAGAGAAAGTAGCTCCTTCACACTGGTGGGTGAGTGTGAAGAAAGTTGTTTAAAGTTTCCTTTGTGATGGAGCAATCCATTATGGATGGCATATGCAGGGTAATTCGCCTCTTCCTCAGTTTCTCTCTGTAGAAGTTCTTTTCAAAGTAAATTACTTTGACAGTCTAAGGTTAAAATTATTATACCAATGTCCACTCTGGATAGCCACCAAAATGTTATAAGGATGGGAACTATATTAATGCCTTGGTGGATAGACGATTTTTATTTTTAATCCTTCTTTCTTTCTAATACTGTTTGTATGATCTTGACATGAAGTGGATGTACTGGATTAGTGACTGCCATTACTAGTGCTGGAAATAATGCTATGTTGTATCAAGTTATAAAGTAATCTATTTTGCAGTCCACTACCATAAATATGGAGAGGTACACTTTACAAGAAGCTGTGCTTTTGTCTTCAGTAGACTGGAGTAGAGGCCTAAGTATGTCCTTCTGGTCTACCCACTGATCCCAGAGCAACCATTACAGTGCCCCAGGAAGATGGTGGGCAGGACAGGTCTTTAAAGATTTATTCTTCCCTATTTATTAAAAAAGCATCTTATACAAGTTTGGTGCTATCTATGTTAGCAATTAAAATGGAGAAATAGTGCTGTTTCATTGCTGTGGAGGGTAGGAAGACAAAACCTTTAATACAGTGAAACACCAAAGACAAATTTAACTTCCCATATGGTAGTAGAGGAACAATGTCTCTTTTAGATTTCTATTGCCCCTTTTGGAGAGGAAATGAAATAATAGGCATCTGCATGTTGTATCTGCTGTGATTTTATTTCATTTTCGTTCTTTTTGTTGGTCTATAAACCAAAGTTTCCAGAATGATTTATGTGTCAGGTTTATATTTCCAGTTTTTCTAATGGAGCAATTTTATTTTAAAAGGTAAAATATATTTTTTAACCTAGCAGTGACATCATTCTCCACATTGGATCAATTATCTATGCACTGAATAAAGTTTAATTGAACCCTTTTAAATCTGTGCAGCTGTTGTGCAGTGAAATAGGCAGGTGGATTATCTCATTAGTATTAATCTAAATGTTCTGTGGTCTCTGCACATTTTAATGTGTGTGGTGTATATATTTGGTAATAGTTCTTAAGTTGTTAAAAATAAGATAAGTGGTACAAGAAAACTTTGATAATAATTTATGTAATATTTGGTTCTTAAATGGGATGAATTAAGGGCATTAAAATGATGAGTGATTCCACAAAACCTATTCCAGCAGACAGAGTGAATGAAAGTATTAATTTGAAAACTTCTGACCTATTTTAATTTTATTTTAGGAGTGCTCTGTTTCATGCATTGATGTTACTATCAGGATTTTAACTGGTTTTCCTTCCAATCAGCTTAGCTAACTTAAATCCTTTTGTAAGGTTTACCAGCATCAAACATTTTCACCTCATCTTCCAGGAATCTATTTTCAAAAGATATTATTTGTTCCTAGGACCAAATTCTGACACTGCTTACACAAGCGATTAGGACATAAATCTGAAAAAATGGGCCAGAACCACAGCATGTATAAAATGCTATAAAGTAACTGAGCTATATTGGCTTAACTATCTGAGAAAGTAGCCCACTGTTTTCAGATCTGAGGGTGGAGGATCAGTGGAAGTTCTGCTTGGGGACAGTGTGTCTCTGAGCTACCACTGAACCTACTGGATGCCAATGTTAAGTAGCACTGAAGTCACTCAGTGAGAAGCTGTCCTGGTGAATATATCTAGGCTTAAAAGGTCAGTTTTGTGCCTTTGCTCAAGTCCCATAAAGAAAGCATTTACACAGGAAGAAGAAGAAGGTATGCTTCACATTACCGTCAAAGGGGACCCCTCTGTAGGCACTGAGCTGACTCCAGCCTTGCCAGCTTTGAGGAGGTAGGGGAGATTTCCCTGCCCACAGGAAACTCATATTTTGTTTGCATGGGGAAAGGACCATGTTGTTGAGGTACTGAGGCTTGCAGCTCCTTCAGGAAGAGCAAAAGCAATCTTTCTTCTGAGGATCACAGTGTTTTTTCTTTTGGGTTAGTATTGAAGACTCCCTTCACATATTCCTAAAAGTCTGAGTACCAGAAAAAGTTCTCAGGAAGAGGAAAAGCTCAGTTTGGAGGGGGGCAGGGTGAGGGAATGCAACAAGGTAGAATGAAGAAGAATCCAAAAGCAAAAAAACAAAGCACATGTCCAGCATGTACAGCAGAAGGCACAAACTAGTAATTACTCAGTATGTAACTGAATATGAGCCACCAATGTGCGCTTGCAGCCCAGAGAGCCAAACAAATCCTGGGCCGCATCAAGAGAAGTGTGGTCAGAAGGTCAAGGGAGGTGATTGTCCTTCTCCACTCTGGTGAGACTCCACCCAGAGTACTGTGTTAAGCTCTGGGGTCCCCAGTGTAAGAAAAACACAGACATGCTTGAGCGAGTCCAGAGGAGGGCCACAAAGATGATAAGGGTGCTAGAGCACCTTCCTTATGAGGACAGGCTAAGACAGTTGGGGTTGTTTAGGCTGGAGAAAAGAAGGCTCCAGGAAGACCTTGTAGCAGCCTTACAGTGATGAAAGGAAGCCTACAGGAAAGATGGGTAGGGACTCTTTATCAGGGACTGTAGTGATAGGATGAGGGGTAATGATTTTAGAGTGAAAGAGGGTAGATTTAGACTACATATAAGGAAGAAATTCTTTACTGTGAGGGTGGTGAGGCACTGGAACGGGTTTCCCAGAGAAGCTGCGGATGCTCCCTCCCTGGAAGTGTTCAAGGTCAGGTTGGATGGGGTTTTGAGCAACCTGATCTAGTGGAAGGCATCCCTGCTTACGTCAGGGTGGTTAGACATGGATAATTTTTACGGTCCCTTCCAGCCCATACAATTCTATGATTCTCTGATTCTATGACATGTCACACATACACAGCTTACACCAAATCCATTACAATGAGTGCCTAAGAGAAGTGGTAGCAAACCAGCTATACATGTTATCAGCATCAAAGCACCTTCTTGGACTGCAGTGTCTTCCATCAGCCCTCAGACTTAGTAACATGTAAACTGCTACCTTGGGATGTGCCATATCTGCAGCAAAATTAGTTGATTCAGGTAGGAGGGACAAGCAGTGGTCAGACAGAAATGCAGCAGTATTTACGCTGAGCAGCAGAGGAAATTAGCCCATGTGGAGTACTGTACTTGCTTCCGTACACCGAGACAGTTTGCTTGGCATTGCACAACAGGGTTCACTGGAAGCACTCATGGACTCACTTTTGAAATATTAAGATTTTGTTGCCTTTCTCCTTGATTTCCTACCCTAAGGCTTGAGCTAGAAAGCCAGATTTTAAATCTCAGGACCTGTCTTCTGTGTCTCAGTGGAGGATAGGCAGCACACCTCAACATTATAGAAGTTATAAGATATTCTGGTATCTAAAAATAACATGGGAACAAATGCCCATAAATATACATTCAAGGAAAACAAAATGTTAGAAATATATACTGTGCACATATGACATTTATCAACAACAATCAGAAGTTCTTAGAAGAAGAAATAAAGATGAATCACAGAAAGGAACATTTCCCTGTGTGTTCAAAAGCTTTTTTTTTTTTTTTTTTTTTTTTTTCCTTCCTTTGCTGTAGTGCTGAAATCTTAAGCTTGCTTTGCACAACATCAGCTGGACCACAGGTAATGGGCATCCTAACCTGGGAGAATCCTTAGCAGCAAGTTTTTAAACAACTGTTAAACATGCATGTGAGCCTAATAGTAAAGAAACATTACAGTTAAACATTCTATTCAATGCCCTGATCCATCCTTTAAATATCATTTTAGTCTGAGAAAGATTAAGCAACAAATGCATAACATGTAAGAAGTGTAAAGGTATTCTTGGGAGGGTGCCATGAAGAAAATACTTGAATGAATGCCTCATTGGCAACAAGCATTGCTACTCCATTTTATGTACAGCCCAACAGCTGACTGCAGAAGCTACTTCAGCTCCAGCTCTGTTGTACAGCCTGGGGGATTAGTGAAAGAGACCACCCTGGAGGTTGTTAAATAGAAAAAATAGTGTGCCTGCCAGCTGGGGGCCAATTGATTGCTGCTCTTGTGTGTAAGGCAGTGATGAGGGGGAGGTGGAGAGGTGATGGGATTTGCTCCTGAACAGTTGGTTTTGTGAAGGACTTTCACTGCCTCAAAGCTGTTGAGGCCCTTGCAATTGTCCTATAGTTTCTCCCTGAGTGGCTGCAAGATTTTCTTGCTGGAAAAATGTATGGATGTAGCATCATCCTGAAGGAAATGTCATTATTAGCAATGAAAGGGTTAGAGGCTTACTCCTGCCTGCTACTGAGCACCTTCACAACCCATTGCATTTGCCTGCATATAGGATCAAACCCTGTAGGAATTTAAGGACTATAAGGTCCTTTCCTTTATGTGAGAAGGACTTGCAACAAGAGCTTAGGGTTTTCTGTATTGTAAAATGGTGCACAGCAGTATTTTGTTCCAGGAAAACAAGAATCATTGCAGACATTTTGTGGAAATCATCTCTATTTCTCAAGGCCCTGAGAACATTCATCCTCAGTGTTTAGGTTCAGAACAAGCATATTCCACAGAAGCAGTTTACCTGTTACTGAATATGAGGTCCGATGGAAGATATAACAGTGTCTTTTTCAGCCTTTCTAATTCACAGTTTTGTTTACAAAACCTAAATTAAATGTCTCCATGCAAATGAAACAGCTTACTTATTCCTGCAGGCAGAAGCTACCAAGTGGGGTCTATCTTACCCTACTTATAAACGTGAATAAAAAATGTGTGCATGTCTATCTCAATGCAGGGCTTTTATCTGGCATGATAAATTGATATCTGTTGTTTGATTACACTAATGTTCACCTCTTTTTTTTATCCTGCTGCTGAGACTATCAGCATCATTTGCCCAATCAGGGAACTCAAGATACCTAAACATTAACTTTCATGTTGAAATTTGATACATTGTTTTTGCTCTGTTTTCTCTCTTCTTCTTTCTAATCCTTGACAGAGTTGTCAATTTTACCAATGACTGCTTAGTTTTGTTAATAACCTTTTGAGGAAGATTTTGTTAGAGGTATTTTGACAGTTCCATTAAGGCAGCTCCACCAGCTATCCTTTACCCTGAGTCTTGATGAGACAATCAAGGAGTTCTAGAACATTGCCTTTTTCAGTCAAATCTCTGACGGTTTTGCATCATCACCAAGTCTGCTCACCAAGAACTTGTACATTGGGTACTGGGATAATTTTGGCAGCATATCCATGGTTTTAGACAGGGGAAAGAAGTGCTGAAGGGAAAGTTTTACTCTGTAATCATAAGCTTGACATGTATCATTTCTGTTGCTTTGTGTTTGTGTCAACTTACTGTGAAGAGGCACCCTCAGAGATGGACAGTGTTTGTTGCATATAGAAATTATGGAAAATATAATTTTGAATTCTTACTGTCTTTGAAATTTCCAGGAGGACAAGGCCTGGTCAGAACTGGGAATAAGCATCAAGACTGCAGGGTAACCAAGTGAGCCAAGTCTCTGGTTTCATAGGACAGAAAGTGTCATTTTATAGTATAAAAACAATAGAATTTCTCAGTATTTCCAGACAGTCTTAGAAATTATTAAATCACTTCACAAAGGACTCTTTTTACCTGAATCTTTGTGTTCAGGTTCAGAAAAAGCACACTCTACAGCAGTAGTTTACCTGTTACTGAATATGAGGCCCAGTGGAAGATGTAACAAGCTACAGAATTACTTCACTGCTGTTAACCTTCCTCATTGTTTGTAGCTAGTTCTCAAAAATACACTGAGATACTGAAATTCCCTCTTTCCAAAAAGGCCCCTACCACAGTGTCCTTTGCAGTAAGTCAGTCTGATAGCAGCTTATTTTCTCTGCTTCTACAGTATCCATACAGACTGGGTGATATTTTGACTTACGAGATTTGCTACTTTTACATCTGTTGGACAAGACATTATCCAGTGACCTACATTAATAAGGGAGATTGATGCCCTAAGATGTTTTAAGCCTAGTCTTGTCACTCCTTTACCTTTTGGTACCCTGACAATGTAGAACTGTCATCCTTAGCTGGAGGATGAGGTCAGCCATTTCTGCATCAGACTGCTCCCCAGAGCCCTTCTTCCTCTCTTGTCTCTCTAGACCCTTCTGCCCCGTTCCCTCAGTTAAGGAGCTCCAGTTGCTGGTCCTGTGTTTGTCTTCACAGGCCAAGAGCTGTATATTAATTTCTTACATCACTTGGATATTTGCATGTTCTTCATTCTCTGTGGCTGGTGAGGTTTATGTCATATCCTCATATCCAGTCTCACAGAAGTGTCTCACAATTATGACTGTTTCCAGTAATAGTATGTGGAAAAGGAATCAGTATAATTATGATACTGGTTAATTTGATACTACCATAACTGGGAAGATCAGAAAGGATGTGTCTTCTACATTACTAGAGAAAAATAACATCTTACTGTGAAATTCAATGATATATATGTAAGTGGTATTGATCTTTTAGAGCTATCCATAAAAATATGTAGTCTCTACTGTTGCAGAAGAAAAGACAATTTATTAAATATAAAGAGTAGCTTAAGGATGGTGAAATGGCTATAGGTTGCCAAAATCAGCAGCTGGACGTGATGTTCTACAAAGATATCAGCAGGGAACTGAATAATCACAGATCCCTACAGTCCGCCAGCCATCTGATTTTAGTTTCTTCACATTTGTACACATGTTTTTGTTTATTACGTAATGAAAATTTGACACATGTAAACATACTGAGTTAAGTGGGATTTGAAGGTGGGCTTTAGCTGGAGAAATCCTATAAAAATGTCTAAACTCATTTTTTTTCTTTCAGGCCAGAGGGTTTTAGAGAGATCAACTTTCTATGTGGCAGCTGGGCTCCCTGTGGTGTTGTATTTTATTTTATGTTTTATAGCATGTAGCTTCTAGATTTAAAAACAAAACACATTATTCACTTCCTGAACAGGCCTACAACTGAATTAAAAAAATATTTGCAATACACATAAATTGGGAAGGAAAGTAGCACAGTACGTGAGATGCCTTTTATTCCCAAAAGGCCAAAGGAGCACAAACACAACTTCACACAGGTGAGATAAGGAAAGTCTTCTTTCACCTGTGTTCCACTGAAAAACATACCTCTCCTCTGAGGAGCTGCTCAGTAACTGGTCTGTTTGTCACTGTCTAGATGGTCCTTTAATTCCTATGCCTTGGTCTATTTGTGCTGACTGTACAGAGGCTTCATCATACAGGCAAGGTGGTTCCCCACATCCTATACAGCCACTCTGGCTGTGTACATCCTCCTGTGTACATACTACCCAGGCTCCCAGCCTACTTACCTTGCCACTTCTGTGTTGTCTCAAAACCTTACTTCTTATCTTTAGTTATTGCTAAATGACCAGCTTTACTTTTGACCATGTCTGTCTCCATGATCCATCCCATGTACTTTCAGATTTCTTGGGCTTTGCAGATTGTGGAGCTTGGCTTAAAATGCCTGAGATGGGAAACAGGCTTGAGAAGGTTTGACCAAAATTAACATACATGGAAAATCAAACTATGTAATATCTGACAGTCTTCACAGCAACACAGGTGTCTCTCACCATTAACTAAGTGTATATCAGTAACTGACCCATTAATGATTTAATGAAAAAGTTTTCTAAGAAAAACCTCTTTTAACAAAGAAAATTCAGTGAAATCCAGTAGAGAACTTGAACTACATCTGTTTAATTTGTTTGTAACACCAGCCATGTGAGTTAAGATGAAATCAGGAAATCAGAGGACTTCCAAGACAGAGATTCCTTTGGAGAAGAGATGCTGATGACAACCCTCAGCACTATCAGAAGCAACTTCTGCAGTTGCCCTTCAAATGGAAATTGCTGATCAAACAGGCATTCAAGGCAGCCTGGATTTCATCTTAGTTACTTTAGCTTCTTCCAGTGTATTTCCTTGAAGCCGTTGCTACAAACTTAAGTTTCTCTCCAGAAAATGGAAACCCAAAGGGAACATATATCCCTTGAGTGAACCCTTGTTCCACATCTCATGCTGACCGAGGTACATGTAATCCACACATCTCCTCCGCCTCCACTACATTGTGCTTCTAAATTTGAATCCTGAATGGGTCACATAAAGTGAAACAGAGTTTGGAGATTTATTGTAATCACATACTGACATTTTCCCACATCACTAACCTACCACATGATTTAGCAGGATTGTCAGCTCCTGCTTGAAGGAGGGTCAGGGCAGAAATAGCAAGGGTGTTGTAAGATGGCATGGAGGCCTTCTGACAGCACAGCGTGGGAAGCTTGTGCATTATTTGTTGCAGTCCCATCTTTTAAAAAAGCTCCTGAGGCTGTCATTTTGATATTAGCAAAAAAGTAATTTACACTTTAAAAGACACCCAAACCCATAAATCTTAAAAGGCATTTCTGTTTTGAGCCTGAAAAATAAAAAGTTTTGGGCCTAGTTCACAAGATGTTTGTTCGAAGAGTCTCCAGTTTAAAAGTGGAAAAATAGAAATTATGTTTTCTGGCAAAAATATGCTTTTTACTATTCATAAATGTTTTTTTTTTTTTTTTCTCTCTCTCCTTTCATAAAACCAAAGCTACAGAGCACTTAAGAAGCCAGAATATTTTGCTAAAAGATTATAGATACATTTACTGTAATCCCCTCACTTTATTCCTTGTCTCACTCCATCTCTTACTTTTTCATTCTCCTTCTTTCTCACTCTATATCTCCTCCTGTTACAAAACCATAACTGTGACATGAAACTGCTCCTCTGCTGCCAAGAAAGGGAGAGTAAAGGTAATAGGTGCCTTTATCATAAAAACAAATCCAGCGCTATCTCACATAGTTTGCTCCTCTAAGCCTTAGTGATGAAAGAAACCAGGGACAGCCAGAGAGTGAATGGGCTGGGCATGAATGAATTTGATGATACTGTGTTAGCTTTGGACTTCAGATGTTAAAATAAATAAACAAATAAAGTATATTTTTTCTCGGTTTTGCTTTAGACATGGTGAAAATATGAGGCAGAGGTTCTGATTTTGGATTTTGTTGTCACTCAGTTTTTAAACAGTTTGAGAAGCTTTGCTTGCACTTTCTGGGATTTGTTAAGATGCTTGCACTAGTATGGTAATGCAGCCACACTCTAAAGACATAGACACTCTCTTTCACAGCCTCACTGGAAAGGCTGAGATAAGAAGGCAGCTGTGTTATTCTCTGTGATATAGATAGAGTGTGATAAAATCAATGAGGCAGCAATGCAATATGTCACTGTTTAAAAAAGAAAAAAAATATATTTATCACCCCAAAAAGCATTTAGTTAATTACCAATAGCAGAGAAGGGAGGTAAAAACAATATGTAGGGAAGATCATCTCGTTAGTGGTTTTGGAGAGAAGAGGACTCATAACTCGTAAGTTTGCCATACTCCTACCTAGTAACACCTTTTGTGAATTCTCAGACTGTGAGATAATTACTCTCTTGGAAACGTCTTTTTCTCTTTCCATTTTGAGCAGCTTACATAGCCTCCTATCCAGCCTGGATATTTTGATAACCTTCCTGTGCTCAATAGGAAATTCACATCCATACTTCCCAGTTGGAAAAATATGAGGATTTTCTTTTTAAAACCATGATAAAAAGTAGCTTCCAGGCCACTTGCCTTCTTTCTTGACTAGGGACACTTGGTCTCAATATTTGTATTCATTCTCCACCCTCCACCAGAAACCAGCGGATAAGTAATTTTGGGAAAGGTCACATTAACCCATTCAGAAGTATTTGTATTCTTCTGCAGATGACTGCTCAGAAGAAAAAGTACAAAACACCACCTCAGGCTGGGGATCATCATCAGGCTGACCTCGAAGCAAAATTAAGCAAGCAAGCAGAATACATAGGGATGTTATTATCAAAAGAGGAAATTTAAGCTGATGATGATCCATTAAGAAAGAAAATTGGAACTGTTAGACGAGAAACAGATAGTGAAAGAGGGAAATGGACATAAAAACTTTTATGTTGTGATACCTACGATAACAAACAGACTGCTTGATCCTTTTATAATTACAGTCTCAGGAGAAGAAGGACTACTTAGTGCAACTAGTAGGACAGTCAGTTCAAGGGATCCCCTGATGCAAGAGCTCATCTAGGCAAGTAAAATAGCTGGGTTAATTTAAAGACAAAATAAAAAGCCCATATAATTTTATGACCTTTAATAACTTTTCCTAATGCTAACCCAGTCTTGTGCTTTGGGATGTAAACTGATTACTGCAGGGCCAGGGAAATCACTCTCTCTTTTGCTTGATTGGATGGATGCATAGTTATTGTTTTGTACATCTTTCTTTAGTCCTTCATTCCACCACTACAGTCAGAATACACAACTTGATGGATTAATGGTGTTATCCAATATGGAAAATCCTATATTGTCGTGTAATTATAATTAATTTTTTTATTTCATTTTCCCTTTTACCTTCTAGGATATCAGAATTTTCATTTTTCATTGTTAACCCTCTAGATCACTTTTTTTCAAACCCAGCACTCCAAAAACCATTCTCTTCAGTTTCATTCTTACTTTGTTGTTATTCTTCTGCTTTGTTCTCCCTTTCAGTTATCCCATCCTGTCCACATTATTCTTTTACCCTCCTTTTGCCTTCTTTCTCTCTTCTGCTGGCCAGTAGGAAGGAATGCAATGAGGCAAAGCACTGGAACTCTTTCTTTTAAACACAAAATCAAACTGTTTTCTAGTCTGAACATATTTCTTTTAGTATTTTAATTGCTTACATATTTACAGTCACCTTTCCCTATTTTTTTCTGATCTGATGAGCTCTAGACAGCTACTGTGTGCTAGTGTCTGACATACTAAGAAAGAGAAGACACTGTCTAAACTCTTTTCCTGCCTTTTATATGGGTCTCTCTTCTGGATGGCAGGAGTAACTTGGAGGCAGGATATTTGTTCAGTATTTCTTTGCAAAAACCCTCCATCAGCACCATTAGCTTGTTTTCTCCCTCTTGCATAAGAACAATTGAGCCTTACATGTCTCAAATGACCAGCACAACACATGAAGCTACTTTCCATTTCTCCTTTATCCCTGTATCTCATTCAACAGTTTGGGCTCTTCTCCTAGTGCTGCATGTTTACGCATTGGAGCTAGAGGACAGAGAAAGTAGATTATGGATTTTTATTTCTTTTTGTGATTTTTGCTGCAGGGAGTGGGTAGATGATTTCTTTCCACTTCCTCTCTTAGCCAATGTAATTTCTTCTCTTCACATGAAGCACAAACCATGAGAGACCTCTCTTGCATAAAAGGAAGACAGTTTTTCTGATATTAATTACATTTTCTTGGGCAAGATACTTTTGCTATACCTCCCTGTACATCTTGTGCAATGGATACTGTGATGAGGGAGAGCTGGGCTGCTGTGTATCTCCCACATTTCTACTTGTAGGCCTTATGCCGCAGTCTTCCTAGCTGTAAAATGGGAATTACGTAGAAGGATAATTAATTCAGGTTGTCACCTCTAGAAGACAGAGTTGCCTTTTAGGACTCCCTAGAGAGGTGCTGGACAACTTATACATGTGTAACAGTGTATCTGCAGCCCAAGCAATTTTTCCTCTGATACAGCGTCTGTTCAGTTTTGCATGTTCACCTCAAGTTAAGATTTGAGATCTTTGATGTCTGTCCATGTTCCAGATCACCACCCCATTTCTTTTCCTCTTTTTTGTGCATTTTCTCTTACATCTTAATTTGTCTCACCATTAGACAAAAAGTGGGACTGGTTGACCTCTTCGTGAATTTTTAAGTTTCAATAATTTCTTGATATTTCCATGAAAATCTCCTCCATCTGGTCTGTTTCTTTCAC